>CM032446.1:224117299-224127299 GCA_019049505.1 Pachyrhynchus sulphureomaculatus
ATATAGAGTCTTTTAGGTAGCAATACATCGAATTTCAATTCACATTAGTGCATTTTGAAAAATTAGTATAATTGTTTTTCTGTCGCATCAATAAACAAATACTGTACGGACGTAACAGCACTAGTTGTCGACCACTCTATCCCAGTAGTCGACATGCTTATGCCCCAGTAGTCGACCACTTTCTGAATAATTGAAATCTACAGCTCTAAATAGGTAGTGAGGTGTTTTCTACGATTTTTTCAGAGAATAATAATAGCATGTTACTTCTCCCAACATGAATTTTGTTATCGAATATACTTTTACCATGCCATTAAAAAAAAAGTTAATTTACACCTTTTTTCTTTTTCATAAGTGATCTTTATTTTATATTACAATAATCATAACCGTAAATTAAAGAATTTCGTGTTTAAATCTAGTCAGTACAATAACGACATTTAAAAACACTTAGAATCAAAAATATAGAACTACATTTCCTTCTCGAAGCCTCTTTTTTTCATCGGTTTTCCTTGCTTTAGAGCCTGCTGCTTCTTTTTTTCAATTTTAGCAGCAGCAACTTGTTCCTTTTTTAATTGTATTTTCTTCTTCTTCTCCAGCTTCGCAATTTTAATTGCCTCTTTTTTCCCCAACTCTTCTACAGACTTACGCCATGCCTTTGCCGAAATCACAGAGATTTCCTTTTTTAACTTGCGTTTATGATTTGCACAAATAGGGCTGAGATAGCAGAGATGTGATGAAATGCTAGTGTCAGATGTGTTTTGGATAATCATTTCTGGAGAACTTAATTATGAAATAAAAATTAAATCCAAGTTGAAAGCTCGTAAGTATACCATCTCCATTTGAAAAATGCAAGATGTATGAGAGAACAAGTTTACCTGACTGCTGGTTATAAGCTCTACGGGCTCATCAATCTCCAGCGAATCGTCGAGTAGAGTAGAAACATTAGCACTGGAGAAATTATTAGTCTCTGGAATAATCATAGAAATATATAAATAAAAATAGGATAAACCCCATAGAATTATTAATTCAAACTTGATAATAAAAATTCAAATACCTGGTTCATCTAAATGTGGTGATTGTTGTCCAGTAATTTGTTGAGCAGTGTCGCTAGTTAGTCGCAGAGGGTTAAAGAAGAAGCATCGATGGAAAACTGTTGTCCCTATCCTTTTCCTATTTTTTTATGATCCCTTTTTTTCAGGTAAAAATGCACATGAGATGCTTAGCACATCTGGTGTCCCAAGTGGGCTACAGCTCACGCACTTGAGATTGGTGAATGAAAAACCCATTAATTTATTGCAATAAATTTCCCATACATAACATCTCAATTAGTTTATGGTGAGTTTTTCCTAGATTTCCTCACCGATCAAATATCTGGAATCAACATGGAACACCTGGAAATCCATAATTTTATGATGGTCAACTATTGGAAAAAAAGAAAACACCAGACGTCCAGTAGTCGACCGGCCTATGACGATTACTAGAATTACTCACAAAATCGACCCCATTAGTCAACAAAACACGCAGCTTTCGAAGAACTGAGGAAATTCCGGTTCTATTAACATTTTGTGTACTTGCCTCTTGCTTTGAATATCTTTATTCCGGTTAAAACAATAGTTTTCCAACGTTTCACACGCAATTTCATTGAACATCTCAAGCGCGTCGACTGTACGCCACGAATACCAAAAAAGTAGCTTTACCACCTATTCTCGACCTTTTTCTACATTTTCTTTCTCGATCCGTCGATAAGGATCCTGAAACTGATTCTGGATTAAAGTTGGGAATGTAATTTAAGACTGATTTTGCCAAATTTCCACTTTATTTAGTTTCACTGAAACTGTATGACGCGTTTCGCTATACTATAGCTTCCATTTTTTTTTTTGTATCAGACGAAGCTATAGTATAGCGAAACGCATCATACAGTTTCAGTGAAACTAAATAAAGTGGAAATTTGACAAAATCAGTCTTTCATTACATTCGTTATGAATTTCCATCAAGTAACAGCCACAATAATTCAAAGTTTAAAGTTGCCATCACTTGAATACGACGTCGTCTCGGACTATGCAATAAAAAGTTTTTCCAACGAAATTAAAACATAAATGGTCGACTATTGGGTGTGGTCGACCATTGGTACACATACCCTATATATACATATATATATATATATATATATATATATATATATATATATATAAACATATATATATATAATATATATATATATATATATATATATATATATATATATATATATATATATATATATATAAACATATATATATATATATATATATATATATATATATATATATATATATAAATATATATATATATATATATATATATATATATTATATATATATAAAAACATATATATATATAATATATATATATATATATATATATATATATATATATATATATATATATATATATATATATATAATATATATATATATATATATATATATATATATATATATAAAACATATATATATATATATATATATATATATATATATATATATATATATAAACATATATATATATATATATATATATATATATATATATATATATATATATATATATATATATATATACTAGCCCGGCCCGCGGCTCCGCTCGCGTGGACTTGGTTCACTACTATCGTCACTACTTATTCCTTATGTTACCTAACGTAAAAAAAATATCTCCCATTATTTCCCCTTATCTCCCAATATTTCTCCTTATCTCCCATTATCTCTACATAATTTCCATTATCTAGGCTTATCTCTGCTCTTCTCCATTATTTCTCCTTATCTCACATTATTTCCCATTATCTAGGCTTATCTCAACTTATCTCGCAATATTTCTCCTTGTCTCCCATTATTTCTCCTTATCTCCCATTATCTCACCATAACTCCCATTATCTAGACTTATCTCTGCTCATCTCCCATTATTTCTCCCTATATCTCCATTATACTTATTTCCCATTGTCTCACCTTATATCCCATTATCAAGACTTTTCTCGACTTATCGCCCATTATTTCTCCTTATCTCCCATTATCTCTACATAATTTCCATTATCTAGGCTTATCTCTGCTTATCTACCATTATTTCTCCTTATCTCCTATTATTTCTCCTTATCTCACGTTATTTCCCATTATCTAGGCTTATCTCGACTTATCTCGCAATATTTCTCCTTATCTCCCACTATTTTCTCATTATCTCCCATTATCTCACCATAACTCCCATTATCCAGACTTATCTCTGCTTACCTCCCATTATTTCTCCTTATCTTCCATTATACTTATTTCTCATTGTCTCACCTTATATCCCATTATCAAGGCTTATCTCGACTTATATCCCATTATTTCTCCTTATCTCCCATTATCTCACCTTATCTCCCATTATCTAGGCTTATATCGAATTATATATATATGTATAAATTTATAAAAACACGTAAATCAGATAAGTGGTTCTCGAGTGATAAGCGCACTAACGGACAGACAGACAGACAGAGAGACCTTACATTTTATATATATTATATTCTTTGCTACATGATATTGTTCCATATTTAATGCTTTAGGCAGTGTATTGCAAGAGAACGCGCTAGTGGCAAACTTTTCTCCGACTTGATTCACTATTATCGTCACTGCTTATTCCTTATGTCACCTAACATAATAAAATATATCCTATAACCTGGCCAGAGAACATAGGTATGTTTTAAAAAAAAGCACGTAAATCGGATAAGTGGTTCTCCAGTGATAAGCGCACTAAGGGACAGACAGACAGACAGAGAGACGTTGCATTTTATATATATTATAGATATTCTTTGCTCCATGATATTTTTCCATATTTAATGGTTTAGCATGTTTAAAAAAAAAACACGTAAATCGGATAAGTGATTCTCCAGTGATAAGCGCACAAACGGACAGACAGAGAGACGTTGCATTTTATATATATTATAGATATCCTTTGCTACATGATATTGTTCCATATTTAGTGGTTTAGGCAGGCAAACTTTTTTTCGATTTCATTAACTATTATCGTCACTGCTTATTCCTTATGCTACCTATCGTAATAAAATATAGCCTATAATCTGGCCGAAGAACATATGCATGTTATAAAAAAAAAGTACGAAAATCGGATAAGTGGTTCTCCAGTGATAAGCGCACTAACGAACAGACAGACAGACAGAGATACGTTGCATTTTATATATATTATAGATGTAATAAAATATATATCTATAACCTGGTCAGAGAACATATGTATGAATTTAAAAAATCACGTAAATCGGATAAGTGGTTCTCGAGGAATAAGCGCACTAACGGACAGACAGACAGACAGAGACACGTTGCATTTTATATATATTATAGATATAGATTATTATTATTATTATTGTATAACCTGGCCAAAGAATAAATAAATAAATAAATAAATAAATAAATATGGTCTTTATTTCCAATTATGAAAGAGAAAACAAAACATCATAAACCAAATAAACAAAATGCTACATTAAATTGGAAAATGCCGAAGGTCAGCTGGGAATGTAAGACCATAAAGGTACAAACATTCCCCCTGTTCTTTACCTTAAGCATCCTAATACTAAAGTTTATCGAATACAATATTTATCTATTAAGTTGTGCTAGTATCTTAATAAAACTGTGTAATGTTGTAAATGTTAGGAAAAAAGAAAAAAAAAAAAGACAAAGAAAATAGAGAACGGCCCATGACACAACTAGAGCAAACAAAAAAAAAAAACCTTGATATAAATTAAATTGTTAAACAGACAGGCGAGTCACCCCAACATATCCGATAAACAATAGAATTCATACAGAGCCCAGATACACTGAAGAGCTAGTGATATTCCTTTCTGAAGGAAAATTTACATAAATAAGTACTATATCTTTATATATTTAACAAAATCCTCCTATACGCCGCCTTGAATGAACTAGGATCTAATAGTTTTATATTTTCTGGAATTGAGTTATAAATCTTAGCTATTTGAAAAGAGAAGGACGATCTAAATTTTTCAGTTTTGTGAGCCGGAGGCGTAAGGCGACCTCGAAAACGGACATTCAAATTATGAACATCTGATCTAAAGGTAATTTTTCTATGTGGGTAGGAGGGAACACCCGTTAAGACAATTTTGTGGAATAAACAAGCCGCATGCAAACAACGTCTATCATTCATATTTAACCATCCCAGTTCAAACAATTTGTGTGTTATGTGATTCCTTTTACGAATACCAAATATTAGGCGCAAACATGAATTTTGAAGAACTTGGATACGATACATATGTATGAATTCAAAAAAAAAAGACAGGTAAATCGGATAAAATGGTTCTCGCGTGATAAACGCCCTAATGGACAGACAGACAGACAGAGAGACATTGCATTTTATATATATTATAGATTATAGATTATAGATATTCTCTGCTACATAATATTGTTCCATATTTAATGGTTTAGGCTGTGCATTGCAAACGAATGCGCTAGCGGCAAACTTTTTTCCGACTTCATTCACTATTTTACGTCACTGCTCATTCCTTATGCTACCTATCGTAATAAAATATAGCCTATAACCTGGCCAGAGAACATATGTATGTTTTAAAAAAAAAAGTACGTAAATCGGATAAGTGGTTCTCCAGTGATAAGCGCACTAACGGACAGATAGACAGACAGACAGACAGACAGACAGAGAGACGTTGCATTTTATATATATTATAGATATATATATATATATATATATATATATATATATATATATATATATATATATATATATATATATATATATATATATATATAGGCATTTTTGGGTTGATTAAGACTTTTTTATTTTTGTGTAACAATATTAATAATAAAAAGTCAGTTCCATTCCCTCTTTTTGTCCGTTCACTCTAGCCGTCAGAACTCTAACACTATTACTCCAGAGTCATAGGCACCGAAAATTCGATTATATCTCGGCATAGCTGGCTCAGAGAAACGACACACCGTGTAGATTTAGAGAGTGAGAGCACTCAACTTATCAATTACCTAATGACGAGTCCAAATTAGGTTAGTCCAAAGGGTTGACTTTGCCTCGAGGGACAGACCAATGTTGATGTGTGTGTTGTGCGTTTTTGATACTATTATTATGTTTGTATGTTTAGTTTTGTGATCACTATTATGGGATTGTGTAACATATGGTGTTTATTTCACGTATTAGAAAAAATATTTACATAATAAGCTTTACCTAAATCTTTCGCCTGTGTTGTTTAAAAAAACCATTACGGATTTTATTTATTTACTAGCCGTGCCCGCGGCTACGCTCGCCTGAACTTCATTCACTATTATCGTCACTGCTTATTCCTTACGTTACCTAACGTAACATAGAACACATGTATTTTATAAAAAACACGTAAATCGGATAAGTAGTTCCTGCTAAGCGTACTAACGGACAGACAGGCAGAGAGACGTTGCGTTTTATATATATTATAGATTTTTTTTTGATAAATATTAAGTTAAGATTTAAAGAAACGCGTAAATCGATAAGTGGTTCTCGAAGAATAAGCGCACTAACGGACAGATATACAGACAGACAGAAGTTCCATTATATGTATAATATTCTTTGTTACATGTGCTAACGGCAAACTTTTTTCCGACTTGATTCACTATTATCGTCACTGCTTATTTCTAATATAACGTATAAAATATATCCTATAATCTGGCCAGAGAACATAAGTATAAATCTAAAAAAAAACGCATAAGTCGGATAAGTGGTTCTCAAATGATAAGCGCACCAATGGACAAACAGACGGACAGACAAAGAAACGTTATATTTTATATATATTGTAGATTATTATTATATAACCTGGAAAGAAAACATATGTATGAATAAAAAAAAAACACGTAAATCGAATAAGAGGTTTTCAAGTGATAAGCGCACTAACGAATAGACAGACAGAGAGACATTGCGTTTATATATTATTTAAAATTAATTATATTCTTTGCTGCATGATATTATTCCATATTTAATGGTGTAGGCAGTGTATTGCAAGAGAACGCGCTAGCGGCAAACTTTTTCCGACTTGATTCACTATTATCGTCACTGCTTATTATGTGACCTAACGTAATAAAATATATCCTGTAACCTGGCCAGGAACATATGTATGTTTAAAAAAAAAAAGCAGGTAAATCGGATAAGTGGTTCTCGAGTGATAAGCTCACTAACGGACAGATAGAGAGACGTTGCATCATATATATATATATATATATATATATATATATATATATATATATATATATAAATATATATATATATATATATATGTATATATATATATAAATATATATATATATATATATATATATATATATATATATATATATATATATATATATATATATATATATATAACAAATAAAGAGAGAGAAAGCAAAAGTTGCCGTATCAAACAAAATCCTAAGTTATGAAACTAGTTGGGGAACTCGGCAAAAAAGGGCATCAACAGATGTTCACACTATATTCATTTAGCCAATATTGCGGTCCTAGGTTGGGACAATAAGAAGTTCCTGCTCAAGACCAAGGACGAAGTTGATAAGCTCTTCCTTTCGGATAGCATCTTACCGGAGCCTCCTCCTATACCTTCATCCCCCCCTCCTTCCACCCCCCTTACCCCCTGCCAGCCATACGGAAACAGGTTTTTCGTTACTCTCTTTGCCCTTTATACCCGGTCTTACTTCGAAATTGGTTCATATTCTGCTTGTCATTCCCAATGTTATGATTGCCAAATATTATTTCCATAAAAACAAGTGTATTTTTAGCAAATTGAAATCCTCTCTACCCATTCTTTCTATATCAGATATTGTCTACTCCATCTCCTGTCTTAATTGTCCCGCTGTGTATATTGGCCAGACGTCACAGTCTCTCAATCGTCGCATCGCATTACATAAAAGCGACACCAGATGTCATCCTCAAAGATGTGCACTGGCGATCCACTCTGTCGATAATGGACATTCCTTCAATTTCAGAGAGCCAAAGATTCTTCATATCCAAAAAAACCTTCTTAAAAGAGAATTCCTTGAGATGTGCTGTATCCTCGAAAATCCCCATAATATTAATAAAAGAACTGATCTTGAGAGCTTGAGCAACATATACAGTTTTCTCCTCTCTTGTGATTTGCCTTCCCCACATAATGTCTCTGGGTGGTCATTCTCGTCATAATTTTTCGTCTACGGTAGTCTATAGCTCTCTCCTCCTACATATTTTTCCTCTAGGTGCCCCCTTGTTTGAGTACATGTTTTTCTTGGTTCCCGTGAAATTTTTTACAATTACACTCCCATTTTTAATAAAATTGCTTAGTATATTCCCAATTAATAAAAAACCCCTTTTCACTTGCCAGTTCCTTTTCCTGTCCCTCTATTCTCCTCTCAAGAAGAATAGAAATCATTTCCTCCCTATGCCACTTAATTTCCATACCGTTAGAAAATTTGCGTTCCCATTGGGTACTTTTCCTTTTATACCAAAATTTCATTATATGACGTACCTAATTTGTACTTAACCGGTTCTTTCCTGGTTGTCTAACCTTTTTTTCCTTTCATTTTGAGTGATCCCTTACATCTGTCAGGTGGTCGTTCTTGTCAGCGCCTTGTCAAACTTGTCACTTCTCTTTTCAGATGGCAGGTGGTTAATCAATTTTGATTTTTAGGCATCCAGGGTTTCTAATGGCATCCTTGCTGTAAATGCCATATTTTTACATTAATATGTTAGTGAATAGTGGCTGTTTTATTTCAGTGTTGGTCTTTGTTATGGCAATTGTTATTTATTTAGATTAATTTGCATACTGCATGTGAGTCACTTGCATTTTTGTTTTGACATTTCTTCATAATAATAATAATAACAATTTAAGTTTTCTTCAGAACAATAATACTTTTAAACTGCAATAGGTTTTTTATCAATAATTATAAGATTGAAATTAAAAATTATAAATTAAAAATTAATAATTAAAAATTAGACTCAACAATACTAATTCTTCATGCCTAATTTTCTTTGTTGGTTGCTTCGTTATCTCTTTTTCAGTTTGTGCCCTGATGAAGGTCCCAACCTAGGACCGAAATATTGGCTAAATGAATATAGTGTTTTTTTTTTTTTTTTTATTTTTTTTTTTTTATGGGTCTGGCACACGTGCTGCAGGGAAGTCCCTAAAGCGCTCCAGGAGCGGCACGAGTGCGGAAAAAGCGATTCACGTTGTTCTTGAATCGCTGTAAATTGTACTCGGTGGGAAACACAGCGCTGGGCAAATTATTCCAAAGGGATGACGTTCTCCATATAAAAGATTGCTTGAAAAGCGTTGTGCGCGGAGTAACAAGCAGAACCTCATACGGATGCGAAGCACCAGCGCGACGTGTATTTCTAACATGCACCGCTTTGGGAGGAATTAAGCGGGCTACATCCTTCGAACACTTTCCATGAAAATACTTGTAGAACAGACTCAAGTCGCCAACCGTTCTTCGATGTTCCAGCGAATCAAGGCCGCCGGTCACTTCCGGGTCTCCAATCAGACGAACAGCTCTTCTCTGAACAGAATCCAACAAATGCAGTGTATGTTTGGGAGCGGAGCCCCAAACGTGGGAGCAGTATTCCATAGTTGGTCGAATTTGGGCTTTGTAAAGAATTAACAGTTGCTGTGGGGTGTAAAGCTTTCTGGTTCTAAATAATATTCCCAACTTTTGAGAAGCTCTCCTTGCTATGCCTGCAACATGTTCATGCCAAGACATATTTGCTCCCAAACTAACGCCCAACAAATTTTAGCGACGATGCTAGGGGAATGGAGTGCCCCGACATAACTATGTCGGGTTCAGCAACGTTAACTTTTTTAGAAAAACTGCCGCTTGGGTTTTTGTAGCGTTAAATTCCACTTGGTTACTGTCACCCCAAGATAGAATTTCTTCCAGGTCTTTGTTAAGTTGAACGACCTCCTGCTGTCTGCGGATACTCGCCTAAGTAGCCGATGTCCGAGCGTTCAAGGTGAATGAAG
>CM032446.1:224129799-224419799 GCA_019049505.1 Pachyrhynchus sulphureomaculatus
TTTGCAAATACGCAATTTCAAAATAAACACTGAATTTGACTTTCCTACCACAAAGAATTATTTAAGGACGTTCCCAAGAAAATAAATTTTCTTACACATCTAGAAAATTTAAATATACATATTTATTAGTGTCCCGTATACGTAGAAAAAATTTCAATACTCCTTATGGCAGGGGTGCTCAAACGGTCGATCGCGAGTGCTTTTTGAGTCGATCTCGAGAAAAAAATTCCGACATAGAACTATTCACAGATTTTGTTTTAGGTAACTAAAACAAAATGTAATGAATAAACTACTAAAATTTATTAGATCCACAATTAGGCCAGAATAACCCCCTCATCACTTTCTTTTATCGTAATAACCACCTGCTAGCGGCAAAAGGCGGCTTTAATCAAAGGAATGCGCGGTACTTGTCAAAGAAAAGCCGCGTTTTTGATTCCCGCCGATCTTTCTAGAAACTTCGGGAGGCGTGTTTGACGGGAACATTCGAGACTTCGTTCGCGCCGATATAAATGTTGCGCCTGCAGGAATAGGAGTCAGTCTGAGTTGTAACTTGAAGGCGATACATCGATACAAAGTTTATTAATAAATAGTCCAAAATGAGTGCGGCGAAGAAAAGTAAAACTTATCATTTTAATAACGATTGGGAGGATGAATTTTTCTTTTGTATGGTAAAGGATAAGTGCATTTGTCTCATTTGCCGTGCGTCAGTTGCAATACCTAAGCGTGGGAACTTAGAGAGGCATCATAAAACGGTTCATAAAAACTATGAAAAGGATTTTCCGTCACAGAGTGAATTAAGAAAACGAAAAGTACCTGATTTGATAACTTGTTTGAAAAAAGAACAAACCATGTTCACAAGACCAGCCAAACAATCAAAAGCTGCAACGATCGCGTCATTTAAAATATCTCATCTATTGGCGAAACACAAGAAACCATTTGATAATGGATTGGTTGTGAAGGAAGCATTTATTGAAGCGGGTGAGACTTTATTTGGAGATTTTAAAAATAAAACAGTGATTATGTCTGCTATTAGAGAACTTCAGTTATCTCGTCCGACTGTCACAAGGCGTGTTGAAGTCATGAGTCAGGACATGGCAGATAAACATGATATCATGGAATGTACATACTTTTCTTTACAGTTCGACAAATCAACCGATATGACAGACATTGCCCAGCTGTGTATTTTTATTCGAATGGTACGCAATGACATGTCGGCTAAGGAAGAGTTTTTGACAATGATTCCTCTGAAAGAAAAGACCCGTGGCGAAGATATATATGACGTTTTCTTCAATTCTGTAACAAACTACAAGCTACCAATATATAAACTAGTGTGCATTACAACCGATGGAGCACCAGCAATGACTGGAAACAAAAACGGTTTTGTGGCATTGTGTCGAGCTAATGATGATTTCCCTTCATTTTTCTCCTTCCATTGCATTATACATCAACAAGTTTTGTATTCAAAAGTTCTAAACATGGAGGAGATTATGGGCATTGCAATAAAAATTGTGAATTCTATCCGTGCACGTAGCTTGCAACGACGGCTCTTTAAATTGCAGTTGGAAGATAGTGAGTCAGCTGAACACACCGATTTAGTTCTTCATACGGACGTCAGGTGGTTGAGTCGTGGAAAATTCCTAGAAAGGTTTCAAGAATTATTGCCCGAAATAACAGCTTTTCTGGACGAAAGAGGTGATGACACTCAGATGCTGAAAAACGGAAAATGGCTGACTGATTTGGCATTTTTGACAGACATCACAATGCATTTAAACACCATTAATTTGGAGCTTCAAGATAAAGGAAAAACTATTATTGAGATGATTAGCGCAATAAATGCATTCAAAAGTAAATTGCAACTTATGATAGATCAACTGAAAAGAAAGGATCTGAAAAATTTTCCGTCTTTGAAAGCAAGGATTCCTCAGTTGAATTATGATATTTATTAGGCGGAATTATCAAATCTTTTGGGCCAATTCGAAATACGTTTTTATGATTTCAGTAAATTGGCAAATATCGCATCATTTATGAGTTATCCTTTTTCGTGTAAAAACATTGAGGAATTAGCTACTGAAATAGCAAGTCAGTTTAACATGGACTCATGTTCTGTTGAAAATGAGTTAGTGCAGATTATATCAGATATACATCTCAAAGCCACAGCATCTGATACAAAATTCTGGTGTTTTATATCTGAAGATAAATATCCAAATCTAAGGCAAATCGCCCTTCAACTGACGGCAATGTTTGAGTCAACTTACTTGTGCGATTCTGCATTTTCTGAAATGAAGTTAATTAAGTCAAAATATAGCAATCGACTAACTGACGAACATATGTCATCATGCTTGCGATTAGCACTCGGTAATTACGTACCATCTTATGAAAAGTAGAGGACATGCAGTGCGACGCTTCAACATCCAACGTCACTCTTTAGTTAAGTTTAGACACTAGAACTCGTTTGTTTTGTAAGAACCAATAAACTCGCAATTTTGAATAATTATAAGTTTTTTCATTGACATTTTAGAGCAGACCTACACTTACCTTGACTAAAAAAATGCATATTGTGCGGAAAACTAATATCTATGCCACGATACACCCTATCTAGACGACAATCCTGCGTCATACTTACTTGCATCCTCTCAGAGTCGATCGATCGTAGTCTAACAATATTGAGGTAGATCGCCAGCAGTTCAAGTTTGAGCACCCCTGCTTTAGACCTTATTACTTCTATGAAATATAAAAAAAAAAATATAACTAAATAAAAAATGCCTTTTAATTATAATCAATTGCGACATAAAGACAAATTTGCAAAGGAAAAGCTCATCAATAAACGCAAAAAAAGTTCTTTGGAAATGAATGACGCGAAAAAATTAAAAACTAAAGAGCCCAACGTGTGTAGTGGTCAACGGATCCAGTTAGATAAGTTAGGAAAAAATTTAAAGTATTGTGTTTGTAAAAAAGTTCTTTCACTAGAAAAGATAACTCATAAGAAACGTTTAGGTCGTAACTACAAATTATGGATCGTATAAAAAAACTTGAAATCGTAAAAAAACTAATATTGCCATCTTTAATGCCTTTAAAAAGTATTATTTCAGATCTTATGAATAAAAGATTAAATTGTATTTTTGGAAGATCTAAAAAGTTCCTATGATAAACTGGAGTTCTACAGGAATAGTGTAATTATTATCTAGTCGAAAAGACAATGGGAAACCACGTGTAACCAAAGATACGTGAGTATTAAATAAAGTAACTAATTATTTTACAAATAGTTTATAATACTTTATTTATTTATCATTAGTACCATTAATTATTTATTCAGTTTTACCGAGAAAATTTGTAAAACCGTTTTTTTTAAATATATATTTAATATTGTTATTAATTGATATGTAACAATGTTGAAAAATAAACATAATATTAATTTAAAATATTATCGAAAAATTATTGAACCTACAAACATATTTTGTTTAAATATAAATCTTTTAAATCAAGATACAAATTCAAATTTTTAATTAATACATTTAATATTTTGATTTGATGATTAAAGATAAAGCTGATAAATATATTATGTTTATTCAATAAATTATTTAAGGTAATTCACTCGTAAATCCACTTTTCTTAAGAATTTGATGAAACTGAAATATGATGTTAATCTCAATGTTTTTCATTTAATTTTAAAAAATATTTTGACCTATTGCGAAGCGAGATATTCATAATAAAGTGCACATAAGTAACATGCAATAGGCCAATGAAGTATAAAAAAAGGCATAGTTTCGTGTATATCTTAAAAACTTTCCTTACGAATTTTTTAAAAAAAACTAATATTTGGTAAAAAAAATTAGAAAAAAAATTGAAATATTTTTTTTTTATCGACTTGTTACAAAGAATAAATATTTAAAGTTGACAACGCTGTATGTCGTCATATTTTACGCACCAAATTTCAAACAACATTTAAAATGGTTAACTTTTAAATAGAAATTCATTTGTAGGTTAAATAATTTATTGACTAAACACAATATATTTATCAACTTTATCATCAAATAAAAACATTAAATATATTAATTAAAAATGTTAATTCGTATCTTGATATTTATTATTTTTTTCTTTGGTATTTAAAAGATTTATATGTAACAAAAATATGTTTGTAGGTTCAATAATTTTTCAATATTTTAAGTTAATATTATATTTATTTATCAACACTGTTATATATCAATTAATAACAATATTAAATATATATTTAAAAAACGGTTTTATAAATCTTCTCCCTAAAACTAAATAAATAGTTAATGATACTAGTGATAAATAAAGGTATTATAAACTATTTTTAAATTAATTACTTACTTTATATACTACTCGCGTATCTTTGTTTACACGTGGTTTGCCAATGTTTTTGGGAGTAGATAATATTTATAATTGCATTATTCCTGTAGAACCCAATTTATCATAATAACTTTTTAGATCTTTCAAAGTTGTGCATTCAGATGCAATTCTTTTAATCATAAGACCTGAAATAACACTTTTTAAAGGTATTAATGATGGCAACATTAGTTTTCCCATGACGCACTTTTTATACGATACGTAATTTGTAATTAAATATTGTCACTTCAAAAACTGATTTGCCAAATTATCAAGGATTTTAACGTCATATATCGCCTCATGGAATTTTTCGTTTGGTGCTATTTGAAATAAATCATGCACTAACTTTCCGAACTTAAACATTTCTGATCCTTTTCAGTTACTAAAGCGTTTTTTAAAAAAACTTACCATCCGAAAAACCAGCAATATTTTTAAAATCCTCGATCATTGCAAAATTAATTATACCTTGAATTAAATGGGACGAATCAAAATGGGCACTTTGGGCAACAAGTACGCAAGGTTTTGGAGAAACATTTAAAAACTGTTAGAATGATATTAATCCGTCCTTTTGAGTGATTGTTTTGATAGGTTTACCATATAAATACAAGTCGCCATTAACGTGTTCTAAGCCCGTAACTTTGAAAGCATTATAATTAATCGGTTGCATAGGCCTAATATAAACATTGAATGTTTAATCCCGATATTTCGCCGCTATTTGCAAACTATCAGCTGTACTTGAATATCCCTATGTTTCTAGATCGAAATACACTAAGCCACAGCCCTCGGATGTAATTAAAACATTATTAAGAAACGCTTGAGGATTAATAATGTCACCAGTATGATAAACGTCCATCTGCAGTCCACAATTTGATTGATAGTGTAACCCTTTATCTTTTTCTTTATTTTGTCTCGTGGCCTCTTTATTTCTTACCAACAAAAGTTTTTTCGTTGTAGGCAAATTAGCTTTTGATGCTCTTTGTTTTCTTATTTCATCTTTTTTTGCCATATAAGATCTTACATGTTTCCCAGGCTGTTTATTGATGAGCTTTCCTTTGCAAATTTGCCTTTATATCGCAAAAGATTATAATCAAAAGGCATTTTTTATTTAAATTATATTATATTATATTATATTATATATATATATATATATATATATATATATATATATATATATATATATATATATATATATATATATATATATATATATGTATATATATATATATATATATATATATATATATATATATATATATATATATATATATATATATATATATATATATATATATATATATATATATATATATGTATATATATATATATATATATATATATATATATATATATATGTATATATATATATATATATATATATATATATATATATATATATATATATATATATATATATTGTAACATTCATTTTTTCCTAGATTTTAAGAGCATGTAATGTTACTGATTTTTGACTTTATAATGTACTTTTTTTCATTTTTGTATCGAGCAGTGTATTTCGCTGGAATTTCTAGCCGCTCGTGGTACAGTGTGCAGTGCGGGTTTCCGACCAAAAATTCGTGGTACGTCGCGATAGGTCAGATATTTGTTTCCGATGTTTGTTTCCCGGAAGCCGGCCATTTTAGAGACGTAGTTCTCACGGATTATTTAAGGGTCCGGAGAACGCAGATAGAGGCTTTTTTCCATCGAGCCGCAGACCAGGCTTTTTCCATCAAGCCGCTGCCGAGGCTTTTTCCCATGAAGCCGCCGCCGAAGTTATTTCCAACATGTAGTGGCAGAAGGCTGTTCTGCAATCAGTAGCCGTAGTTGGCTTTTTCTCCGATCAAGCCGCAGCCAGGCTTTGTCCATTCAGCCGCAGTCGAGGCTTTTTCAATTTTATCGAGAGCCAAGTCGAGTACGAGTTTAAATCATTAAGCCGTAGTGGGCTTTGTTTTTTAACACGAAGTAGCCGTTATAGGCTCTTCTCGTCATGAAGCAGTACCGATAAGTTAGTGATGGAATGTGTGAAAGCGGTTTTAAGTGTTCAATTTAAGGCCTAGAAGCCCGTAGGAAAACCGTAAGTCACCAAAATATACATCAGTATACCTATTTCCCGCATATAAGTGATTTAGCATCGAATTGAACTGATAAATCGTGAAGTGAACGTCACGAACTTTCAATATCGGGTGTAGCAAAATTTTAAAAGTAAAATGTCTGATTTCAGGACTCTATTTAGTAATAACTACCTTTAAGGCTAGAGTTTTTGTAATTACTAAACTGCAAGAGTTAGAACTTTTAATTTAAATCATTAATAAATTTTCTTTTTGTTGATTAAAGCTAGTGTCTCACTGAATACCTATCTTACTTTTCAGGATAAAAGGGTTGTACCAGAAAAATTCTTTTTATTAACAACTGCATAACACTTCAGTATTTTTTCATTTTTTTAGCTGAAAGTAGATCCCTTCTATTTTAAAATGAATGGTGCCCAAAAATTTAGTACAACCGAAATTTTTTTTAACAACGATAGAAACTAATTCCAAAAAGACGTACAACAATTATCTCTTACCCATATAACTCTACTAAGAAAAACTGAGCTAGTGTATGTTTAATTTCTTTAGTTCCTTCAAAATCAGTATTCACTCAATCCATTCTTAGAAATTAAAACGGGGCAGAAAAAGGTGCGCCTCAAGGTGCAGGCGAAGTGAAAATTTGACACTCCACAAAATGACAGTCTATGCGGGGCGAAATTCACATGTTTCAAGTTTGCGCCCAAACGAGAGGCATTCCGTCTTCGCACGGTACAAATTGACGCTGTCAATGCAGGGCGAAATAGACCCGGTACAATTTGATGCCGGGGCGGAAGTGCACAAGTTGCAAAATTGCGCCCAAGCGTGGGACAATCCATTTGCACAAGTTACAATATATATATATATATATATATATATATATATATATATATATATATATATATATATATATATATATATATATGTATACATATATATATTAAATAGAAGTAATAATGTCTAAACAGTAAATAAACAATAATACAAAGTATAATAAATAACCTATATGAACGTCATTCTACAGAGCATTCGGTGTTCGCATTGGCAGCTTTGCTATATTTATTTTCATCAAAAATGTGTGTCTGCATATGAAAGTTTCCAAGTCGAATACAGTCTCAGACAAAAATAAAATACTCTGCCATTGAGTATTTTAAACTGTTTTGTATTTATTATCGGACCATACTTTTGGCTTCGATTATCGATTATCACCAGTGAATTACCTTAACCTATAAATGAATTTCTGTTTAAAAGTTAACCATTTTAAATGCTGTTAAATTGTGATAACTGTCCCTCACTAAGCGGTTATACTTTTAAAAAAATAATTTTTATTTCATAATTTTTCTAATTTTTTTTTACTAAGTATTAGTTTTTTTAATAATTCATAAGACTAGTTCTTAAGATATACACGAAACTATGCCTTTTTTACACTTCCTTGGCCTATTGCAAATTAATTATGTGCACTTTAATTACGAATACATCGCTTCACAATCGGTCAATTTTTTTTTTTAATTAAATGAAAAACATTTAGATTAACATCATATTTCAATTTCATCAAATTCTTAGGAAAACTGGATTTACGAGTGAACTACCCTAATAAAAGAAAGTTTTATCAAAATCAGAGATATAAAATAACATAATTTTCGGATTCCTTGACTTAAAAGAATCCTGAAAAGGACGACACAATATATTAGTAATAACTCTTCTAACCACTTAAATGTTTGATTTTAAATAACTAAGCATAAATTTTGTTCATTATCAGAGATAAAAATTAAGAAATATTTTCATAATCTGTACGAAATTTCTCGACTCTCATATTTTCCACCCCTTCCTTCTGTAGCTTCTGTTCGCTCGAAAATATTTTATTTTCCAAAATATCGCAAGGACGATGTATGTAGATACATACAACAATAAAATAAACACTGCAGTAATGGAATTAGCTGTGAAATTACAGTAATACACGATATTTACTCAAGTCTTCGGTAGTATAGTGGTCAGTATCCCCGCCTGTCACGCGGGAGACCCGGGTTCGATTCCCGGCCGGAGAGGATTTTTTTTTTTAAAATTTAATTTATTGGATGGATATAATGTATTTTAAAACAAATTATCTTTACTAATTAATCAATATTTTGGATAATATGGCCATTTTTATTTTATTAACAATTTAAAAACCATCTATTATTTCGTTATAAAAATTTTTTCATCTATTTGTCTGTTTATAAGTTTTATAAATATAGATTATTTACATTATTTATAGATCTCCATCCCTTTTATCATTTCGCCTAATGCGATAACGCTCAAAAACTAGTTTCGTTCTTACTTAAATATTGCATGTGTAGTAAATGTTAACGATATTTCATTTTATTCGAGAGTTATCGTGTCGACAGGCAAACCGACAGACAGATTTTGGGAGCCATGTTTTTTGTGATCTATCTACTCGTATTTTGAAATGCGAAGAAATGAAAGAATCTCGAAAAGTCTATTTTTCACGGATACAATACTTCCCTTAGAAAGATCATGTTACTACGAGGGCTGTCTGAATAATTCTCACAAAAATGGAAGAACATTTCTTTTGACGTGAAATATGTTTTATTTTTCAATATAATCTCCTGAAACTTCGATATATTTATTCCAATGCAAAATGTCTGCAAAATATCCATCCACGGCTGCAATAGCTTCGTCATTTGATGTAAAACGCTTTCCAGCCAGGAATTTTTTTAAGTTTGAAACCAGATAATAGTCAGAGAGAGCCAGATCTGGTAAATATGCTGGATGTTCAAGCAATTCGTACTTTAATTCGTTGAATTTTGCCATCGTTCAATACACTTGTGTGAACACGTGCATTGCCTTGATGACAAATGATTCTTCTCTTCTTTAAAGCAGGTCTTTTCTCACGAATTTTTGCATCCAACTGATCCAGAAGGTTACAATAATATTCAGAGTTAATTGTTTTACCTTTCTGAAGATAATCGATCAACAAAACATCTTTGTATTCCCAAAAAACTGTTGCCATAATCATCCTTGCTGATGGAACCGTCTGTGCCTTCTTTGGTACACTTCCACCGGCTTCAATCCGTAGTTTCGACTGTTCTTTTCGCTCTGGTGTATAATGGTGGATCCAAGTTCATCAACAGTTATCAAACGAGGCATGGAATCCATTTCATTTTGCTTAAAACGATCCAAAGCCTTTTCATATGTAATTCTTCATGCAAAATATTTCTCTCTTTTGAGATGCCTATGGCCTCAGCTATTTCACGTACTTTCACAGTGGAAAGTTAAGGTGATGCATCCTTATACACTCTTAACAATTTCGAATGAATTTCTGCTGGTGTTAATTCATCTAAAATAAAGAATTTAATCACTGCACGATATTCAATTTTTTCCATTGTAAAAAAATCAATGACACATCAATATTAAACAGCTGGTGCTAATCAAATGAATTTGACAGATCGAAATAAAATTTGACATACGTTTATATAAAGGATGGAACTTTCCAAAACAATTATGGTTTCACAGTTTCTAACGCCATCTATGTGTCAGGCCGAGAATTTTTCAGACAGCTCTCGTAGCTCACCATAATGTACAGGCCTTCCATGAATCTGGCTCGAAGTACCGTATACATACAGCATATTGATTTAAGACACCACTAATCAAGTACTAGTATAGTATAGTTTATATAAAAATTATATGACGTAATTGTAGACGGCGCCGGCGCTTAGAAGAGGCATACATAGTTTCGCAAGTTAATATTTATACCTAATAATTTAATATATTTTTAGACAAACAATCCGAATAAACAAATTTTTTTATATAAGTATGTTTGACATATTAATGATCTAGTATTATTTTGTCTAGTAAAATATCCGAAAATTTACGATATCTGTTTTCTGTTTTAAAAAAGATTTATTACGATTTGTTGTCAGTTAATTATAAAACAAATATTTAAAAGTCCCTAATGTATTTTTGTCATAAATTTTCTTTCCAACTTCCTAAATCATAACGATTTTCCAATAAAATAATGCAAGTTTTCATTTATATTTTATCAAAATATAAAAACTCTAAATCATTGTTGCAGGGTACTACTACACTGATTTACTTCTTCTTCTTATACTTTTTATAAGACGTAGACTGAAAAGTTTTTGGTCTGACACATAGATGTCGCCCGTATCAAAAAAATCCATATGATTTTTAGGAAGTACCAACCTTCAAATGATACGTGTCAAAATTTCATGACATTTCGACGATTAGTTTACAAGTTAGAGTGGTTTTAGTGGAGCTACTTTTGATATTTTCAAAACAATGGAATTTCGTGTGTTGATTATACACTGTTTTTTGATGGGAAAAAATACCGTTCAAGCAAAGCAATGATTTTACGGGTACCCTGCCCCTGGAAAATCACTCATCATTTACTATAAGGTAAAATTGCGTAGAATAACTGACACTGTAAAGATATCAAAAAAACGTGTTGGTCATATTTTGCATGAACATTTAGGCATGAGAAAGCTCTGTTCGAAATTGGTCCTTGTTTACTCACAGTGGACTAAAAACAACAACGTGTTGATGATTCTGAGCGCTGTTTGGATCTCTTTAAGCGCAATAAAAAGGACTTTTTCATGCAATATGTGACAATGGATGAAACATGGATCCACCTCTATAAACCGGAATCAAATCGGCAGTCAGCTGAGTGGACAGCAACCGGTGAAAGCTGCCCGAAGCGACCAAAGACACACAAATTGCATGAATTGAAGTGCGAATTGCTTTCTAATCCACCGTATTCTCCAAATTTGGCCCCCAGCGACTATTATCTATTCACAGACCTCAAAAAAATGTTCGCAGGAAGGAGATTTGGCTCCAATGAAGAAGTTATCGTCGATACTGAGGCCTATTTTGAAGGCAAATCCTTCTACAAGAGAGGTAAAGAAATATTAGAAAAGCATTGGGCTGATTGTATTGCTCTTGAAGGAGACTATATTGATGAATAAAGTCGAATTTTTGCTGCTTATCCTTCCAGGGCGATCATCAGTAGTTTGTGCTTTATTAATTAGTCCTCTAAGGTCTCTGATTGAATCGTGATAGCAGATAGGACCACGCCATGGTATTTAACAAGGGTTAACTGTTCTACGGGTTTATCTTCCACTACGAGTTTGCACCTGATGGCGTATTTGGCAATAGTGATGCTTTTGCTGAAACAAAAAACAAACATTACTCCCATTTGCAAGTACTAATATCTATTATAAAAGATACCGTTTTTATAGACACGGCAAACGTGCTCCAGAGAAATTTCTAAACCGTTACAGGCGAGGTGCGTGCGTGGAAATAAAGATTTTTTTGAATAATATGGTGTGGTATTCCACCAGAAGCTTTTGTATGTCTAGCTTCATTAAGAAACATTTTATGACCCGCTGTCTGACGACATAAGTTATACAGTAGAACCCCGATTAACCCAGTCGCGATTATCCGAGCTCCGGATTAACCGAGCCAATCTAAGAACCTGATTATCCGAGGCACGCGCGTCTATGCTGCCTATTAACCGAGCTTCTAAAATATATATGTACATATTCCCATTTAAAATCGTCGAGGCCTTCGGGGAATCCCCCTGGCCCCCTATTTATGTTTTTGGACTCTTTCAGCATGTAAATTTGCGTAAATGCAGTGCGTTTACTACGGAGAAGTACGAATATACTCACATAATTTATTTGATTGGAGTTCTGGTAGTTAAGCGTAAAAGAATCGTCGTTCCTATTAAAGAAAAATTAAAAGTCATCAGAAGAATTGAAGCAGGAGAGACAATTAAAGTTGTTGCACGAGATTATGGAGTAGGTGAGGTAACAGTTGGAGATTGGAAAAGAAACCGCAAAAAAATAGAAGAGTGGTGTATAAATCAAGCCTCCTCGTCCTCAGGAAGAAAATCAATGAAAACCGGCCACTATGAAAATGTTAACGAAGCTTTATTCATGTGGTTTAACCAACAGAGATCAAAAGGTCCAATTTTACAACAGAAAGCAATAATGATTAGTAGGCAATTCCCAGAGATAGATCAGTTTACCACCAGTTCTGGATGGCTTGACCGCTGGAAAAAACGGTACGGTGTACGACAACTGACTGTATGTGGTGAGAAACTTTCTGCTGATGTGTCATCAATTGAGAAGTTTAAGCAGAACTTTAAAAAGCAAATCGAAGATTGTGGATACACATGTGATCAAATTTACAACTGTGACGAAACTGGTCTGAATTATAAAATGCTTCCATAAAAAACATTGGCATCTCGATAGGAAAAATCAGCTCCTGGGCACAAACGAAGTAAGGAAAGATTAACTGTAATGGTATGTTCCAATGCATCTGGCAAGCACAAAATTCCACTGATGGTGATTAGCAAGTCTGCACGTCCAAGAGCTTTAAAAGACATCTCACCCAAAGCCCTACCAGTCTATTATAAAAGTCAGAAGAGCGCGACCTTATTTACTAACTGGTTTGAAGAAGAGTTCGTGCCATCTGTGACTAAATTTTTGAACAGAAACCGTCTTCCTATTAAAACAATTTTGTTAATGGATAATGCCCCCTCTCATCCTGAAGAAGGACTTTATGTGGGCGAAATTGTTGTAAAATTTTTTCCTCCAAATGTAACCAGCATAATGCAACCATTGGATCAAGACATCCTCGAAAACATTAAAATAAATTATAGACTTTTATATCTTGAACATCTGTTAGAACACACAGAAAAGGAGGATATTATCAATGGGATGAGAAAGGTTACACTGAAAAATGTTATTTACTGGGTAAGTCAAGCTTGGGATTCTGTGCGTACTATCACTATTCAATAATCTTGGTCAAAAATTATTGATTTTGAGGACTATAATGACACTGAAGATGATATTCCATTAAATGAATTAGGTTTGAAATTGAGAAGCCATGGAGAAATGTCCTATTTAAATTTTGACAGCGAGATAGAAGAAAAAGAAAAAAGTTTATTTGAATTAATGCAAAAATTAAAAGGTTGCGAAAATGTGACAAGAGAAGATGTTGTTGAATGGATTACAGTAGATGATTTAGAAGAAAAAATGAGCATTGAAGAAATGACGAATGCCTTTCAGGAAACCGAAAAATCAGATGACGATGACGATGACGAAGCGGCGGTAGTCTCCCACTAAGATTTCATCAAGAAGGTTTTGCTTCTTTGGAAAAAACTTTGAGGTATATCGAACAACAACCAGAGGCAATCCCAGCGGATTTGCTTCTTCGTAATAGATGGAGAAACATTACAGCGAGAAAAAGAAGATGCAACATGAAACAGAAGCGCATAGATACCTACTTCACTGTTTTATAATGTATGTAAATATTTATATGTTAAAAACGTTAATACATCGGTTTAAAGTATTGATGTTTATTTTTTGAATGAATAAAAAAACAAATCCGGATTATCCGAGTTTTCAGTTATCCGATGAGGGTGCCCCCCACGTTACCTCGGATAACCGGGGTTCTACTGTATTTAGAAAATAATAATAAAAACTTAATAGTAAATATTTTTAAGAAATTGTCACCATCAAATAGAAAGGCTGCTACTTCAAATTACAGAGCACAAACACAGTGGTGCAACCGCTCAAAAGCCCGACAAGATTGAACCTAATAAGATAATCGAATGAGCATAAACGAACGACTAGAAACGCGATTAGAGAAACCTAAGTGCTCCAGTGTCCCGGGGTTAGTTATTGAAAGCGACACTTGCATGGGGCGTCCTAAAACAATTAACAGAGGGATAGATGGAAATCTTATAAGTTCTTTGAAGCGTATGTTCAGATTTTTGCTCAGATAACGATGGAAAATAATCAGATAGGACGTGTAATAAAATGGAAATAGTTATCGGAAAGTTGATGGAAAAGATAATCTTAGCGGTTTTTTTTTAAATCCTATAGAAAGTTAGTAAACAAATGTTGTGAAAAATGGGGACCGTTAGATATAAAAATATGTAAAAAGCAACACAAGTAAAACTATGTTGGAAATGTGGAATCTTTAGCACAATGACACTACTCAGTATACCAGGTGTACAAGTATGAAATGCGGATTTCAGACAACAGATGGTGCACCAATGCAGTTTGTGCTATAAAGATTTGACATTGCGCCATTTTGTTGTGTCATCAACAAGTGTCAGACGCGCACGAGTGATAAATTGGAAAAGTGTGTGCATAGTGTTGTGTTGTTGTGTTCAATATATCGAAATTTATACCGAACAAAGAGCATTCGCGGACAGCATTAATTTTTTGTTTTCATTTGAAAAAAACTGCTGTTGAATCATACCGATTACTTCAAGAAGCTTATGGTGAACATACTCCATCGCAAGATACGTGTGAACGATGGTTTCGGCGTTTCAAAAGTGGTGACTTCGATGTTGCAAACAAAAAACGTGGAAAACCGCCAAAAAAATACGAAGATGTGGAATTGCAAGCATTGTTGGACGAAGATGATTCGCAAACACAAAAACAACTCGCCGAGCAATTGGGCGTTAGTCAACAAGCTGTTTACAATCGGCTACGAGAGATGGGAAAGATTCAAAAGCCGAGCCGGTAGATGGGTACCACATGAGTTGAACGACAGGCAAATGAAAAAGCGCAAAAACACGTGTGACATTTTGCTCGCTCGGTACAAAAGGAAGTGGTTTTTGCATCGTATAGTTACAGGGGATGAAAAGTAGATTTATTTTGAGAATTTCAAGTGCAAAAAATCATGGGTAGATCCAGGCGCACCATCCACATCGACCGCAAGACCAAACCGCTTTGGCAGAAAACAATGCTCTGTGTTTGGTGGGATAAGAGGGGCGTGGTCTACTATGAGCTGTTAAAACCTGGGGAAACGGTTAATACCAAACGTTACCAACAACAATTGACCGATTTGAACCGTCCGCTGCTTGAAAAAAGGCCAGAATACCGAAAGAGGCAACACAAAGTCATTTTTCTTCATGACAGTGCTCCATCACATACGGCAAAACCAGTTCGCGACACGTTAGTAGCACTCAGCTGAGAAGTTCTACCCCATGCGGCTTACTCACCAGACTTGGCTCCTTCCAATTACCACTTGTTTACATCGATGGGTCACGCACTTTGGTTCGTACGAAGAAAAAATGGCTCGATGAATGGTTCGCAGCAAAAGGAGAAGATTTTTACTGGCGTGGTATTCACAAATTGCCCGAAAGATGGGAAAAATGTATAACAAGCGATGGAACATACCTTGAATACTTTTTATCATTCTTCCGAATTTAACATGTTTTTTTTAGAAAAAAAATCCGCATTTCATACTTGTACACCTGGTATATCACCACTACACCAAATACTTTATTTTTGCACCTGACGCGTGTTACCTTAACCATGTTAGCTCCTTCAGAAGCAATGATTGACTAAAGCTAAACTACGAATCTACCCTATTTATTCTGAGCCTAACACCTGAATTACTCAAGCGGAACTAATGGCATAGTCGAGGCCATCAGTTCCGGTCAAGTAACCAGTGGAGGGGACTATAAGGAATAGGCCCTCTGTCTTTATTTAAACTACTTTTACATTTTATGATTTCCATACTTTCGTATGCGTTCAACAATCTCCTATCGGATACATTTTTAATTAATCTTAGATTATCTAATGTTACAGTATGATCAGCTTCAAGGGCATGTTCGGCAATTCTAGACTTTTCTGTTCTATTATATTTCAAATGTGCTAAATGTTCTTTAAATCGTGTTTTGTTTTTTTTTCTTTTTTGATTTTTTTCCTCTAATTTTTTTCAGTTTTGGGCTTATTGTAGTGTACTGCAATGACTTAGCCGTTACTTGATGGAGATCCATAATAACTAGGAATAAAAATTTAAACAAATGTTTAAGATCACCACTTATGTTTATCATTGCAGACAATTGTTTCGACACACTGTGTCTTCTTCTGGAGCACGATGTAAATTAACTAACAAAGTATGTTTCAGAATACATAGTTTACCCAATTACAAGTACTAAATTCATTACCAATAATTTACCTTAATACCTAGAACAAGTTCAATAAAGGAGACCCTCCCCCATCTAATTGATCGTTGAGTAATCGACCTGAGGATTTTTTTTTTTCTGATTAATTTCTACCTGTTCAAAACAATTCAGTAATTTTCCTTTCTTTCCGTTATGCAAAATTTTGAAATCTTCATTGAATGTATAATTTTCCTCTGTTAAATGTTTAGCGTAATGAAAATTGTTATTTTTCATTCTAAAGCTTTGTTTATGTTCGTTTATTCTTTTAAATAACCGGCCAAGTGCAAGTTGAACTTGCACAATTAGTGTTCCGTACGTTGATTGTTTTTGAAATAAAAAAATTTTGTTAGGGTGGTATAAAATGATCAGTGACTTCACAAAACACACCCCAAATGAGTTTTCAACAAAGTTTGTTTCCAATCTTCACTGAAAACTGGTGACCTTGAAATTTTGGTTTTTTTCTATACCAGATAAATTATTAAAGGTAATGATAATTTTCGTTCAATCTATACCCCGTAGAGAATATTCCAGGCTTTTTTCAAAATTTTTTGATCAGTACTTTTCGAGATAAGGTAGGGGACAGCGATTTTTCACGATTTTTTAAAAGTAATACGAAAAAAAGTGTGCGCAAGTATTACATTATATATATATTTTTTACTCGTGTTTTCACAAGCTTTCATTTGACACCACACTCGATGACCTAGTAAAAAATTTTTTTTTTCGCTTCCGATTTCACCCCTCAAAACGAATCCCTTAAGTCAAAATTTATGTTACGGTGATATAAAATGATCAGTGACTTCACAAACCACACCCCAAATAAGTTTTCAACAAAGTTTATTTCCAATCTTTACTGAAAATTGATGACCTTGAAATTTCTGTTTTTTTTTATATACCAGATAAATTATTACAGGTAATGCACTGGTGATAATTTTCGTTCAATCTACACCCCATGGAGAATATTCCAGAATTTTTTCAAAATTTTTTGATAAGTACTTTCCGAGATAAGGCGGGTGGACAGCGATTTTTCGCGATTTTTTATAAATAATACAAAGAAAAGTGCGCAGAAGTATTACATTATATATATATATATTTTTTACTCGTGTTTTCACAAGCTTTCGTTTGACACCACACTCGATTACCTAGTAAAAAATTTTTTTTTTCACTTCCGATTTCACCCCCCGAAACTAACCCCTTAAGTCAAAATTTAACTTTCAAAACTACATGATTCTGATGAGGCCATCAATTCCTATATTACTACCAAATTTCAACTTTCTATGACAAATAGTTTCGGAGAAAATGGGGTGTGACAGACGGACAGACGGACAGACGGACAGACAGACGGACAGACACCGAAGTGATCTTATAAGTGTTCCGTACGGAACACTAAAAAAGGTCTGCCTGTTTGTCCTATATACGTTTTATTGCAAGTGCCACGGCATAATTCGTAAACCCCTGATTTATTTTCTTTTTTTGTTTTCCTTTTGTTATTTTTAATATGTCGAGATAATGTGTTATTTGTACGGAAAGCGATATTTACATGATTTCTATGGAAAAAATTTTATTAGTCAATTTTCCGGTATAAGTAAGTGTATGAAATTTTTCTTTGTTTAGTTGTTTGTACGGGTACACCAGTCATATTGCTTTTTTAAATTGTTTTTCATTAAAATATTATCTACGAAATCGGTTCTGTATCCACTGTTTATACTAATTTGTTTTCATTGTTTTCATTTTCAATTAATTCTTTCTGAAAATTTTCTTCCGTTAATGGTGTGTATATTAGTCTATGGATGAAACTATTATAAGCCGAGATTTTATGTGTGAACGGGTGGTTAAAATTAGCGTGTATAGTTATATCTGAGTATGTTGGTTTATGGAAAATTTCAAAATCGTGTTTATTCATTTTGTTTGATATTTTTAAATCTAGGAAATTAATCGATTTATTTGTTCCTATTTCTGTTGTAAAAGTAATATTATTATGAAGTTGGTTAATATAATTTAGAAAAAGTTTTAGTTGTGTAAAGCAAGTCAATATATCATCTACATACTATATTTAGGTGTAAATTCACACCTAAATATAGTATTAAAAATAGTAATGAATTGATAGCAAAAATTAATCCGTTAATTATACCAAGTAACTCCAGATTTATATCGTTTGATGTACAAAATCTTTTTCCTAGTATACCACCATCAGACGCTATAAATTTGGTCCAAAGATTACTCAATAAAAATAATGTTAACCCAATAATTAAACAAGAAATATTAGATATCTTAACATTGTGCTTAGACCAGAATTATTTCGAATTTAACGATAACATTTATAAAAGTAAGAAAGGTTTAATAATGGGAAACCCTCTTAGTCCAATTTTATCTGAAATTTTCATGGACCATTTAGAAGAACAAATCAGTAATTCTCATCTTTTTAAAAATTTCTTTTACTGTTATCGGTATGTAGATGATATATTGACTTGCTTTACAGGCACAGATCGACAATTAAAACTTTTTCTAGATTATATTAACCAACTTCATAATAATATTACAACAGAAATAGAAACAAATAAATCGATTAATTTCCTAGATTTAAAAATATCAAACAAAATGAATAATAATGGATAATATTTTAATGAAAAAACAATTTAAAAAAGCAATAGGACTGGTGTACCCGTACAAACAACTAAACAAAGAAAAATTTCATACACTCACTTATACCGGAAAATTAACTAATAAAATTCAAAATTTTTTCCATAGAAATCATGTAAATATCGCTTTCCGTACAAATAACACATTATCTCAACATATTAAAAATAATAAAAGTAAAACAAAAAAAGAAAATAAATCGGAGGTTTACGAATTATGCTGTGGCGCTTGCAATAAAACGTATATAGGGCAAACAGGCAGACCTTTTTATAAAAGAATAAATGAACATAAACTAAGCTTTAGAATGAAAAATAACAAATCTCATTACGCTAAACATTTAACAGAGGAAAATCATACATTCAATGAAGATTTTAAAATTTTGCATAACGGAAAGAAAGGAAAATTACTGAATTGTTTAGAACAGATAGAAATTAATCAGAAAAAATCCTCAGGTCGATTACTCAACGATCAGTTAGATGGGGGAGGGTCTCCTTTATTGAACTTGTTCTAGGTATTAAGGCAAATATTGTTAATGAATTTAGTACTTGTAATTGGGTAAACTATGTATTCTGAAACATACTTTGTTAGTTAATTTATATCGTGCGCCAGAAGAAGACACAGTGTGTCGAAACAATTGTCAGCAATAATAAACATAAGTGGTGATCTTAAACATTTGTTTAAATTTTTATTCCTAGTTATTGTAGTGTTCTGATTTCGAATCCCAAACTAGTTTTTCTCTCACAGTTCATATTTTTTATTGTTTTCGGACTCTAACTTAGAAAAATATCGAAAACTTATCTCGGACTTTGTTAAAACTACGTATATTAACCACTTTCAAATAATTTTGTGCAATCCAGACTACCTTATATTGTGTGTCTGCGGTAATGGTCAAATGGAAAAAGAAGTGCTATCAAATTTAAAACACCGATGATTTGGCGGAACCTCAAAATCACCATGACGGCTGCTATTTTTGCGTCGTAAATATTAACGGCATAAATTTTGAAAATCGAAATAAATGGTCATATCCTAACTTACTCTCCACTCAACGACCTCTTCTATACTTTGGTGAGATAAAAGGAACATCATCTAAATGCTCTGAAAAACCAGATCTTATGGAAATTGAAGACAACACAATGGGCAATACTGATTCGACTTTCACATGTAGTCAGTAATCAGATCCTCAACCTTTTGATCAGGAGGATTTGAATAACTTAGTAAGGAATCTAAATTTGTCAAAAGAAGCTTCTAAAATTTTGGCATCTCGTTTAAAATAAAGGACTTTACTTGCACCAGGAACCAGAATTACTTTATATCGGACCCGAGAAAAGAATTTGTTACCATATTTTTCTAGAGAAAATGATTTAGTTTTTTTGTAATGATGTCAGAGGTATTTTGGAGAAGATAAGATACCGACCAATTGATTGTCACCTTTTTATAGACAGTAGCAAGAGAAGCTTAAAGTGTGTGCTACTTCATAATGGCAACAAGTATGGTTCTATACCTATTGCACACTCTGCTACTATGAAAGAAGAGTATACAACTATTTCATCAGTAATGGAAAAAACTAAATATCGAGACCACAACTGGCTCATTTGTGTAGACTTAAAGATGGTTAACTTTCTTCTCGGACAACGGGATGGATCCACGAAATACCCATGTTTTATATGTCTGTGGGATAGCCGCGACAAACAACGTCATTGGTCTCAAAAAAAGTGGCCAGTACTAGAGAAACTGAGGGTTGATACCAAAAATGTTATTAATTTGCCCTTAGTAAATCGAGATCTCATTATACTGCCACCACTTCATATCATAGGGGGGGCAACAGTTTGACAAAAACGGCGAATATTCTACTTTTCTTTCACGCAAGTTTCCAGGATTAAACACAGAAAAATTGAAAGCGGATATTTTTGATGGGCCACAAAAACAACTTGTGAAAGACCCAAACTTTGTGACTTCAATAAATAAAGTCGAGTCTAAAGCTTGGGGATCGTTTGTTGTGTTAATTAAAAATTTTCTCGGAAACAGTAAGTCTGACAACCTATCTGGGTTAGTTGAGTGCATGTTATCCAATTTGAAAGATCTGCGCTGCAACATGAGTATCAAGATTCATTACTTACATTCTCAATTAGATCGATCCCGAGAAAATCTTGGCGATTTCAGTGAAAAGCAGGGTGAAAGATTTCACCAAGATATACGCACAATGGAAGAGCGTTATCAAGGAAGGTGGGAAATCCATATGGTAGCCGATTACTGTTGGAGTTTGCAAAAAGGTGATCCTCAAGCTGTACATTCAAGAAAAGCGTATAAGAACGTTTCATAGTGTGTAATTATATCAAACGTAGAAAAAATGTTGTATTTTTGTTCCTTTTTTAAAGAAAATTGTAATTTCATATAAATAAAAAAATGGAACTGATAGCATTAAACCAGTATTTTTTCCGTAATCAGTGCCTCAGGTGTTCCCTATAATACATATAAAATTTCAGGAAAAAATTTCAGTGTTGACCAGTGTAATCAATTTATAACCATTTTTTTACAATAAAGCGATATTTTTACAGAAAAATCCCTCAAAATTAATTCACACACCCAATACTTATCGAAGCCTGAAAAAATTAGTTAAAGACGATGGAAGTTCGAAAAGACACTTACCAGGTGTACAAGTATGAAATGCAGATTTTTTTTTCTAAAATAACCGGTCAAGTGCAAGTTGAACTTGCGCAATTAGTGTTCCGTTGATTGCTTTTAAAATAAAAAATGTTGTAACGGAAGTATAAAATGATCAGTGACTTCACAAAACACACCCCAAATGAGTTTTCAACAAAGTTTATTTTCCAATCTTTACTGAAAATTGATGACCTTGAAATTTCTGTTTTTTTTATATACCAGATAAATTATTTCAGGTAATGCACGCGTGATAATTTTCGTTCAATCTACACCCCGTGGAGAATATTCCAGAATTTTTTCAAAATTTTTTGATAAGTACTTTTCGAGATAAGGCGGGTGGACAGCGATTTTTCGCGATTTTTTAAAAACAATACAAAGAAAAGTGCACGCAAGTATTACATTATATATATATATATATATATATATATTTTTTACTCGTGTTTTCACAAGCTTTCATTTAACACCACACTCGATTACCTAGTAAAAAAATTTTTTTTTCACGAACTGGTTTTGCCATATGATGGAGCGTTATCATGAAAAAAAATGACTTTGTGTTGCCTCTTTCGCTATTCTGACCCTTTTTCAAGCAGCGAACGGTTCAAATCGGTCAATTGTTGTTGGTAACGTTTAGTATTAACCGTTTCCCCAGGTTTTAACAGCCCATAATAGACCACGCCCCTCTGGTCCCACCAAACACAGAGCATCGTCTTTCTGCCAAAGCGATTCGGTCTTGCGGTCGATATGGATGGTGTGCCTGGGTCTACCCATGATTTTTTGCGCTTGGGATTCTCAAAATAACTCCACTTTTCATCACCACCCGTACCTTGCGATGGAGCATGTTCACCATAAGCTTCTCGAAGTAATCGGTATGATTCAACAGCAGTTTTCTTCAAAAGAAAACAAAAGATCAATGCTGTCAGCGAATGCTCTTTGTTCGGTATAAATTTCGACACATTGAACACAACAACACAACACTATGCACACACTTTTACAATTTATCACTCGTGCGCGTCTGACACTTGTTGATGACACAACAAAATGGCGCAGTGTCAAATCTTTATAGCACGAACTGCATTGATGCACCATCTGTTATCTGAAATCCGCATTTCATACTTGTACACCTAGTATGTTACATTATCTAAAATCTTTAGAGACACGTTATTAACATCACTTTCTACATGTTTAAGTGCAAATTGGCCCTTTTAATTTATGCTTGTTGTTTGTTTTAATTCATTCTTCCAAATCTTGAAAGCTAATAATTTTAATAGTTGTTGTTCGTTGTTTACTCCGGCAAATATTTACCCGGCCACCCAAATGTTTTACAACACTTTCCTTCTGTTCATAATTTTATATTTTTATGGTTTTATTGAACGAAAAGATAATTTATTAGCTGTTAACTATATTGTACGTGACAAGTTATGTAAACATTACTTACATACTGACAGAAGTCCGAGGCCTTTTCATGTCTTTCCATCATAAATTACCATAAAAACCGACATTGAGGTGACTTATCTAAACAAAACGAATGTTTCTATAAATAATAAATTTATTTCGGAGTAGATTAAATGCTATTTATTTTATATTTTAGTTTGTTCGATAAAAATAGAATAAAAAGCTCAGATATGTTTACATACAAATAACTAAATATAAAGGGCTTTCGAAAAAGTATTTAGGAAGGAACTAGACAAGGAGACGGTCTTCGCACAGTAAGCCCAATACAGTAGTGAACGTAAGCTCCAAGTTGGCGACGATATTTTGACGGCACATGCGTCGACGGGTCGCTCTTTCAAAATGGCCGCTTAATGTTTACATCTACTCTAGGAAGGTGTCTGTGTCTGTGTCCTTCCTATAGATGTCAAATTCTAATCTATTATTATTTTATTCATGAGTAAGTTTGAAATCGAGTCAAGAATTCGAATATTTCCTAAGGGTATGGTATAGGTATGTGGATGATATTTTCGCGATTTTTGATACAAAGAAAGCAAATATTGATGATTTTGTTTCTAAATTAAATAGCCGGTATGATTTCATTAAATTCACTTACGAAGTTGAAAACAAAGGACAATTGCCTTTTCTAGATATTTTAATTATTAAAAAATAATAATAGATTAGAATTTGATATCTATAGGAAGGACATAGTAACAGATAGATATATTCCTAATGATTCATTTCATTGCAAACAACATAAATTAGCCTCATTACATTTTTTAGTTCATCGTTTGGTCACTTTTCCTCTGAATAGGGTAAACTTTAATAAAGAAAGGAATCGTATTAGAAATATAACTAAAGTTAATGGTTATGACGATGACTTAGTAAATAAGCTAATAAATAGACATAAATTTAGGTTTAATATTCAGAATTCCACCTTTTTTACACGAGAAGAAAATAACACCAAGTACGAGTATGTCTCCATACCATAAAATCCTAAATATAGCAAGGGACTCAATAAGGTATTTAATAAGGTAGGCCTCACCTTAGTCTATAAGTCATCAGACAATCTGAGGAATATCTTAGGAAATCCCAAAGATAAGATTCCTAATTCTGAGAAAAGTGGAATTTATGAAATTAGTTGTAATGATTGTGACAAAAAGTATGTTGGGCAAACTAAAAGGTCAATTAAAACACGATTTAAAGAACATTTAGCACACTTAAAATACAATAGAACAGAAAAGTCTAGCATTGCCGAACATGCCCTTGAAGCTGATCATACTGTAACATTAGATAATCTAAGATTAACAAAAAATGTATCTGATAGGAGATTGTTGAACGCATACGAAAGTATGGAAATCATAAAATGTAAAAGTAGTTTAAATAAAGACAGAGGGCCTATTCCTTACAGTCCCCTCTACTGGTTACTTGACCGGAACTGATGACCTTGCCTATGTCTTCAGTTCCGCTTGAGTAATTCAAGGGTTAGGCTAAGTATAAATAGGGTAGATTTGTAGGTTAGCTTTAGTCAATCATCGCTCCTGATGAAGCTAACATGATTAGCGAAACGCGCGTCGAGTGCAAAAATAAAGTATTTGGTGTAGTGGTGATATATACTGAGTAGTAAGGAAGAGAGAATTTGTATATAAAAAAAATTAAATATATTTGTAAGTGAGGAGAATCGAAAAGGTTGACCAACAACTTATATAATCATGGGGAAAAAAGGTTATTGTTGTGCCACGGCAGGGCCGGCTCTAGTCGGTAGGCAAGGTCGGCAAATGCTTACGGCGGCAAAATTTAGGGGATGCAAAACCACCTGAACTACTAGAACGCAAAAAAAATAAACACAACCCACAAAAATAATATACTCGTATGTCGGTTACTTGAATCTAGAAAATAAATGAGTAGTAAAATCAAAAGATGCAAGTACTTTCAAACAAAACAAATAGCCAAACGGTTGCCGTGATCTGAACACTGCCGTCAATTCTAATTTGGATTTAGATTATCAAGACGACACCAATAATAAAGATGAAATTGCGAGTTATCCCAGCCAGGAACAGAATTCAACAAGTTTGATAGTACCACGGGAGATGAAAGAAGCCTAAACCTAACTCTATCATCAGACCCAGGATTATGACCCGATCGTATAAGCGACTCAGACCAAATATTTTTAGTTAGAAAAGGTACATTATCTCCTTTATTCCATTCCGATTTCCCGTTTAACAAACTCCAAATCGAAGATTTAGTGAAAAACACTATCATAGGGTTTTAAAAAATGGAGAATAAGTCGCGAGAGATTGGTTGATATATTCTGTGTTTAAAGATTTCGTGTTCTGTTTTTGTTGCACACTTTTTGATTATCCAAAAAAGTTCCTTTTTAAATGAAGGTTATAAAAACTGGAAAAATATTAGTGAGGTATTAAGAAAGCATGAAGACTCAAAAACTCATGTAGCTAATTTGAAATCATGGATAGAGCTCAAACGAAGGTTGGAAACTTGTCAGATAGTAGATTCGGCTACACAGAGATTTATTAATGCTGAAATTAAATATTGGCATGAAGTGATTTTATGTATAATATCAGTTATTAAATTGCTTGGAGAAAGTTCTCTAGCATTCCGGGGTGCAAGCAACAAGCTTGGAAAAATGGAAATTAGAAAATGGAAGTTAATTCAATTGCTAGCTGAATTTGACCCAATAATGGACGAACACGTTCGTAGAATCCTCAACAATGAGGAAAATAGAGACCGGTTTTTCCTATACCGCTGCCCCTGAGTTTGGCTACTCTATTGGATATACTGTGGTCTTAGTCCGTTTTTAATCTTTAAACTAGCCATGACCGCGGCTCCGCTTGCAGGGACTTGATTCACTATTATCGTCACTACTTGTTCCTTATGTTACCTAACGTAATAAAATGTATCCTATAACCTGGCCAGAGAACATATCTATTTTATAAAAAAAACACATAAATCGGATAAGTGGTTCTCGAATGGTAAGCACACTAACCGACAGACAGACAGAGAGACGTTGCGTTTTATATAGATTATTATTATTATTATTATTATTATATAACCTGCCAGAGAACATATGTATAAATTAAAAAAAAAAAAAACACGCAAATCGGATAAGTGGGTCTCGGGTGATAAGCGCACTAACGAACAGACGGACAGACAGATTACATGATATTGTTCCATATTTAACAATTTAGGCAGCGTGCGCTAGCGGCAAACTTTTTTCAGACTTGATTCACTATTATCGTCACTGCTTATTTCTTATATGGTATAACCTAATGTAATAACAAATTTCCTATAACCTGGCCAGGGAACATATGTATGTTTTAAAAAAAAAAGCACGTAAATCGGATACGTGGTTATCGAGTGATAAGCGCACTAACGGACAGTCGGTCAGACAGAGAGACGTTGAATCTATAATCTATAATATACTAGCCGGGCCCGCGGCTCCGCTCGCGTGGACTTGATTCACTACTATCGTCACTGCTTATTCCTTATGTTACCCAACGTAATAAAATATCTGCCATTATTTCTCCTTATCTCCCAATATTTCTCCTTATTTCCCATTATATCTACATAATTTCCATTATCTGGGCTTATCTCTGCTCATCTCCCATTATTTCTCCTTATCTCCCATTATTTCTCCTTATCTCCCATTATCTCACCTTATTTCTCATTATCTAGGCTTATCTCCCATTATTTCTTCTTATCTCCCATTATTTCTCCTTATCTCCCATTATCTCACCATAACTCCCATTATCTAGACTTATCTCTGCTTATCTCCCATTATCTCTCCTTGTCTCCCATTATTTATACTTATCTCCCTTTGTTTCTCCTTATCTCCCATTATTTCTCCTTATCTCCCATTATCTCACCTTATCTCCCATTATCGAGGCTTATCTCGACTTATCTCCCATTATTTCTCCTTATCTCCCATTATCTCACCTTATCTCCCATTATCTAGGCTTATATCGAATTATATAGAACATATATATAAATTTAAAAAACACGTAAATCGGATAAGGGCTTCTCGAGTGATAAGTGCACTAACGGACAGACAGACAGACAGAGAGACGTTGCATTTTATATATATTGTATTCTTTGCTACATGATATTGTTCCATATTTAATGCTTTAGGGAGTGTATTGCAAGAGAACCCGCTAGCGGCAAACTTTTCTCCGACTTGATTCACTATTATCGTCACTGCTTATTCCTTATGTCACCTAATAAAATATATCCTATAACCTGGCCAGAGAACATACGTATGTTTAAAAAAAAGCACGTAAATCGGATAAGTGGTTCTCCAGTGATAAGCACACTAACGGACGGACAGACAGACAGACGGACAGAGAGACATGGCATTTTATATATATTATAGATATTCTCTGCTACATAATATTGTTCCATATTTAATAGTTTGGATTGTGTATTGCAAGAGAACGCGCTAGCGACTTCATTTACTATTATTGTCACTGCTCATTCCTTATGCTACCTATCGTAATAAAAATATAGCCTATAACCTGGCCGGAGAACATATGTATGTTTCAAAATAAAAAGTACGAAAATCGGATAAGTGGTTCTCCAGTGATAAGCGCACTAACGGACAGACAGACAGGCAGAGATACGTTGCATTTTATATATATTATAGATGTAATAAAATATATACCTATAACCTGGTCAGAGAACATATGTATGAATTTAAAAAATCACGTAAATCGGATAAGTGGTTCTCGAGGAATAAGCGCATTAACGGACAGACAGACAGACAAACATTGCATTATATATATATATATATATATATATATATATATATATATATATATATATATATGTATATATATATATATATATATATATATATATATATATATATATATATATATATATATATTATAGATATAGTCAATCATCGCTCCTGATGAAGCTAACATGGTTAGCGAAACGCGCGTCGAGTGCAAAAATAAAGTGTTTGGTGTAGTGGTGATATATACTGAGTAGTATCATTGTGCCAAAGATTCCACATTCCCAACTTAGTAGATATAGATTATTATTATTATTATATAACCTGGCCAAAGAATATATGTATGAATTTAAAAAAAGACAGGTAAATCGGATAAGTGGTTCCCGCGTGATAAACGCACTAATGTACAGACAGACAGACAGAGACACATTGCATTTTATATATATTATAGATTATACATTACAGATATTCTTTGCTACATAATATTGTTCCATATTTAATGGTTTAGGCTGTGTATTGCAAAGGCACGCGCTAGCGGCAAACTTATTTCCGACATCATTCACTATTTTACGCCACTGCTCAATCCTTATGCTACCTATCGTAATAAAATATAGCCTATAACCTGGCCAGAGAACATATGTATGTTTTTAAAAAAAAAGTACGTAAATCGGATAAGTGGTTCTTCAGTGATAGGCGCACTAACGGACAGACAGACAGACAGACAGAGAGACGTTGCATTTTATATATATTATAGTTTCTCTGTCTGTCCGTCGTCGTTAGTGCGCTTTTCACTCGAGAACTACTTATCCGACTTACGTGTTTTTTTTTTAATTCACACATTTGTTCTCTAGCCAGGTTATCTATAATCTTCTATAATGTACATATATAAAATGCAACGTCTCTCTGTCTGCCTGTCTGTCCGTTAGTGCGCTTGTCACTTGAGAACCACTTATCTGATTTAGGTGCTTTTTTTTTAAAACATACATATGTTCTCTAGCCAGGTTAGCTTGCGCGTTCTCTTGCAATCCACCGCCTAAACCATTAAATATGGAACAATATCATGTAGCAAAGAACTCTCTCTAACTTTAACTAAGAGTTAGGTTCGAACAGCAGCAACAGCAAGATCGCTGTATCGAGCAGCAGCAGCAAGAACACTTGAAAATGCCAAATGAGATTTTGGCGAAACGTCGTGCAAATTCATTGTTAGACGAACGGATTGAAACCCGGAATTTTAATATATATATATATATATATATATATATATATATATATATATATATATATATATATATATATATATATATATATATATATACATATATTGTATTCTTTGTTACATGATATTGTTCCATATTTAACGGTTTAGGCAGGGTATTGCAAGAGAGTGCGCTAGAGGCAAACTTTTCCAACTTAATTCACTATTATCGTCACTGCTTATTTCTTATATTACCTAACGTAATAAAATATATCCTATAACCTGGCCAGAGAACATATGTATAAATCTAAAAAAAAAAAAACACATAAATCGGATAAGTGGTTCTCGAGTGATAAGTGCACTAACGGATAGACAGACAGACAGAGAGACGTTGCATTTTATATATGTTATAGATGAACAAAATAATAGAAGACGTAGAGTTCCTAGGAATGAGATACAGGATAGCTAACAGAATTAGTCTCGTTTATTATGCAGTTGATGTGACGCTGAGCGCAGAAGGTGTAGACGACTTACAAAGACAAATTTTTAAATTTTATTACGGTTGACTACAGCTTACTATGAGCATGTCTACTGAAAAGGCCAAAAGCATCACTATTGCCAAAGGCCCAGGTGCAAACTCGTGATGAAAGATAAACCCATAGAATAGTTAACCCAGTTCACATACCTTGGTGTAGACCTATCCAGCTATCACGATCCAGTCAGAGTCCTTAGAGGATTAATTAATAAAGTAGCAGTTGTCTCAGGCTGTGCGCTATATGCGAATGGACAACCAGGTTCAAATGCCCAAGACTTGCATCAGATCCATAATGACCCACGGTATAGAATCACGAGAAGATACTAATCAAAAAAAAAGTATGCTACGCACGGCCGAAATGAAAATCCTAAGAACAAAAGTTGGTAAAACAAGGAGGAATAGAATACGAAAGACGGGGTAAGATGGAGAAAGCAAAGAAGAAGATAGTGGCATAACTACGTAAAAAGAATGGAAGAACACAGACTACCAAGGATCATTATGGAGGGAACACCAGCAGGCAAACGTCCGGGGAAGGCAATCAAAAAGATTATAGAGTGTTTTAATCTCAAAGAGCAAACGTTCATGAATATGCTTCGTATAATCCTAGTTGAAAAATAGGAAAGTTACATAAAATTGCCATTTTCTAATTCCAAGAACGACGATTTCTCATTTATCCGAAATCGTAAACGCTTCTGTTCCTTATTCATAATGAAAAAGAAACTGGTGACTCACAACTAGCTGTTTTACATTATCCTATTTTTTTCTTTCAATAAAAGTAAAAAAATGCGAAGTTTTGATAAAAATAAACTATTCCCATTATAGTCTTGGATTCGATGTATCGAGTGGCAGTCGACGGATTTCTTTCTAACCTAACCTTCACTATCAACGCCGGTGTGCCCCAAGGCTCCATACTATCACCTACTCTGTTTCTCATTTACATTAACGGTCTGCTGGAAAAGACCGGAAACCCAATCTACAGCTTTGCAGATGACAGTACGCTTCTATTTTCATTCACTTTGAACGCTCGGACATCGGCTACTCAGACGAATATCCGCAGAAAGCCGTTCAACTTAACGAAGACCTGGAAGAAATTCTATCTTGGGGTGAGAGTAACCAAGTGGAATTTAACGCTACGAAAACCCAGGCGTTAATTTGGGAGCAAATATGTCCTGGCATGAACATGTCGCAGGCATAGAAGGAGAGCTTCTCAAAAGTTGGGAATATTATTTCGAATCAGAAAGCTTTACACTCCACAACTGTTAATTCTTTACAAAGCTCAAATTCGACCAACTATGGAATGCTGCTCCCATGTTTGGGGCTCCGCTCCCAAACATACATTGCATTTGTTGGATTCTTAAGCCTATTCTACAAGTATTTTATGGAAAGTGTTCGAAGAATGTAGCTCGCTTAATTCTTCCCAGAGCGGTGCATCTTAGAAATACACGTCGCGCTAATACTTCACATCCGTATGAGGTTCAGCTTGTTACTCCTCGTACAACGCTTTTCAAGCAGTTTTTTATATAGAAAACATCACCCCTTTGGAATAATTTCCCCAGGACTGTGTTTCCCACCAAGTACAATTTACAGCAATTCAAGAACAACGTAAATCGCTTTTTCCGCAAACGTGTCACTCCTGCAGCGCGTATGATAGACCCATAAAAAAAAATATATTTTTGGATTATTCGACTTACGCAACACCCTGTGTACATGTTACAACTAAACATTAAGTAAAAGAAATATCAAAGTATAAGATTTCCAAGGAAAAATAAGAAATCAAACACCGAAACAAGTATAATAGCTTAGTTGTTGCAATTAATTCTGGACTGCGGCGACATGCTCCCGAAGACCGTTCGCAAATTGACTTTGCTTGTTTCGGAAATCGGCGACAACTCCTCCTTGACATTTACAAGACAAGACCGTTCACTACACATAGTTGCAATAATTTACATTAACTACCGTTATATTCGCTTTGTTTTATTTTTAAAAGGAGCTCATTATTCGCTGTTAGGAAAGTATTTCTGTTGGTAAAGTAATACAGAAAAAGAAACTATTTAAAATTGACTAATTATAACAGTTCACACATTTCTGCTTTTAACACGCAGGCTGAAAATTTTTTGGTCTGACACATAGATGTCGCCCTTTTCAAAAAAATCTATAAGATTTTTAGGAAGTACCAACCTTCAAACGATATGTGTCAAAATTTCATGACATTTCGATGATTAGTTGACAAGTTACAGTGGTTTTAGTAACGCGAAAAAATTGAATTTCCTGTGTTGATTAAATACTGTTTTTTGATGGGAAAAAATACCGTTCAAGCAAAGCAATGGCTTGATAAGTATTACGGGGACTCTGCTCTTGGAAAATCACTCATCATTTACTGGTATGCTGCATTTTAACGCGGTAGTACCGATACAAATGATGTTGAACGCTTTGGACGCCCAAATGAGGTTTTTACATCGGAAAGCATCAAAAAAATCCACAAAATTGGTTTGGATGACCGTAAAGTGAAATTGCGTGAGGTAGCTGACACCCTAAAGATAGCAAAAGAACGTGTTGGTCATATTTTGCATGAACATTTGTGCATTAGAAAGCTCTTTTCGAAATGAGTACCACGTTTGCTTACAGTGGACCAAAAACAACAACGTGTTGATGATTCTGAGCGGTGTATGGACCTGTTTAAGCGCAATAAAAAGGATTCTTTCATGCTATAAGTGCCAATGGATGAGACATGGATCCACCACTACACACCGAAATCAAATCAGCAGTCGGCTGAGTGGACAGCAGCCGGTGAAAGCCGCCCGAAGCGACCAAAGATACAACAGTCGGCTGGGAAGGTTTTGGGCTCTGTATTTTGGAATGCGCATGAAATAATTTTCATCGACTATTCTGAGAAGGGAAAAATCATCAACAGCGAATATTATATAAAGTTATTGGTGCATTTGAAGGCAGAAATAACAAAGAGACTGCCCCAAATGAACAAGAAAAGAGTGCTCTTTCATCAAGATAATGCGTCGTGTCACAAGTCAATGATTACGATAGCAAAATTGCATGAATTCAAGTTCGAATTGCTTCCTCATCCACCGTATTTTCCAGATTTGACCCCAGCAACTATCATCTATTCATAGACCTCAAAAAAATGTTCACGAGAAAGAGATTTGGCTCCAATGAAGAAGTTATCGCCAAAACTGAGCCCTATTTTGAAGGCAAAGACAAATCCTTCTTTCTATTATTTGAATATATTGATGTTAATTAAAATTAAATATTAAACTGATGAATTTTATTGCTTCCTGACAAAAGTTTTTAACGCCATTTATGAGACTATGAATTAATACTACCGACTGATTGGCTGAAATCAACCTTTCTCATGATTCCAAATAACCGGTCAGGTGCAAGTTGAACTTGCGCAATTAGTGTTCCGTACGTTGATTGCTTTTAAAATAAAAAATTTTGTAACGGAAGTATAAAATGATCAGTGACTTCACAAAACACACCCCAAATGAGTTTTCAAGAAAGTTTATTTCCAATCTTTACTGAAAATTAATGACCTTGAAATTTCTGTTTTTTTTTATATACCAGATAAATTATTTCAGGTAATGCACTCGTGATAATTTTCGTTCAATCTACACCCCGTGGAGAATATTCCAGAATTTTTTCAACATTTTTTGATAAGTACTTTTCGAGATAAGGCGGGTGGACAGCGATTTTTCGCGATTTTTTAAAAATAATACAAAGAAAAGTGCGCTCAAGTATTACATTATATATATACATATATATATATATATATATATATATATATATATATATATATATATATATATATATATTTATAAATATATATATATATATATATATATATATATATATATATATATATATATATATATATTTTACTCGTGTTTTCACAAGCTTTCATTTGACACCACACTTGATTACCTAGTAAAAAAAATTTTTTTTCACTTCCGATTTCACCCCCCAAAACTAACCCCTTAAGTCAAAATTTAACTTTCAAAACTACATGGCTCTGATGAGGCCATCAATTCCTATATTATTACCAAATTTCAACTTTCTATGACAAATAGTTTCGAAGAAAATCGGGTGTGACAGACGGACAGACAGACGGACAGACACCGAAGTGATCTTATAAGTGTTCCGTATGGAACACTAAAAAGGACAGAGCAACCAATTGTAGTAACCATCGAACAGTTCTTCTTATGAGCATTGTTTTAAAAATATTTTTGAGAGTGATGCATGGCAGGATATATAATAAACATGAAGAAAAAATTGGAAACAGTCCGTTTCGTTTTCCAAACGGATTAAGAACTAGAGAGGCACTGTTTGGTATCCATGTGTTGCTTCAAAGATGTATGCATGCAATTTCGCACCAATCTTTCGGCCATTTTCCAGTCTTCCATACCACGTTACACAATTGATGTAGCATAGTCACGCAGTTATCTCGTTAGTGCCTGCTATTTTTCTGTTCTTTAACTTTTGAATAGCCTTCCTGACTTCAGATTTAAGAATACCAGGTGTACAAGTATAAAATGCGGATTTTTTTTCTAAAAAAACATGTTAAATTCGGAGAAGTGCTTTATTCAAAGTATGCTCCATCGCTTGTTATACATTTTTCCCAACTTTAGGGCAATTTGTGAATACCACACCAGTAAAAATCTTCCCCTTTTGCTGCGAACCAAACATCAAGCCATTTTTTCACATCTTCGTACGAAACAAAGCGCTGCTCAAAAAGTGCGTGACCCATCGATGCAAACAAGTGGTAATCGGAAGGAGCCAAATCTGGTGAGTAAGCCGCAGGGGGTAGAACTTCCCAGTTGAGTGCTTCCAACGTGTCGCGAACTGGTTTTGCCGTATGTGATGGAGCATTGTCATGAAGAAAAATGACTTTGTGTTGCCTCTTTCGGTATTCTGGCCTTTTTTCAAGCAGTGAACGGTTCAAATCAGTCAATTGTTGTTGGTAACGATTAGTATTAACCGTTTTTCCCAGGTTTTAACAGCCCATAATAGACCACGCCCCTCTGGTCCCACCAAAACACATAGCATCGTCTTTCTGCCAAAGCGATTCGGTCTTGCAGTCGATGTGGATGGTGCGCTTGGGTCTACCGATGATTTTTTGCGCTTGGGATTCTCAAAATAAATCCACTTTTCATCCCCTGTAACTATACGATGCAAAAATGACTTCCTTTCTTACAGACGAGCAAAATGTCAGACGTGTTTTTGCGCTTTTCCATTTGCCCCTTGTTCAACTCATGTGGTACCCATCTACCGGTCTTCTGAATCTTTCCCATCTCTCGTAGCCGATTGGAAACAGCTTGTTGACTAACGCTCAATTGCTCGGCGAGTTATTTTTGTGTTTGCGAATCATCTTCGTCCAACAATGCTTGCAATTCTACATTTTCGTATTTTTTTGGTGGTTTTCCACGTTCCTGGTCTGCAACATCGAAGTCACCACTTTTGAAACGCCGACACCATCGTTCACACGTATCTTGCGATGGAGCATGTTCACCATAAGCTTCTCGAAGTAATCGGTATGATTCACCAACAGTTTTCTTCAAATGAAAACAAAAAATTAATGCTGTCCGCGAATGCTCTTTGTTCGGTATAAATTTCGACATATTGAACACAACTACACAACACTATGCACACACTTTCCAATTTATCACTCGTGCGCGTCTGACACTTGTTGATGACACAACAAAATGACGCAGTGTCAAATCTTTATAGCACAAACTGCATTGGTGCACCATCTGTTGTCTGAAATCCGCATTTCATACTTGTGCACCTGGTACATGGCTATTATTCTTCTGCGGCTTCATTGTCGACAATGCAGTCGTCCACGAGTTGAGGCATAAAAAGTTCTTTACAGTAATCCTTCCAAACGTCAATGATTCCAGGCATATCGATGACTGTTCTACCTTCGAATGCATTAGAGCATTCCTAATAGAAATTTTACGCTACAAAAATAAAATAATAACCAGGTAACCTACACAAGCTAGTTTATGCCCTTACGAAACTTTGCGCTACTTATAATTTACACAACATCCAGGAAACGTCCCATAAAATATTTACCAGAGATCTCAGGTGCGAACCAACTCGAGACCATCCCGTAATTAGTTTTGTACGCCAATTTACGGGCCCGTTATCCGCCACGACCGTTACGCTAAATTAATCTTTACGATTATTGCACGGGCCCACATTAGGGAGCTACTGTTGTGTTTTGTATTTGTCACGCGGTATAATTGCTCTTTTGGGAATGTTGATGTCGGTGCGCTAAAGATAATTTGATAAGCGGATTTTGGGTGAGTGCGAATGATTACACGAGGTTTTATTAATAATTAATTCGAAATGTCGGTATTACTTGGAGAGGGCTAATTTTCTATTTCCTAAACAAGGGCCTAAAAGAACTTTAATATCTTCACCAAGTTTGTTACACTTCTCACTGACCCATTTCTCAAGGAACTTTATAATACTAAACATAGAGATTCGTAAAATAAAATACGGTAAATTTGGAGTCGCCCTGTCCCATTCTTCACTATACTCTATTTATTTGAAATAAATCATATAGAATTATGCAAATTAGCATCAAGCAGTAGTAAGGGCCCCAAAGTTTTACCTACATTTTACCTGTAATGCAGCAGTTCGACTTTATTGGAATACCGTCTCGCATCGATCTAATATTCACTATCTCTTATGTTTAAATACAGCAGGAAAACGACCCTTTTTTGTTATTTGGGGCTAAATAGTCTGATATAGTTCACGCCAGTGGTGGTGCGCCTGGGTGTATACGTATTATTTGCGAATAGTATGAATGAAACAGTTTTATAACGTTTAAACATTTATTAGGAAAAAATAACATTTTATAATGAAACATTAATTAAAATATATATAAATGAGGAAGTCAAACAACAATGAAAAAAGTATTACCAATCTTCTATCTCAGACATGCTTGAAAAACTATCCTTGTCCGAGTCATTTGAATTTACATGCGTAATTAAAGGTTCATCAATGGCATCCACTGCCATGTTTACATTCCACATTTTTTCTTCCCTCTTTCTTTCTTTCTCCTTCAATACATGCTCCACTCACGACGATGACGAAACTTGTATACTTGTCTTTATTTCTGAGAATTTCAAATTTTATAAGTTCTAATAATTCTCTCTTAAAGCTGTCTTTTGGAAATGAAATGTTTTTTTTCGGTCATCCAAGAATGGATGTCCTTTTTCAGCTAACCCAGGGTTGGAACTCGTTCCAATTTTTTAGAATGCTAGCTTACGTTATCCATTACAATAGGTATGATGACTAATTTTGAAAAACTATTCCACGATGTTCTTACGGAACTACTATTTTCAAAAAAATATATATTTCTGGAGAAATTACAGGTTTCCTAACATAAAATTAGCCTTTTTTAAACTAATTTTGAATTTCACGCCACGCGCTCGTGACGTCACGCCTTTGTAAACTCCATGTCAACAACAGTGAAGTATACAGTGTCTATACAATAATGTTGTTATTATAAAGTGTGTAAGTGGTGTGCAGTCACTCAGTGTAAAAACACATCCATAAAAACTCCTAACAAATTATTTGTTTACGTTCCAAACAAAAAAAACAATAAGAAATAAGTGGCTAACTCTTGCACGGCGAGACCCAGCAGTTATTTCTCCAAATTCTTCAATTTATTTCTGTGAAGACCATTTTGATGTAAGTTTTAAATTAATATTTTATTATTATAAATGAGAATTGTCGTAATACTCTTGTTTGAGAAATTATTAATTATCTAAATAGTACCTTTAGATAATCAGATCACTATTGAGCTTAGGCTTTATTTTCTTTAATGTTACCATCCACTACTGTTTAGTTAATGAATACTTTATGCTTGTTCCAGTTGCCAAATGATATGGAGAATTACATTCAGTACCATGTGATGGGTTCAGTGTCACAAGTGCGCATGAAACCAGGGTGTATTCCAACAAGATTTGAATGCCAATCTGATCGAAGAAAACGAACATCTGACACTATAGAACGACCATATATTCTCAAGAAACAAAGAAGGATGGTAGTTGAAGAAAGTGAAAAAGATTTAGAAGAAAGAAGTACAGTTACAAACAGTTAGAACCTGGAGAGATTGGAAGTTCAGGTACTTATTTCTTTTTTCAAGCATAACTAAAGTGAATATCTTTGTGTTTATTTTGTTACTTCACACAATAAATAAAACATTAAACTACTTACATGTTTATTTGATTAGTTGTGATTGAAAACAAGATAGCTGTCTGTTATTGCACCTACTATTTTGGACTTATTAAGATTCTATTGCCAGGAAATAAAGAAGTACAATATGTACTTTTACATGTGACCTATCTATCTTCTAATATTCTACCACATTTCATAGCTAGTGTATCTGGAATTTTTCCTCCCATAATTAATGATATAAGTGTTCCATGATTTGTGTTACAACGACTAAATTCAAATGCTCAAGATGCTGTGATTCTGCCATACCTCAATTCATACCAAAGATTATTTTGGTGCTGTTCTCTCTTTCAGTTTTAAAAATATATGCATCAGTCAGAACGAGCTTCTCCAAAAATGTATCACAGGATTTCTCTTTATGTTTCAGAACAAGTTGGTGCATAGATACACTTTTTTGTATCATCACAAATATAAGTCGGTTCATATTTCATTATTTCACAGTTGTTGAGTTTTCTTTTTCTTCCCATTTCCAAAAACTTTTCAAAACCTCTACTATCTGATGGGAAACTAGGCTTACCTTTTGATAATTGCTTTGCCGATATGTATTTTAGGCTAGTGCCAACCCTAGACAGTTTGGATTTCATCCAGTAACATTTCACTGAAGTACAGGACGGGTCTTCACTCCTGCGATGGACCCACGTGAGGAATGCTATGGCGTGCTTGTAGCCCCCTTAAGAGGCAATACAGTCATGGCATTGCAAGGAAATAACTGCTCTTATTCTTCATTGACTATTAACGTAACTACATATAACTTTGCATGGACCTTATGTTCTGGGCAAATTTTACATTTCACTATGAACATTGTTTCATCACGTTTAAGCTGTACATAGCTTAAAATAAATAAAATCAATTAGTATATACATTTTAATAACAATCATAACCTAACCTAAAACTAATAAAACCATGACGTAGAAATAACGTGCAGTTTTTATGGGTTTTCGAGTTTTAAATTGTAGTTTTAATACAGATTGCTTATATGCTTACATAGAAGTTTTGAGATTTCTAAATTCTGCTGAGCAAAAGTCTTTGTTTGACGCAAGAAACTCTCCAAGCATCAACAAATCAATTCTAGGTAAATTACAGCTATTTGCCTTGATAAATCCGTCTTCCATCGCTAACATTTCTTGGTTCTAGTTTTTGTAACACAAAACTAGGCAACTCGATAGTTTAAAACCACAAATTAATTGATAAACGGTGCAGAGATCATCGTTAACACAAGAGAAGTTCGACCGAAATAATGTTTACTTAGGCATGACGTCATTCGCTCTGATTGTTGTTCCACATAACATGGCGGATTGCTGTATGTTGCATTTTTACTTTAACAAAAATCATATTAATCTCACTTTTAATATAAAAATAAGAACATTTTTTAAAAACTTTTTAACCTATTACATTATTTAAAGTCGTAATTTCCGTGATTCATTGTTACTGTCACCACGCCTATAACAGAACCGTCTGGTATTAAGTCTATCATCTGCTAAAACCAATCTTCAAATACATCGGAATTCATATCTTCGTGATAATCTCCTGTTTTCTTGGATACGAATGTTAAAATACCTCCGTCTACAAAACCACTTTCGCTTCCAATATGAGTAATAATTAACCTACGACCCTTACCAGATGGCAGTTTAAGACTAGTAGAAACCTTCATTTTTGATATTTCCATCTTGCCAAAATTTCTTGACTGTGCACCCTTCATTTATCCACGTCTCATCTAAGTAATATATCTTTTTTCCTTCAGAGCGAGAGTTTCTAACATTCCTTAAATAGTCTCTTCTCCAGTGTACAATTTCTCCACTTTCTATCAATAAAGATTTTTTTTCGGGCTTATTCCAATAAAAATGCATACCTTTTAAAACACTCCATAGTTTTCCCCTACTCATTTCTGTTGTCCAACAGCTAAAGTTCTTTTCTACCTGGTCTTTTTTTGGAGAGTCTATACCCCCCTCCTTTTCTTCTCTTAAAATTCTGTGGCTTTACCATCTCCGGTCATTAAGGAACATATTGTCACACAATCGTCCACACTTACATCACAATTTTGATCGTTTTTAACGTAGTCAAATACATTTTTAACTTTACGCTTCTCGTTACAGGTTAGCTGCCCGCACTTTAGGCATTTCGCTGGAGAAGACATTTTGTTAACACCCTAACTGACTTGTCACTAACTTGCTTGACACTTGGGCATGCTGCTCCAAATATATATTTATAGTTGGGACAACAGGAAGGTATGTAAATAAAATGATTTGATGGACAATAAGACCTCGTTACAAAAGAATATTGTTGAAAAATACCTAGGAATATATAGCACGCCTCTGTTTATAGGACCAGTATCAAATCAATAGAGTATAACGAAAAATATTAAAAAGTATAGCCTGTCCCAAAATATAAGATCCCGATTTTTGCCGTTTTAAGTGGACAATATAAAAATTCTGACCTTTTGTTTATGATAGGTCGATGGACTTAAGAATTTTATTCATTAATGAAAATAAATAAAATTATAAGTGTTTTTGGGGATGTTTATTTATAGATACATGTAAAAACAAATGGATAAGAAGTACAAATATACAGTTTGAATGAATGGGGTTTACAAGAGGGGACATATTGTATAAATAAAAATATATTTTAACTTAAGTCTAATTCGATTTCACTATCACTGTCATCAACTGAGGTAATTATCAGTGGTTTTATATTATTTACATAAATATATGAATCTTTAACTTTAACAACGTACTGAATGGAATATTTCCAGCTTTCACAAGGTATATAATTTATAACTTTTTTTACTACTTCAGCCACTGACACGCTTAAAGTAGGAGAAACATTTTGTGCCCTTATTTTTGATTTAACTTGATGCCAAATATGTTCAATTGGATTAAACACACAATAATAAGGAGGAAGCAGGAAAACAGTGTGTCCTATTTTCTCAGTCATACTATCACAAACATATTTCTTTTTCAATTTATAGTCTTTCAAAACTTCCAAAAGATCACTTTTTATAACTAAAGTCAAAATAAATGTCATTTTCTAACATATATTCCTGTATTTCCGATTTAGTGTTGGCTACATTAAGAATCTTATTTAGTAGGCGACTATGGTAACTTGCATTTTCCATAACTATAACACTCTGTTCGGGAACATTTAGCAAAAGGGAATTTTGAAACCAATTTTCAAAAAGTTCTGCGGTCGTGTCTTCGTGATAGTCCAAACTAGAATCTTTTATGTTTTTTGCAGATAATAGTAGACAATTTGAAACCCAGCCCTTTTCAGATCCAGCATGCAAAATGGTTATTCGTTTACCTTTATTGGAAGGTGCGTTAGTCTGACATTTTGTACTGCTGGTAACCCACCCTTTTAGCACAGTGTCATGGGTATCGAACCATGTTTCGTCAAGGTAAATTATTGGCCAATCTCTGATCTATACTTTTTAATTTCTTGTAAATAAGTATGTCGCAAGATTCGTAATCTTTGTGACTCCATCACTACTTGCCTTTTGTTCATTTTTCGGAACGCGAATCCCATTCTTAAGAGAATTCTGTGAACGGTCTTTCCGTTTTTTTTTTTTTTCCTTTTCCTGAGTGATGGTTTTCCTACAATACCCTTAATCGTCGAAATTAGGGTTTTTTGTTAGTTCATTGGTTTCTTGCAAAGCACTTTGTTTATTCAAATTTCTTTTTACCAAACTGTCGTAAACATTTTTCACTATTTGTTTAGCGTCAAGTGATAATTGTTTTCTCTTGAGATAGTGACTATTACAATTTTCCCACGGACGCCACATAATTAAAATAGAACCGTTACGTTGTAAGTTGTAAGTAAAACTAAAAATAAAAATAATAAAAAGTATCTTTCGAATCATAATGGGGACCTGTGGTCATTAGGCCTATATTATCAAATACTTAAAGGGCTCCAAACCGGGTTGCCAGGTAGTAAATATATAGGTAAAAATAGATCCAACATGATTGTAGGTGCAAATGAGGGCGGTATACAAAGCAGGTAAATGAAAATACGTTTATCGCAATACCTGGCAACTAAAAACAAAATCTTAATAGGGTCGTTTATTGCCCCATTGGAAAAGCAAAAAGGCAGAATCTTATATCTTGGGATTTACTATACCATAGGTTAGTTTCATAAAGTTGATAATTTACTAGTTCTATTTTTTTTATGTTGAATATAATTTAAATTATGGCGGATCACAGTGGCTACGTTACCAAGAAATCTTAAAATTTTAATAATAATACATCTTAATATTAATAACTAAGAAGAAGGTCTGCCCCTTGTCCAATGGCATTAGTCATTTTATTCTCTCGTTTGGTTTCTGGGCTCTTTATCACGATCGACACGAACGTTTTTTTTACTTAGCACTAAAAGCACGATGATTTTGCAAAAAATGTTGATGTGGGTAATTAGGTAAAAATTACGGGCTTCCTTTTATTTTCTACTTGCAGTTTGTTTTGCTCTTAAGAACATCAAAGCTAATATGAAATAAATATTTTTTAATTTGATCGAGGACATCAAGCATCGATGTAAGCGCAGAATGTGACAAATAGAAACTTAAGTTTACAATCCCGATCTTCGACTCATGGAACATTAAACAAGATATATCTGGTACTAGCCGGGCCCGCGGCTCCGCTCGCGTGGACTTAAATCACTACTATCGTCACTGCTTATTCCTTATGTTACCCAACGTAATAAAATATCTCCCATTATTTCCCCTTATCTCCCAATATTTCTCCTTATCTCCCATTATCCCTACATAATTTCCATTATCTAGGCTTATCTCCGCTCATCTCCCATTATTTCTCCTTATCTGCCATCATTTCTCCTTAGCTCCCAGTATTTCACCTTATGTCTCATTATCTAGGCTTATTTCGACTTATCTAGGCTGGTCTCGACTTATCTCGCAATATTTCTCCTTATCTCCCATTATCTCGCCATAACTCCCATTATCTAGACTTATCTCTGCTCATCTCCCATTATTTCTCCTTATCTCCCATTATTTATACTTATCTTCAATTATCTCACCTTATCTCCCATTATCGAGGCTTATCTCGACTTATCTCCCATTATTTCTCCTTATCTCCCATTATCTCATCTTATCTCCCATTATCTAGGCTTATATTGAATTATATAGAACATATGTATAAATTTATAAAAACACGTAAATCGGATAAGTGGTTCTCGAGTGATAAGCTCACCAACGGAGAGACAGACAGACAGAGAGACGTTGCACTTTATATATGTTATAGATGAATTTCTTTGCTACATGATATTGTTCCATATTTAATGCTTTAGGCAGTGTATTGCAAAAGAACGCGCTAGCAGCAAACTTTTCTCCGACTTGATTCACTATTATCGTCACTGCTTATTCCTTATGTCACCAAACGTAATAAAATATATCCTATAACCTGACCAGAGAACATATGTATATTTAAAAAAAAAGTACATAAATCGGATAAGTGGTTCTCCAGTGATAAGCGCACTAACGGACAGACAGACAGATAGACAGACAGACAGACAGAGAGACGTTGCATTTTATATATATTCTATTCTTTGCTACATGATATTGTTCCATATTTAATGCTTTAGGCAGTGTATTGCAAGAGAACGCGCTAGCAGCAACCTTTTTTCCGACTTGATTCACTATTGTCGTCACTGCTTATTCCTTATGTCACCTAACGTAATAAAATATATCATATAACCTGGCCAAAGAACATATGTATATTTTTTTAAAAAAAAGTACGTAAATCGGATAACTGGTTCTCCAGTGATAAGCGTACTAACGGACAGACAGACAGATAGATAGACAGATAGACAGACAGACAGACAAAGAGACGTTGCATTTTATATATATTATATTCTTTGCTACATGATATTGTTCCATATTTAATGCTTTAGGCAGTGTATTGCAAGAGAACGCGCTAGCAGCAAACTTTTCTCCGACTTGATTCACTATTATCGTCACTGCTTATTCCTTATGTCACCTAACGTAATAAAATATATCCTATAACCTGGCCAGAGAACATATGTAACATATGTGAAAAAAAAAGCACGAAAATCGGATAAGTGGTTCTCCAGTAATAAACGCCCTAACGGACAGACAGACAGACAAAGAGACGTTACATTTTATATATATTATAGATATTCTTTGCTACATGATATTGTTCCATATTTAATGGTTTAGCATGTTTAAAAAAAAGCACGTAAATCGGATAAGTGGTTCTCCAGTGATAAGCGCACTAACGGACAGACAGACAGAAATACGTGGCATTTTATATATATTATAGATGTAATAAAATATATTTCTATAACTTGATCAGAGAACATATGTATGAATTTAAAAAATCCCGTAAGTCGGATAAGTGGTTCTCGAGGGATAAGCGCAGTAACGGACAGACAAACAGACAGAGATACGTTGCATTTTATACATATTATAGATATAGATTATTATTATTATATAACCTGGCCAAAGAATATATGTATGAATTTAAAAAAAAACACGTAAATCGGATTAGTGATTCTCGCGTGATAAACGCACTAATGGACAGACAGACAGACAGAGAGACATTCCATTTTATATATATTATAGTATAGATTATAGATATTCTCTGCTACATAATATTGTTCCATATTTAATGGTTTAGGCTGTGCTTGCAATGGAACGCATTAGCGGCAAACTTTTTTCCGACTTCATTCACTATTTTACGTCACTGCTCATTCTTTATGCTACCTATCGTAATAAAATATAACCTATAACCTGGCCAGAGAACATATGTATGTTTTAAAAAAAAAAGTACGTAAATCGGATAAGTGGTTGTAAGTAGGTGATAAGCACACTAACGGACAGACAGACAGAGAGACGTTGCATTTTATATATATTATAGAAGACAGGGATCACAGAAATAACGTGGGGAGCAGTGATCAGTAATTACAACGCGCGCTTCCAAGAGTACCGACGACGTAACACGTAGTTTTTGAACGACTCATTGGATTGACAATAAAAGAAGCCAAATCGGTTGAAAATTTAGTATGTTATGCTTCAAGCCATTCTGATTAAAAGTCTCCATGGACACAAAGTCCACATATATTTTTTTAATGGGCCTAGCACACGTTCTACAGGGAAGTCCCTAAAGCGCTCCAGGAGCGGCATATGTGCGAAAAAAGCGATTCACGTTGTTCTTGAATCGATGTAAATTGTACTTGGTGGGAAACACAGTCCTGCGCAAATTATTCCAAGGGTTCCAAAGTTCTCCATATAAAAGACTACTTGAAAAGCGTTGTACGCGGAGTATTTCTAACATACACTGGGAGGAATTAAGCGGGCTACATCCTTCGAACACTATCCATGAAAATAGTTGTAGAATAGACTTAAGTCGCCAACCATTCTTCGATGTTCCAGCGAATCAAGGCCGCCAGTCAGTTCCGGGTCTCCAATCAGACGAACAGCTCTTCTTTGAACAGAATCCAACAAATGCAGTGTGTGTTTGGGAGCGGAGCCCCAAACATGGGAGCAGTATTCCACAGTTGGTCGAATTTTAACTTTGAAAAGAATTACCATAACAGTTGTTGTAGAGTATAAAGCTTTCTGGTTCGAAATAATATTCCCAACTTTTGAGAAACTCTCCTTGCTATGCCTGCAACATGTTTATGCCAGGACATATTTGCTCCCAAATTAACGCCCAACAAATTGAGTCACGATGCTAGGGGAATGGAGTGCCCCGACATGACATAGCCAACAGTCCATCGTGCCAAACATGGTCGAATGCCTTGGATATGTCAAGCGCAACCGCTCGAGATTTTCCAAAGTGTCCAAAGTGTTCAAATGGATAGATTAGGAATTATCGAGCATGGAATTACTAAAAAAACCGCTGAGAAATGCTATTTTTGCATTTTTTAAGGACTTATTTTGACCAGAACATAATTTTAACGAAAAAATCTAACAGGATTATATGTTTTTTGAGTTGCTAATTATGAACATAATAATTATTTTGATCTATTTTGCTCCTACTTTCGAATACTGGCCATTTTGGCCATTTCTGGAGTCTTTTTTGATTTAATTCGCCTAGAACATATTTTTCGAAAAATTGTAACAGAATAATATGTTTTTGAGTTAATAATTGCGAATATAATAATTATTTTGGACCAATTTAATCCTATTTTGGAATAGTGTTTATTTTTGGCCAACTTTTGGCCCTTTTCTGGATTTAATTAGACTTGAACATATAAAAGTTGTAGTTTATTTTCAACAACTCTAAGGAAATTGTTAAGAAAGAATGGTGAAAGTTATATGGCCAAAAATAAACGCTATTCGAATTATTATATTCGAATAGCATAAAATTCCGTTAGAATTTTTCGCAAAAATTTGTTCCATACTCGATATCCCTAATCTATCCATTTTTGGACTTTGTGTCCATGGAGACTTTTGATCAGAATGGACCTCAATCCAGTTTCCATAAGGTCAGTGTGGGGTTATTTCCCCATTAAAGAGAGATATTGTATTTAGAAAAAATCACAATTTTTTTCACATTTTAAGGGTCATAGAAAACAGAGCCCTGCATTTCCAGTGATCTGCCTGTCTATCTGGTGTAATTTGGTTCACATATAACATCTGAAGTAGGAATGAAACTTGTTCTTTTTGAGCAAAATTGGTATATGGGAAGATGCTGAAAGGTGTGGAGGTAGCAATCAACAAATTTTAAGTATTTATAGTGGGGTGGAAGTGTTAAAAACAATTTCCTCGTAAAAATCCTGTTATACGTGTTATAAACCTTCTTTTCAGGGTTCTTAGAACCCAGAAATTCAATAAATTGTGTCCTTTTCTTCATTATTTTCAATTTATGGTCAAACATAGAGGGCGCGGTGGTGGAAGGGGTTAGAGAAATTGCTTCATATATAAGGACACCCAAATAGACAAAGCGCATATATTGCATATTTTGCATATTATATGCATTTTTCTAAATATTTGCATAAATGCTTTAAAAAATAGCATATATGTGCATATTTGAAGGAATTTATAATAATGTAGGTCTTTGGCAGGCGTTTTTTCATTCATTTTTTCGGAATAAGGATCAATGTTTAGGCCGCCGCCGCCGCCGCGCCGGTGGTTTTCCCCAAATAATTTTTTTTTTTTTATGGTCAGTAAAAACCAGTCAGTAAATCCCATACGACCATCAGAGTATACTTGTATTATTAATTTATTAGATTTCATTTTTGGTTGCGCTTTTTAAAGTGGTTACGTCGATTTGTGCTTTTTATCTTGTGAGTCGTATTTTACTACAGTGAAATGCCCAAAGCCAGTAGTGTGTCAGTGTGGATTAAACCATACAAAGAACTAAGAATAGATTGGGAAAAATCTACTGTTCTGCATGTGTTAAAATTGTAAGTATAATTTTTGAATACCAATTGAATATACAGGGTATTTCATTTTCGTTTAATATTTAAACATGACGAAATTTTTGTCAGGATTTTGCCGTTGATGCTATTTTCAATGTTATTTAAGTTTTTTTGTTCCATTTAACGAACAAAATTTCTATTCAACGAAACCACGAAATAGAAATACATACGTAAACGTATATATTTTAGGTAATCTAATAAAAAAGGTACAAAGCAGAATTTTAATTTTTGCCTGCCCTAAGCACCCAGTTTTTCTATTTAACGAATTTTTTCCTTGGGATATTAATTAAATTTTCTTTTTTTTATTACAGATATCATGCGATAAAAAAATTTCAAATAGAGCAACACGTGAAAACTGCTTGCCATATTGCCAAATTGAGTAAGACGAAACCTGGAGATAGGCCACAACACACATTAATGCAATGTTTCCAACCAACGCACAGTGCCTCGACTAGTACAAGCTAGCGGGACAAATTTATTTCTTCACTTATTTCAATTGTTTATGTATATTCCAGGTATCTTAAGCTATTTTAAGAAAAAAAAAGTTGAAAAATGTGTACTGTATGTGTATTAATCGAAATATGTAGCTGCAAGACGGAAGTGGTTTACTAATGTGTCTCATTTGTTCACTATTGTCGCTAATTGTTCTTTAATTAGCTACATACGTCTACCTACTCATTATGTGTGAAAAGCACAATCATGTTTATTTACAAAGAAATTTCTAGGAAAAAAATAAAAATCATAATGATAGTACCCACATTTATTAATTTACAAAATATTATTTCTTTTAAAATAAATTAGTACAATAACAGTATTTATATATCAATTATTTACAATAACAAGGTGTATAAGTAAAAGAAATATAATATTAAATAACTTATATACTAAGGCATGAATTATAAGCAACTACAACACACAATAAAATAAGAATAATAATTACAATAAAAAAATACTTAAACCTACTAATCACCATCAGATGAGTCGTCATCACCGCTCTCCCATTCAGTAGAATATTCAGAGAGTAAATAATCCTCCTCATTTAATTCGTGATGATGACTTACTGATGGTGTTTCGGATAGCAATGAAGGTGGGATAATCAACTGCAGAACCTCCGATGGCAAAGAAGTAAATTTTCTTCGCGGTAATTCTCTATACGAGTTGATAACAGGATCAGACGTAAAAGCATTCTCAAAAGATCTGTATTTGTGGCAATACGTCACCGCTTCCTGGTGTGCCGTTCATGGAATCTACGATAGTCTTTATTTCTTGCCTCCTGGGCTTCTTCGGAGAGTTGTTCAATGGGAAGAAGAAAAGACTTTATAACTTCCGCGCTGTGTACAAGAATTGTATGCACAGTAACGGGCATGGAATACCACGAATACAGATCAAGGTATAATTTTCTAGTATCAACACAAAACTTTTCGAATTCTATATAATTTATGTCATATCCCGATGACAAAGTTCTTAAAATTACATGAAATCTACGAATAAGGTTTACATCTAATCCTGTAATTTCGCTGCTCAATTCAGCTTTGGAAAAAAATCTACGTGCTGTGTTTCCATCGTTTGTGTTACCATACCCAGGTTTTGGTTTATCTACAATGAGACTCATACGATCTTTAAACACTTTTTGTATCTCTTGTGAGCGTTGCTTCACAATAGCTTTGTCGTTATCTCCTCTGACTTGCCACTTTTTTATTTCTAAACGATAGCTGATGTAAAGCAAACATTCAAACGTGCGGATCCATGCATGTAAAATAGATAAACCAAATGCAAGGCGTTCTTCGTTGCTGAGATATTTCTTTGACTCCTCGTTCATAGTAGACGGGGTGGCACCGCGAATATAACACTTTTGTGTTGAACTTGTGTCTGTTAAGGCATTGCACACTTTGCCATCAGTCATTGTCAACAACAAATCGTGTTTAACAGAGATTTGAGATCCAGCAACGTTACATAATGTTGGAAGAAGCTGACTTACTTCATCTAAAATTTTAGAAGTTTCTTCTTTCGTAAACTCTTTTGTCTCCTTGGCAAAAATAAACTTAATAGGACGGCAATATAAAGTAGAGGAAGGTCTTGGATTTTGCCAGATCACAGTTTCGCCATCAAGCAGTCTCAAAGGGACAAATGAGTATACGAACAAAAATTCGTCTGTAGCGTTAGTGTTCTCAAATTTCTGCTTATACGTGCTATGCCCCGAACTCCCATCACAGCCCCATTTGCTTACCAACGTATAATATGAACGAGGTAACACACTTCTAATGACTTCCGTCTGAGCTTTAACTAATCGTTCAGCCGTTTTATCCAAAATCGCGTGAAGTTTAATTTCAGCTCGAGATTCAGTCACAGAAATATATTCGTCAGAAGGACAACAAGAAGCTTTGGACTTACCTAAACTATAAAACGATGGATACACTTGATGTCACGCTTTCATTGACCATTTTCTTGTTTGTTTATAGGAGTGAGAAGTCGATTTCGAGTCCACATAACAAGCTAAAGCTTCGTCTGGTGTTAACTGCCGACTTTGTTCAGAACACATTCTTTTCTCTAGTTTCACTATCCGCGACGTTATGGATCTATTTAGCAACACTTCGATGCCCTTCTTTTCGAGTAGCTAACTCAGCTGCTGTAATAAACTCACTTGCACTTCGCGATTCCAAAAGATTTTCTACTCTCCGTCTCTCCGTTTTCGTTGATGAGTCTTCAAATGATTTTCTGGGTCGCCCTACGGAAAGAGCCGCTGATGATGTTGAAGTGCACGGCTGGTTAACACACATCTTTATTTCGATTCCGGATCCCTCTAACCAATCTTTATGTTTGATTAGAAACATTTCTTTGTTACACTTTAAAGAAGTCCAATTTTTTGATTGAATTTTGCTGAAAGGCTTGATATTTTCATTTTGAGTCGTTTTAGAGAATCGTCATATCAGAGACATATTGAATTTTTCACTTATATAATAAAAAATGTTTGTTTCGTTCAGTTTTGTCATGTTTTAGCCATTCTTCGAAAAACTCCATTTTCGTCATAATCACGACTCGTTCTGAAAAAAATAAAATAATTTTACTTTCGGGCCTTTTCGGGGTCTATAATATATATGAATCTGTGCCTGAATGTTGTAGGAATTACATATAGAAAAATCTAGGTGGATATATGTGGATAAAAAAAGTTGCTACTTTTAAAGTTTACAATTAATGTAAAATTTGCTGGATTTATCTATACATTTACAAATTGATATTACACCAAAAGTATACATATTTTTTATAAAAAATATAAGTCATAATAGAGTACATACCTTCAACAGAATATTCCATCACAAAAAACTCGTTTCACTTTGCTACCAATTTTAAAATATGTTATCACAAGTGTGCATAAAATGCAACTGATTTGCAAATGAAAATGACCTCTCTTATAAGGGTTACTTTGACCCCCTGATAAGATAGCTTTATGAGGTGATAAACAAATTAACTCTTGGAATTCGTTAAATGGGGGGGGTTGTTTACAAGTCGTTATCAGTGGTTCCTGGAAATTACGTCATGAATATTGTCCCGCTAGCATGTTCTTGCCGAATCACTGTGCAACGTACAAAAATAAAGAGCTAAATGACATCTTTAACCGAGATCTATGCCGTGCAATGATGACATCAAACATTCCGTTATCGAAGCTACGTAATCAAAACTTTACTTCCTTCCTCCAGAAGTATTGCAAATTTAATATCCCAGGTGAAACAACAATACGGAGAAACGACGACGTAAGCTCCTTGTATTCACAGGTAATTAAGAAAATTAAAGGTAAAATTCGCAACGAACATTTTTACATATGTATTGATGAAACCACCGATTCAAGAGGACGGTATATTGCACATTTATTGATTGGAGTTCTTAGCGACGATATTTTGCCAAAATCTTATCTGATTGCTTCCAAACAGTTAGAAAAAACAAATGCATTGACACTGGCCAGATTTGTTCAAGAGGAACTATAGAAGTTTTTTCTTCCTACGCCTGTTCCAGGAGATAATTTTTTGCTTATTTTGTCAGATGCAGCACCGTACATGATAAAGGCCGGGCAAAATTTGAAAATTTTTTGTCCAAACTTAATACATGTAACATGTCTCGCTCATGCTTTAAATAGGATTGCTGAGGAAATTAGGAATCATTTTCCGCTGTGAATAGCTTAATTTCTAACATGAAGAAAATCTTCCTTAAAGCGCCTTTAAGGATTCAGTTCTACAAAGAAAAACTACCAAACACTACTCTTCCACCTCAGCCTGTTATTACAAGATGGGGCACTTGGTTGGAAGCAACATTTTTTCGTTGCGACAACTTCTGTCAACTAGATGGTCTAATTGCAGAATTATCAGACGAATCTTCCCAATCCCTTACAGAACTTAAACGATTATTCAAAAACAAGGAGATAAAAACAACAACTTTCCTTTCTTAAAACAAATTATAGCTTTGTTTCTAAAACCATAACTCAAATGGAGGAATCTAATTTGCCATTAACCCGAAGTGTTCAACTAATAAAACAATGTAAGGTCGCTTTTGAAAATGTCGCAGGTAAAATTGGGAGCAAAATTTTTCAAAAATTTCGGAATGTTATGGAAAAAAATAGTGGGTTTCAATTTGTCAGCCAAGTAGCTAATGTTTTAAAGGGGGATTTTACTGATTCCACTGATTTAGATCCTATGCTATTAAATAATTTTAAAAACGCCCCTATTACCTCAGTCGATGTGGAAAGGAATTTCTCAATTTATAAATTTTTATACAACGATAGAAGACAAAACTTTTTAACGGAGAATTTTGAGAAACATTTAGTAGTTTATTGTTTTTATAACTAACGGCCACCCTGTCTTTTGCAATATTTGCATATTTCCGCTTATTTAGTTGCATCGCCCTGTATGTATCAAATTTAAAATGTATGTTTTATTATGCTGTTTACTACGTATATAAATTTTTATAATATGTACCTACATTATTATTATTATTATTATATGTTCATCTTTAAGTAAAGTAATAAAATACATTTATTATTTATTTTTTACTTTGTATAATATTATATTTAGATTTAGTTCATTCGCCCTGTATGTTGAAAATTTAAAATGAGTTTTTTATTGCTACATTTGTATAGTACTCGTATCATGTAATGTGAAACAATTAATTTACATTTTTCAAGTCTATTTCGTTTTTTTTTCACTGCATATTTACAATATGTATATGCATATTTTGAGAAAATTATTTGCATATTTATGCGCATATTTTAAAGTTTTTCACTTGCATATTTGGGTTTCCTTATTCATATATATTGTATTATACTTCATTTTCAAGACAGACGATAGGCAGACCGACGGAAATGAGTGACTACAGTTTTTCTGATCTAGGAACTGGCACACTGACACTACTCAGTATATATTACCACTACGCCAATTTTTGTATTCGACGCCAGTTTCGCTAACCATGTTAGCTTCATCAGGAGCGATGATTGATTAAAGCTAAACTACAAATCTACCTTATTTCTACTTAGCCTAATATTTGAATTACTCAAGCGGAACTAATTACATAGGTGAGGCCATCAGTTCTGGTCAAGTAAACAGTAGAAGAGACTATAAGGAAGAGGCCCTCTATTTTTATTTAAACTGGTTTTACATTTTATAATTTCTATACTTTTGTATGCGTTCAACAATCCCCTATCAGATACATCTTTAATTACTGTTAGATTAGCTAATGTTACAGTATGATCAGCTTCAAGGGCATGTACGGCAATGTTAGATTTTTCTATTCTACCATATTTTAAATGGGCAAAATGTTCTTTAAATCGTGTTTTTACTGACCTTCTAGTTTGCCCACCATACTTTTTGACGCAATCATTACAACTAATTTCATAAATGTCACTTCTCTCACAATTAGAAATCTTGTCTTTGGCATTTTTTAAGGTATTCCTGATATTGTCTGATGACTTATAGACTAAGGTGAAGCCTATCTTATTAAATACCTTACTGAGCTCCCTGCTATATTTCAGATTACGTGGTAAGAAGACATACTTGGTCTTATTTGCTTCACGTATAAAAAATGTGGAATTTTGAATATTTAACCTGAACTTATGTCTATTTAACATGTAGGATGAACAGTTTTTAGTCTGACATATAGAACTCACCTTTTTCAAAAAAATCCATATGATTTTTAGGAAGTACCAACCCTCAAACGATACATGTTAAAATTTTATGACATTTCGACGATGAGTATACAAGTTACAGTGGTTTTAGTGACGCTACTTTTGATATTTTAAAAACAATGGAAAAAATCGAATTTCGGTGTTGATTGTGTTTTGATGGGAAAAAATACCGTTCAAGCAAAGCAATGGCTTGATGAGTGTTACGGGGACCCTGCCCATGGAAAATCACTCATCATTTACTAATATACTGAATTTAAACGCGGTCGTACAGATACAAATGATGCTGACCGCTTTGGATGCCCAAATGAGGTGGTTACACCGGAAAACATCAAAAAAATCCACAAAATTGTTTTGGATGATCATCAAAGTGAAATGGCGTGAAATAGCTGACACCTAAAGATATCAAAAGAACGTGTTGATCATATTTTTGTATGAACATTTGGGCATGAAAAAGCTCTGTTCGAAATGGGTACCACGTTTGCTCACAGTGACCAAAAACAACATGTCGATGTTCCTGAACGCTGTTTGCACCTATTTCAGTGCAATAAAAAAGTTTTTTTCATGCGATATGTGATAATCTGTGAATCATGGATCCACCACTACATATCGGAAACCAATCGGCAGTTAGTTGACTGGACAGCAGCTGGTGAAAGACGCCCGAAGCGACCAAAGACACAACAGTCGACTGGGAAGGTTTTGACCTCTGTATTTCGGGATGCGCTTCGAATAATTTTCATCGACTATGCTGAGAAGGGAAAAACCTAAATACCGAATATTATATAAAGTTATTGATGCGTTTGAAGGCAGAAATGTCAAAGTAATCGCCCCAAATAAACAAGAGAAAAGTGCTCTTTCATCAAAAAATGCATCGTATCACAAGTCAATATTTACGATGGCAAAATTGCATGAATTCAAGTTCGAATTACTTCCTCATCCACCGTATTTTCCAGATTTGGCCCCCAGCAACTATTGTCTATTCACAAACCTCAAAAAAATACTCGCGGGAAAGAGATTTGGCTCCAAAGAAGAAGTTATCGCCGAAACTGAGGCTTCTTTTGAAGGCAAAGACAAATCCTTCTACAAGAAATATATAGCAATGTTAGAAAAGCGTTGGACTGATTGTATCGCTTTTGAAGGAGACTATATTGATGAATAAAGTCGAATTTTACAAAAAAAAAAAATGTGTTTTTTTTAGGTAGCTAAACCAAAAACTTTTCAGTCTACGTGTTATTAACTTGTTTATTAAGTCATCGTCATAACCATTAACTCTAATTATATTCCTAATACGATGAACTAAAAAATGTAATGCGGTTAGTTTATGTTGTTTGCAATGAAGATAAATATATTCTTAATGATTCATTTCATTGCAAACAACATAAATTAGCCGCTTTACATTTTTTAGTTCATCGTTTGGTCACTTTTCCTCTTAATGTAAACTTCAATAATGAAAGGAATCGTATTAGAAATATAACTAGAGTTAATGGGTACGACGACGACTTAGTAAACAAGTTCATAAATAGACATAAGTTCAGGATACGTATTCAAAATTTCACATTTTTTACATGTGAACCAAATAAGATCAAGTATGTCTCCTTACTATATAATCCGAAATATAGCAGAGGACTCAATAAGGTATTTAATAAGGTAGGCCTCACCTTAGTCTATAGGTCATCAGACAATTTGAGGAATATTTTAAAAAATCCCAAAGACAAGATTCCTAATTGGGAGAAAAGTGGCATTTATGAAAGTAGTTCTAATGATTGCGACAAAAAGTATATTGGGAAAATTAGGAGGTCAATTAAAACGCGATTTAAAGAACATTTAGTCCATTTAAAATACGGTAGAACAGAAAAGTCTAACATTGCCGAACATGCCCTTGAAGCTGATCATACTGTAACATTAGCTATTCTAAGATGAATTAAAGATGTATCTGATAGGAGATTGTTGAACGCATACGAAAGTATGGAAATTATAAAACGTAAAAGTAGTTTAAATGAAGCCGGAAGGCCTATTTCTTATAGTCCCTTCTACTGGTTACTTGACCAAAACTGATGGCCTCGCCCATGTAATTAGTTTTGCCTGAGTAATTCAGATGTTAAGCTAAGTATAAATGAGGTAGATTTGTAGTTTAGCTTTAGTCAATCATCGCTCCTGATGAAGCTAACATGGTTAGCGAAACGCACGTCGTGTTTGGTGTAATGGTGATATACAGTGACTGATAGCTTAAATGATGCAGTCGCTATAAGAAATGACTAACTGGTCTCAGTGCCTCTTTATTTATTTGGAAAAAAAAAAACAAAAACAACTTATTGAAATTAAATTAGTAAAGAGTCTTCTAAAAAAGTATGAATTACTTTTTGTCTTAAATATGCCTTACTTAATTAACAATAAATAATTAATTAAATTATATGCGATTTTAACGTCACAGCTTAAATGATGCAAAATTCAATATACCAAAATTATTAGAGAAAACAAACTGTAGAATTTGAAATAAGCCTGCTAATATTTGATCGGGCCTCCCTCATTATCAATAACGGCTTGTAATCTTCTGGACATTGATTCAACTAACTTTCTAGTATACTCCGGGGAAATAGTGTTCCATGCTTCAATAATTTTTACTTTTAATTCAGTTTTATTTGATATTGGGGCACTATTTACTTTATTTTTTAATGTCAGCCACAAATTTTCAATTACATTTAAGTCTGGTGACTGGGCTGGTGTTTTAATAACATTTGGACAGTTATAAAGCAACCAACTGCGGAGTCGAAATGACGTGTGCTTTGGATCATTGTCGTGATAGAACCGATAATTGTTTTCAATATCTAATTTTTGGGCACTAGCGAGGAGATGCTGCCTTAGTATATCCAAGTACACATATTGGTTCATATTCCCTTCGACGAAATGCATGTTACCTACTCCTGCAGATGACATACAGCCCCATAACATCACTCCACCTCCACCGTGCTTTACCGTAGCTTTCATATTTTTCAATTTTAATTCTTCGTTAGGCTTTCTCCACACTGATATTTTTCCATCGGACCCAAATAAGTTTATTTTGGTCTCATCAGCAAATATTACTGAATTCCAAAAGTTCAAGTCTTTATTGATATGCTCTCTGGCAAATTCCAATCTCACGCGTCTATTTCTTTGGCTAATGAAAGGCTTATTTCTAGCAGTTCGACCATGTAAATTATTATTTCGCAAGATCCGTCGAACTGTTTCGGGGATACACCTTTTTCCAAACTATCTTTCCACCTCGGCGCACAACTTTGGCGCACTTTTTTTTTTGGATTATTTGATACCTCTCTTAAAATCCATCTTTCTTCACGTTCATTGAAGATCTTATTTGGAGCCAACCTTGACTTATTCTCAACGCAATTTTCATTCCGGTAACATTCAATGATATGCTGAACAGTTGACGGACATTTATTTACCATTTTGGCTATGTCTCTTTGGCTGTATCCATTCCTGTAATGAGTAATAATTAAATTTCTCTCAGAAATTGTAGTTCGACGACCCATTCTTAAACAATTTCGTTTTATTGAATGAAAAAATGTCAAACTAAACAAAAAACAATTACACTAAGAAATCAAAGCAACGCCGCCTTCGTAAATTTCAAAATGCGATAAGTTTTGACCCCTGTTGTTATTTTGCATCATTTAAGCTGTGACGTTAAAATTGCATATAATTTGATTAATTATTTATTGTTAATTAAGTAAGGCATATTTAAGACAAAAAGTAATTCATACTTTTTTAGAAGACTCTTTACTAATTTAATTTCAATAAGTTGTTTTTTCCAAATAAATAAAGAGGCACTGAGACCAGTTAGTCTTTTCTTATAGCGACTGCATCATTTAAGCTGTGAGTCACTGTATACTAAGTAAAAATCAGTGAAAAATCTCAGAGTGTGATTTTTTCACTCATTCAGCAAGGAAAGTAAAAATTATTCTCCACACTAGCGTGTTTTTGGTTTAAAAAGTGATAATTTTCCAAACGTTTGCACATAATAACAGTTTTAATCCTTTATATTTGTCCGCATATAGATTTATTTTGGGCATATGCATTTATTATTTTTATGGCAATTATGACAAGTAAGCTGTAAGTAATTCGTGTCAAATCGGCATAAATCGTAAGCCAAAAATAACCGGTAATAAAAAAACCGATGGTCCGGAAGAATTCGCCACATGTTTCAACGCTTTTTGGTAATCTGTGGTATGTTGAAGCAGGAAAGGGATTAGAACAGCAATAGTTAATTTTGTACTTTCTAGTTATTCTCGACGTAAGGAAGAGTTGTATTTGTCTAATGAAGATTTTAACTTGATGTTTGAAAATCTGTTGTTATATATCCCTGAATTAGTTGCTACGTCTGATTTTTAAACTGCTGAAAAACTTTTGGAGAAAGGATATCCTAATTTTTTTGGGTCGAAATGCCCCACTTCAAAAAAGTTTTTTTTTTTTTTTTTTATTATTTTAACTTGTTTTTTGGGTAAAAAAAAAGAATTTTTGGCATTTTTTAGCCCCCCCTCCCCATTAAAACCCCCAAAAACTACACTTTCACATTTGGTTTTTTACCGATTTTTCTTAACAAATCATAGTAAAAAAAATTGCGATGGTAGGGGAGCATCAGGGCAAAAACTAAGTAACATTTTTGGTGTCACGTGACCTGACCCGCCTTTAAAAAAAATAAAGTTTTTGGTCTGACACATAGTACTCGCCTTTTTCAAAAAAACCCATATGATTTTTAGGAAGTACCAACCTTCAAAAGATACATGTCAAAATTTCATGACATTTCGACGATTAGTTTACAAGTTACAGTGGTTTTAGTGACGCTACTTTTTCTGTTTTCAAAACAAAGGAAAAAAATCGAATTTCGAGTGTTGATTGAACACTGTTTTTTGATGGAAAAAAATACCGTTCAAGCAAAGCAATGATTTAATGATTGTTACGGGTACCCTACCTTTGGAACATCACTCATCATTTACTAATATACTGAATTTAAACGAAGTCGTACAGATACAAATGATGCTGACCGCTCTAGACGCCCAGATGAAGTGGTTAAACCAGAAAACATCAAAAAAAATCCACAAAATTATTTTGGATGACCGTAAAGTGAAGATAGCTGACACCAAAGAGATATCAAAAGCACATGTTGTTCATATTTTGTATGAACATTTTGTCATGAGAAAGCTCTGTTCGAAATGGGTACTACGTTTGCTCACAGTGGACCAAAAACAACATGTTGATGATTCTAAACGCTGTTGATTGTGACTTGATGTTTGAAAATCTGTTGTTATATATCCCTGAATTAGTTGCTACATCTGATTTTTAAACTGCTGAATAACTTTTGGAGAAAGGGTATCCTACTTTTTTTTGGGTCGAAATGCCCCACTTCAAAAAAGTTTTTTTTTATTATTTTAACTTGTTTTATGGGTAAAAAAAAAAAATTTTGGCGCATTTTTTTAGCCCCCCTCCCCCTTAAAACCCCCAAAAACTACACTTTTACAAGGATGGTAGTTGAAGAAAGTGAAAAAAAATTTAGATGAAAGAAGTACAGTTACAAAACAGTTAGAACCTGGAGAGACTGAAAGTTCAGGTACTTATTTCTTTTTTCAAGCAAAACTGAAAAATGTGAAGTGAATGTTTATTTTGTTACTTTAAAAAAAAATAAAACATTAAACTACTTACATGTTTATTTAATTAGCTGTGATTGAAAACAAGGTAGCTGTCTGTTATTGTACCTACTATTTTGGACTTATTAAGATTCTATTGTCAGGAAATAAAGAACTACAATGTGTACTTTTACATGCAACCTATCTATCTTCTAATATTCTACCACGTTTTATAGCTGCTGTATCTGGAATTTTTCCTCCCATAATTAATGATATAAGTACTACTCAGTATACATATATCACCACTAAACCAAACACTTTATTTTTGCACTCGACGCGCGTTTCGCTAACCATGTTAGCTTCATCAGGAGCGATGATTGACTAAAGCTAAAACTATAAATCTACCCTATTTATACTTAGTCTTGAATTACTCAAGCGGAACTAATGACATAGGCAAGGTCCTCAGTTCCGGTCAAGTACCCAGTAGAGGGGACTATAAGGAATAGGCCCTCTGTCTTTATTTAAACTACTTTTACATTTTATGATTTCCATACTTTCGTATGCGTTCAACAATCTCCTATCAGATACATTTTTTATTAATCTTAGATTATCTAATGTTACAGTATGATCAGCTTCAAGGGCATGTTCGGCAATGCTAGACTTTTCTGTTCTATTGTATCTTAAGTGTGCTAAATGTTCTTTAAATCGTGTTTTAATTGACCTTTTAGTTTGCCCAACATACTTTTTGTCACAATCATTACAACTAATTTCATAAATTTCACTTTTCTCACAATTAGAAAACTTATCTTTGGGATTTCCTAAGATATTCCTCAGATTGTCTGATGACTTATAGACTAAGGTGAGGCCTACCTTATTAAATACCTTATTGAGTCCCTTGCTATATTTCGGATTATATGGTATGGAGACATATTTGGTGTTATTTTCTTCGCGTGTAAAAAAGGTGGAATTCTGAATATTAAACCTAAATTTATGTCTATTTATTAGCTTATTTACTAAGTCATCGTCGTAACCATTAACTCTAGTTATATTTCTAATACGATTCCTTTCTTTATTGAAGTTTACTCTGTTCAGAGGGAAAGTGACCAAACGATGAACTAAAAAATGTAATGAGGCTAATTTATGTTGTTTGCAATGAAATGAATTATTAGGAATATATCTATCTGTTACTGTATCCTTCCTATAGATATCAAATTCTAATCTATCATTATTTTTAATAATTAAAATATCTAGAAAAGGCAATTGTCCTTTGTTCTCAACTTCGTAAGTGAATTTAATGGAATCATACCGGCTATTTAATTTAGAAACAAAATCATTAATATTTGCTCTCTTTGTATCAAAAATCGCGAAAATATCATCCACATACCTATACCATACCCTTGGGAAATATTCGAATTCTTGACTGGCTTCGATTTCAAACTTACTCATGAATAAATTGGCTATGAAGGGTGACAAGCAATTACCCATAGCTGTTCCTTCTTTCTGAACATAAAATTGAATGTTATATTGGAAATAATTTTGTTCCATACAAAGTTTAGATAATGTTAAGTATTCACGAATAATTTCGTCTTCAAAGTCATTCATTCTAAGTAATTCTTCGAGATATTGTAAAGTTTGTGGAATTGGCACACTTGGGAACAATAGCCAATTTATTCATGAGTAAGTTTGAAATCGAAGCCAGTCAAGAATTCGAATATTTCCCAAGGGTATGGTATAAGTATGTGGATGATATTTTCGCGATTTTTGATACAAAGAGAGCAAATATTAATGATTTTGTTTCTAAATTAAATAGCCGGTATGATTCCATTAAATTCACTTACGAAGTTGAGAACAAAGGACAATTGCCTTTTCTAGATATTTTAATTATTAAAAATAATAATAGATTAGAATTTGATATCTATAGGAAGGATACAGTAACAGATAGATATATTCCTAATGATTCATTTCATTGCAAACAACATAAGTTAGCCTCATTATATTTTTTAGTTCATCGTTTGGTCACTTTCCCTCTGAACAGAGTAAACTTCAATAAAGAAAGGAATCGTATTAGAAATATAACTAGAGTTAATGGTTACGACGATGACTTAGTAAATAAGCTAATAAATAGACATAAATTTAGATTTAATATTCAGAATTCCACCTTTTTTACACGCGAAGAAAATAACACCAAAAATGTCTCCATACCATATAATCCGAAATATAGCAAGGGACTCAATAAGGTATTTAATAAGGTAGGCCTCACCTTAGTCTATAAGTCATCAGACAATCTGAGGAATATCTTAGGAAATCCCAAGATAAGATTCCTAATTGTGAGAAAAGTGGAATTTATGAAATTAGTTGTAATGATTGTGACAAAAAGTATGTTGGGCAAACTAAAAGGTCAATTAAAACACGATTTAAAGAACATTTAGCACACTTAAGATACAATAGAACAGAAAAGTCTAGCATTGCCGAACATGCCCTTGAAGCTGATCATACTGTAACATTAGATAATCTAAGATTAATAAAAAATGTATCTGATAGAAGATTGTTGAACGCATACGAAAGTATGGAAATCATAAAATGTAAAAGTAGTTTAAATAAAGACAGAGGGCCTATTCCTTATAGTCCCCTCTACTGGGTACTTGACCGGAACTGAGGGCCTTACCTATGTCATTAGTTCCGCTTGAGTAATTCAAGGGTTAGACTAAGTATAAATAGGGTAGATTTGTAGTTTTAGCTTTAGTCAATCATCGGTGCTGTTCTCTGGTCTCTTTTTCATTTTTAAAAATATGTGCATCAGTCAGAACGAGCTTCTCCAAAAATGTGTCACAGGATTTCTCTTTATGTTTTAGCACAAGTTGGTGCATAGATACACTTTCTGTATCATCACAAATATAACTCGGTTGATATTTCATTATTTCACAGTTGCTAAGTTTTCTTTTTCTTCTCATTTTCAAAAACTTTTCAAGAACTCTACTATTTGATGGCAAACTAGACCATTTGATAAATGTTTTGCCGTTATGTATTTTAGGCTAGTGCCAAGCCTAGACAGTTTGGATTTCATCCAGTAACATTCCACTGAAGTACAGGACGGATCTTCACTCCTGCAGTGCACCCACATGAGGAATGCTATGGCGTGTTTGCAGCCCCCTTGAGAGGCAACACAGTCATGACATTGCACGGAAATAACTGCTTCTTCTTCTTCATTGACTATTAACCTAACTGCATATAACTTTGCATGTACCTTATGTTCTGGGCAAATTTTACATTTCACTATGCACATTTTTTCATCACGTTTAAGCTATACATAGCTTACAGCGTGATCGCCATACGATGGGTGTGAGGACCTAAAATAAATAAAATAAATTAGCATGTACTTACTCATACGACATACCAAGATTTTCATAACAATCATAACCTAACCTAAAACTAATAAAACGATGATATAGAAATAAAGTACAGTTTTTATGGGTTTTTGAGTTTTAAATAGCAGTTTTAATACAGATTATTTATGTACTTGCATAGAAGTTTTGATATTTCTAAATTTTGCTGAGCAAAAGTATTTGTTTGACGCAAGAAACTCTCCAAGCTTCAACAAATCAATTCCAGGTAAATTAGAGCTATTTGCCTTGAAAAATCCGTCTTCCATGACTAACGTTTCTTGGTTCTAGTTTTTGTAACATTAAACTAGGCAACTCGATAGTTTAAAACCGCAAATTAATTGATAAACGTTGCAGAGATTATCGTTAACACAAGAGAAGTTCGACCGAAATAATGCTTTCTTAAGCGTGATGTCATTCGCTCTGATTGGTGTTCCACATAACATAGCGGATTTTTATTTTAACAAAAATAATATTAATCTCACTTTTAATATAAAAATAAGAACATTTTTTTAGACACTTTTTAATCTGTTTCATTATTTAAAGTCATAATTTCGGTGATTCATTGTTACTGTCATCACGCCTATTATAATCGGTGTAACAGATTTGAAATCGATAACTTATTTTATTCGATAGTTATCGCGCCAACAGAACAACAGACAGATACACCAACTAAAATGGGAAATAATGTGTTTTATAATCTAGCTACCCTAAAAAGTGAAGAAAACGTAAACATTTTATAAGGAAAATTTAAATCGGTCTCTGCATATCTAATGCTTTTCATAGTCCAACCCCCAGCCCCTGCCAATAAAGTATTTTATGACTCCCTACTGCTTAGATTTTGTTTTATTGATGACCGGGCTCCATATGGCGCTTCCAGCCTGCACCGCACACTACGATGCTTATCTCTCATGTGGAAGTGATAAGCCTATTTTGTCTATGATAATAATAATGATGAGAGCCTGTCTGTCAGTGATAATGTTCAAACAGTTCCTGTTGAGGTGCTGCACGTAAAATACTTTCGATGGGAGTGCGTGGTAATGCTTGGAAGGTTTTTATTTCTTAGTAATCACGTGTTTAAGATATTTTTTCAAAATTATAACCTTTATATTTAGACTAACAGTGCCCGCGATCCGCTCGCGTGGACTTGATTCACTACTATAGTCACTGCTTATTCCTTATGTTACCTAACGTAATAAAGTATATGCTATTATTTCCCCTTATCTCCCATTATTTTTCCCTATCTCCCACTATCTCTACATAATTTCCATTATTTAGGCTTATCTTTCCTCATCTCCCATTATTTCTCCTCATCTCCCATTATTTCCCCTTATCTCCCATTGTCTCACCTTATCTCCCATTATCTAGACGTATCTCCACTTATCTCGTAATATTTCTCCTTATCTCCCATTATTTCTCCTTATCTCCCATTATCTCACCATAACTCCCATTATCTAGACTTATCTCTGCTTATCTCCCATTATTTCTCCTTATCTTCCATTATTTATACTTATCTCCCATTATCTCACCTTATCTCCCATTATCTAGGCTTATATCGAATTATATAGAATATATGTATAAATTTATAAAAACACGTAAATCGGATAAGTGGTTCTCAAGTGATAAGCGCACTAACGGAGAGACAGAGGGACGTTGCATTTTATATATATTATATTCTTTGCAACATGATATTGTTCCATATTTATTGGTTTAGGCAGTGTATTGCAAGAGAACACGCTAACGGTAACCTTTTTTCCGACTTGATTTACTAACGGACAGACAGGCAGAGTGACAGGCAGACAGACAGACAGAGAGACGTTGCATTTTATATATATGTTATAGATATTCTTTGCTACATCATATTGTTTCATATTTAATGGTTTAGCATGTTTAAAAAAAAGCACGTAAATCGGATAAGTGGTTCTCCAGTGATAAGCGCACAAACGGGCAAACAGACAGAGAGACGTTGCATTTTATATATATTATAGATATCCTTTGCTACATGATATTGTTCCATATTTAGTGGTTTAGGCAGTGTATTGCAAGAGAACGCGCTAGCGGCAAATTTTTTTCCGATTTGATTCACTATTATCGTCAGTGCTTATTTCTCATGTTACCTAACGTTATAAAATATAGCCTATAACCTGGCCAGAAAACATATGTATGTTTAAAAAAAAAAGCACGTAAATCGGATAAGTGGTTCTCCAGCGATAAGCGCACTAAAGGACAGCCAGACAGACAGAGAGACATTGCATTTTGTATATATTATAGATTACAGATATTCTCTGCTACATAATATTGTTCCATATTTAATGGTTTAGGCTGTATATTGCAAGAGAACGCGCTAGCGATAAACTTTTTTCCGACTTCATTCACTATTATCGTCACTGCTCATTCCTTATGTTACCTATCGTAATAAAATATAGCCTATAACCTGGCCACAGAACATATGTATGTTTTAAAAAAAAAAAGTACGTAAATCGGATAAGTGGTTCTCCAGTGATAAGCGCACTAACGGACAGACAGACAGACAGAGATACGTTGCATTTTATATATATTATAAATGTAATAAGATATATATCTATAACCTGGTCAGAGAACATATGTATGAATTTAAAAAATCACGTAAATCGAATAAGTGGTTCTTGAGGGATAAGCGCACTAACGGACGGACAGACAGACAGATAGACAGAGAGACGTTGCATTTTACATATATTATAGATATAGATTATTATTATTATTATTATATAACCTGACCGAAGAATATATGTATGAATTTAAAAAAAGACACGTAAATCGGATAAGTGGTTCTCTCATGATAAACGCACTAATGGACAGACAGAGAGACATTGCATTTTATGTATTATAGATTATAGATATTCTCTGCTACATAATATTGTTCTATATTTAATGGTTTAGGCTGTGTATTGCAAGGGAACGCGCTAGCGGCAATCTTTTTTCCGACTTCATTCACTATTATCGTCACTGCTGATTCCTTATGCTACCTATCGTAATAAAATATAGCCTATAACCTGGTCAGAGAACATATGTATGTTTAAAAAAAAAAGTACGTAAATTGGTTAAGTGGTTCTCCAGTGATAAGCGCACTAACGGACAGAGACAGACAGAGAGACGTTGCATTTTATATATATTATAGAAGAGCTCACTTGTTCGCCCCTTGGCTCTCTATTTTCTGAGGTATGTCCAAAAATGTCATTTTTTTTATAACATCTTTGAGTAATTTAATCAGTGCCGGTTTTTATCCTAATCTGATTGTTAGTGTCCAAAATAAATCTTTCAAATGATCATCAAAGTTACCATATTAGCATTAGCAATACCACAAAATTAAAAGATTCACTCACTGTTTCCCCTCTATCACGCAATCAGCTCGTTGATATAGCTACATTTGACTTCGTGACGTCATGACCTGTCGTCACAGGCGTAAGTTAATTACGTGATCGCGTGGATTCATTTTTTCGTGATTAGGGCGTCGCGCCGCACCGCACCAGAAGTTCGAGTCATCTCGAGGGTCATCATTTTGCAGGTCACGCAATACCATTGTCCATCTGCCTAACAAAAGGGATTTCATAGGGATGTAGGGTAGTAAAATATATATATATATATATATATATATATATATATATATATATATATATATATATATATATATATATATATATATATATATATGAATATGACCTTCATCAGGACACAAACTATCTGACATCAGGTTGTTCATGCATCCAAAGTTGTGTACAATGTGTCTAGGGATAAGTCCCGCTGAGCGGCACTTCAATAAAAAAAAAATATAGGCCAAGTTCCTCAATTAATTTCGTCTTGGGAAAAAATTTTGTTAGATACGGCAACTTTTGCTCCCTTTTTTTATTTTTTATAGAAATGGGGTTTTTTCAAGATTTATACGGTTGATATGGAGCGGAAACAACTAACCTTTTCTAGAATTGGGCCCAATATAACTACAAGTTGGCTAGAAGGACCAGTAGAAGGATTTTTTTTATTGCAGTGCCGCTCAACGGGTCTTGTCCCTAGACACACATTGTACAAAATTTTGGATGCATGAACAACCTGATGTCATAAAGACCAAACGACAATAGGAAGATCCAGCGCTTCCAGAGTAAGTTTGTGCCCTGACGAAGGTCCCAACCAAGGACCGAAATATACGCTAAATGAACTTTATGTGAACATCAGTTATGCCCTTTGCCGAGTTCCTTAATTAATTTCACCTTGGGAAAAAATTTTGTTAGAGACGGCAACTTTTGCTCCCTATTTTTATTATATATACATATATATATATATATATATATATATATATATATATATATATATATATATATATATATTATTTTATTTTTGAGTGCTACTAAAAATTCTAGATATTATTTGTTTAACGTTGTTAATATGGTATATGTCTAAATTGAACTGATGATTGAAATTAAGGAAATTAAATTAAATAAACAGGAGGTTTATGATCTTTTTAACGCAGAATATCCGAATCGAGAACCTATTACCCAATCCGTAGTTAGCAAAACATTAAAACGATTGAGACAATCAGATCATATTAAGGATTGTTCTAAATCTGGACCTCCAAAAGTTAAAACAAGCGAAGATAAAAAGTTAGATGTTTTATTGGAAATTACAGAAAATCTCCATACTGCCACTCGTCAGCTTTGCCTAGACCACAACATAAGTAAAGGTACCTTAAGTCGTATACCGAATGAAGAAAAACTGCATCCATACAAACCCATTCTATTGCAAGAATTATCTGAAGATGACTTGAAGACGCGTTGAATTTTGCGATGTCATGATGGAACGAATCAATAATGATCCTTACCTAATTCATAATATTATTTTTTTCTGACGAGGCGACATTTTGTCTTAATGGAAGAGTTAACAGGCATAACTACCGGTACTGGTCTACAGAAATCCCCACTGTATAATCGACAATCGTTCTCAAAGACCACAAAAGATAAACGTGTGGGCATGGATTTGTGGACGTCATATCATTGGTCCCTTTTTTATCGATGAAAATCTTACAGGACAGCGGTATTTACAGTTACTCTAAGAGCAAGTTATTCCAACTTGTGCAGGTCTTTTTCCCGATGAAAGTAATTTGGATACTCCTAACAGAAATTTGTGGTATCAATAGAACGGAGCACGTCCTCACTATGAAATCAATGTTCGTAGATATTTGGTTGCGATTTTTCCTAATCGATGGATAGGCCGAAGAGGTGCTGTAGAATGGCCTGCAGGGCGTCCCGACCTTACTCCAATCATTTTTTTTTTATCAGGTCATTTGAAAACCAAAGTTTACCAAAGTTGCCCTGAAACTGTAGATGATTTACAACAAAGAATTCAATATGAAGTAGCACAGATCACCCCGGATTCTCTGCAAAACTCTGTTCAGTCTGTTTATGACAGATTGGGTCATTGCCTCGCTGTTAACGGTAGACATTGAACAATTGTTACCTTAAAAATAAACCTAGAGTATTTATTAATAGTTTTTTGTCTTTTTAGTGTTCCGTACGGAACACTTATAAGATCGCTTCGGTGTCTGTCTGTCTGTCACACCCGATTTTCTCCGAAACTATTTGACATAGAAAGGTGAAATTTGGTGATAATATACGAATTGATGGCCTCATCAGAGCCATGTAGTTTTGAGAATTAAATTTTGACTTAAGGGGTTAGTTTTGGGGGGTGAAGTCGGAGTGAAAAAAAAATTTTTTTTACTAGGTCATCGAGTGTGGTGTCAAATGAAAGCTTGTGAAAACACGCGTAAAAAATATATATGTAATATTATACTTGCGCGCACTTTTCTTTGTATTATTTTTAAAAATTCGCGAAAAATCGCTGTCCCAGGCCTTATCTCGAAAAGTACTTATCAAAAATTTTCGAAAAAATTCTAAAATATTCTCCACGGGGTGTAGATTGAACTAAAATTACCACGAGTGCATTACCTTTAATAATTTATATGGTAAATAAAAAAAAAAAAAAAAAAATTCAAGGTCATCAGATTTCAGTAAAGATTGGAAACAAACTTTGTGGAAAACTCATTTGGGGTGTATTTTGTAAAGTCACTGATCATTTTATACCTCTGTAACAAAATTTTTTTATTTTAAAAGCAATCAACGTACAGAACACTAATTGCGCAAGTTTAACTTGCACTTGACGGGTTTTTTTATTTTAAATTTCCAATTACATTAATTCCAAAACAGTTCAATTTAAACACATGGTATGACAAATAATATCTAGAATTTTAAGTAGGACTCAAAAATAAAATAATATACAGGGCTTTCTATTTACGAAAAATTAAGAAGACTCTTCTCTGAATAGAATCCAAGAAATGCAGTGTATGTTTGGGAGCGGAGCCCCAAACATGGGAGCAGTATTCCATAGTTGGTCGAATTTGAGCTTTGTAAAGAATTAACAGTTGTTGTGAAGTGTAAAGCTTTCTGGTTCGAAATAATATTCCCAACTTCTGAGAAGCTCTCCTTGCTATGCCTGCAACATGTTCATGCCACGACATATTTGCTCCCAAATTAACGCCCAACAAATTGAGTGACGATTTTAGAGGAATGGAGTGCCCCGACATAACTATGTCAGGTTCAGCAACGTTAACTTTTTTAGAAAAAACTGCCGCCTGAGTTTTTGTAGCGTTAAATTCCACTTGGTTACTGTCATTCTAAGATAGAATTTCTTCCAGGTCTTTGTTAAGTTGAATGACTTCTTGCTGTCTGCGGATATTCGTCTGAGTAGCCGATGTCCGAGCGTTCAAAGTGAATGAAGAGATAAGTGTACTGTCATCTGCAAAGCTGTAGATTGGATTCTCGGTCTTTTCCAGCAGATCGTTAATATAAATGAGAAGGAGAGTAGGAGACAGTATGGAGCCTTGGGGTACACCGGCGTTGATAGTGAAGGTGTTGGAAAGAGATCCGTCGACTGCCACTCGCAAAGAACGCTCTCTGAGAAAACATGAGAGCCACAAACAGAACTTTTCGGAAATACCATAAGAACGTAGCTTAGCCAACAGCTCATCGTGCCAAACACAGTCGAATGCCTTGGATATGTCAAGAGCAACCGCTCGAGATTATATATATACAAATATACAAATATATATATATATATATATATATATATATATATATATATATAAAAGATAATGTAATACTTGCGCACACTTTTCTTTGTATTATTTTTAAAAAAATCGCGAAAAATCGCTGTTCCCCTACCTAATCTCGAAAAGTACTGATCAAAAAAATTTTGAAAAAATTCTGAAATATTCTCCACGGGGTATAGATTGAACGAAAATTATCACGAGTGCATTACCTTTAATAATCTATCTAGTATATAAAAAAAAAATTTCAAGGTCAACAGTTTTCAGTAAAGACTGGAAACAAACTTTGTTGAAAACTCATTTGGGGTGTGTTTTGTGAAGTTACTGATCATTTTATACCACCGTAACAATTTGTTTTATTTTAAAAACAATTAACTTACGGAACATTAATTGTGCAAGTTCAACTTGCACTTGACCGGTTTTTCTTTTAATTTATACATATATTCTGTGGCCAGTGTATAGGATATATTTGATTACGTTAGGTAACAAAAGGAATAAGCAGTGGCGATAATCTTGAATCAAGTAAAGGCGAGCGGAGCCGCGGGCACGGTTAGTTAAAAATATATAAATTTAAAAACATTTCGAAGTGGTTTTAATAATTTTTTAAAGGTATCGTTTGAAAAATATCCATATTGTTTCAATTATTTATTGGACGATATTGTTGTTGTTATCTTCTCATTTCGTAACAGCAATCTTTCTATTTATTGCGTAATATTTCGCGCTTGCAAAATTACCGTTATTAGCCGTTATTAGTTAATTTTAATTACCACAACCCGAAACTGCCTATAATAATCCCTTAACTGCACGTCGATATAACCTATTTTGGCAATAAATTACCACGCCTCTAAACTAGATAACAACCGTATAGGTGCCAGGTCATGCAATGCCAATCTATAATCATTCAGGAATAAATTAGACTTATTCGTGAAACCAGATGTTTTTTTTTTTAATTTTATGACCTCCGTGTCTTCTGTGCTCTTTAATTACTACCCTCTATACGTTCATTTAATGCCTGATATCTGGATTAGACCATCTGGTTTTAACTTTTATATACGAGGGATTATTAATAATTACAATCAAATAAACGTTAACTTGAAGAGAATATCACACAGACAGGAACTAGTGTGTACAGGGTGAATGAACGATAGAGTAAAGTTCATTATCTCATTTGTTTCGGGAAATGACGAAAAAATGTTAAATACAATAGTTTTAGGGAATGTTAAGGTGCACAATTTAAAATTATTTTTGAGTATACAGGGTAGTTCAAAAAAGGGTGGCCGAAATAACACATATTTTTTTTTAATGGAACATCCTAAGTTCTAATTTATTTTTAAATTCTCCGTAAAATTTTATAACTTTTTTATTAATAATAACCTAAACCTAATAGTTTTTCTAATATTTCAATTTTTTTTAAAAAAAATACTAGTTTTCAGTTTTGTAGAAAAATTGCCAGTTATATTAGTACGAGCCTTCTATAGAGATGAAAAAATAGATATATGTAAAGAAATTTTAGTTAAATAAATTTATGCATTTCGACTATTTCAATTTGAAAAATCTCAAATTTTTTAAATAGCACACCCTGTATATTATTATTTTCTCTGATAGAGTTTACAAAACCCTCCAACTTTTATTAAGTATGTCATATACCTATTTCTAATAGTTTTCGATTTATTTTAAATTTTTCAATTTTTACCCTTGTTTTTAATACACTTATGCTATAACATCATAATTGCCAAGACAAAACAAAAATGTAGGCATTGTCAAATATTGACATGTCTATTAAGCCAATAAAAACAGTTTAATTTGTTGTAGTAAGTGACGTATAAAGACCATTTTCCTAAAAATGAATTAATTGATATGGTTTATATATTGAGCGAAGCGGGAAAAAATTGTCTTTTGGCAGTAAGGCTTTACGGAGCGAAGTACCCTAATAGACGTATACCATCTAGAACAGGGATGTCAAAGATACGGCCCGCGGGCCGCATCCGGCCCCCGGGACGTATCAATAAGGCCCGCGATCGCAATGTGTCACAGAAAGAAGAATCATGTTTTTTAGAGCCGTATATTATATACTATATAATTAAATAATTCAGTACATTTTTTTTATTTGAATCTGGCCCGCCTACACCTTCTAAATTTAATATATGGCCCTATGCAAAATTTAGTTTGACACCTCTGATCTAGAAAATCTTTTCAGTGCTTAATGGAACAGTTTGATAGTAGTGGTAGCGTTGAGTATACGAAATGGAAAGTAGTAAACCAGAATGCTACCAATGCAATGAGGAAAAAGAAATGGAGATTTTACTTCATGTTGAAGATAATCCCCAGGTCCGCAGCCGTCAACTAGTTGACTTATCTGACACATCCGAATCTATGGCTAATCGTACCACGAGAACATACAAGTATCATCCCTTTCATATGGAACTACACTAAGAACTTCAAGACCATGATTTTGAACGACGAGTAAACTTTTATACTACCATGAATGGAGCAATAGAGGCCGATCCAAATTTTTTATCCAAAATAATGTTTTCTGATGAAGCTACTTTTCGCAGTAAAGGAGCAGTTAACAGCCATAACACGCATTATTATTCAACAGTTAATCCATTTTGGGTCCGGGAAGTTCAAAACCAAAACCATTGGTCGCTTAATGTATGGTGTGGAATATTAAATTTTCGAATTATTGGTCCATATTTTTTCTGCGAACCGTTTAACGGGCCTAGATATCTAAGTTTTTTACAAAACGAATTACCCCAGCTTCTTGAAGAAGTTGATAATTTTGAAAGAAAACAAATGTGGATTCAACAAGACGGAGCTCCTACTCATTACCACCGGGAAGTTTCGGGAATTTTTAAACTATCGTTACCCACAAAAATGGATCGGTAGAGATTAATTTATTCAGTGGCCCCTCTATCATGTGACTTAACACCTTTAGACTTCGTTTTGTGGGACTACATTAAAGAGCATGTTTATGTGAATCCCCCTACAACACTAGTAGATATGGAAAATAAGATACGGGATGCGTGCAGAACAATAACGCCCTTTGTGCTAAGGAAAGTGAAAGAAAATATAGTAAAACGAATAAACATATATATTCAAGTAGACGGACATATTTTTGAACATTTATTAAGTTATAATAATTAATCATTAGATTAGTTAAACTATATTAAAATTATTATTACCTATTTGTTTATGTTTTAGTGTATTAAAAACAAGAGTAAGAATTGAAAAATTCAAAATAAATCGAAAACTATTAGAAATAGGTCTATGACATACTTAATAAAAGTTGGAAGGTTTTGTAAAATATATCAGAAAAAATAATAATATACAAGATGTGTCATTTAAAAATTTTGAGATTTTTCAATTTAAAATAGTCGAAATGCATAAATTTATTTTAAATACCCTGTAACATCTAACTCAAATTTCTTTACATATATCTTTTTTTTCATCTCTATAGAACGCTCGTACCAATTATGAGTATTCCACCTTCAGAAACAATGGTGCTACTGGCAACTTTTTACAAAACTGAAAACTAGTATTTTTTAAAAAAAATTAAAATATTAGAAAAACTACTAGGTTTAGGTATATAACATTATTAATAAAAAAGTTATAAAATTTTACGCCGAATTTAAAAATAAATTAGAAAATAGTATGTTCTATTTAAAAAAAACATATGTTATATCGGCCACACTTTTTGAAGTGCCTTGTATACTCAAATATAATTTTAAACTGTGCACCTTAACATTTCCTAAAACTATTGTATTTAACATTTTTTCGTTATTCCCGAAACAAATGAGATAATGAACTTTACTCTAACGTTGACTCACCCTGTACAAAGCTTACTAAAATTATGCCTCCTTAGTCTTCTGAGGAGGTGGTTGGTAAAAGAAGACCACCCGGTAGATCCTGAACAAGATACACGGACTTGATTGTAAACTTGACCACAAAATCGCTACTTCAGTCTATTAAAATGGGTGAGGATCGGAAAGAGTGGAAAAGCATAATGAAATTCTCATGGAGTCCCGCTTCTTAAAGTGTCGGACAGAGTATTCAAATGAATTTTTAATAATCGAAAACAGGTTTTAATTCTACCGTGATTGGAACCAGGGCTTTCGGGTTCCTAAACCCGTACCCTCCCGATTTGGCTATCGGATTTTGTGGATTCGATCAGCCAATAATAATTTTAATAGGAAGCCATATACATTTTCCGTCGGCTATTTCAATTAAAATCATGCCAGTGTGAGTAAAATGATATTCCACTTGTCAAAGTTTGATACTCTAAGTATATCTAGAATAAGCAAAAAAGATTATTAATCAACATGATTTAACATCACTGGAAAAATTTTATATTATTAGCGACTGGCAATACCTATTTCCTACATTTTTAAAACAACTGGAGCTTTATGAAAAATCGTTGCACTTGATTGATCCAAGGCCTTCGACCGTGTATGGCATGACAGATTATTGACAGCGTAACTTTTATCTATAATATATATAAAATGCACCGTCTCTGTCTGTCTGTCCGTTAGTGCGCTTATCAGTTGAGAACCACTTATCCGATTTACGTGTTTTTTTTTGTTAACATACATATATTCTCTGGCCAGGATACAGGCTATATTTTATTACGTTAGGTGACATAAAGAATAAGCAGTAACGATAACAGTAAATCAAGTCGGAAAAAAGTTTGCCACTAACGCGTTCTCTTGCAATACACTTCCTAAATCATTAAATATGCAATAATATCATGTAGCAAAGAATATTTGTAACATATATAAAATGCAACGTCTCTCTGTCTCTCTGTCCGTTAGTGCACTTATCACTCGAAAACCACTTATCTGATTTACGTGCTTTTTTAAATTCATACATTTATTTTTTGGCCAGGTTATCTATAATCTTCTTTAATATATAAAATGCAACGTCTCTCTGTTTGTCGGTCTGCCCGTTAGTGCGCTTATCGCTGGAAAACCACCTACCTGATTTACGTGCTTTTTTTTTTGAACATACAGATGTTCTCTGGCCAGATTATCTACAATTTACATAAAACGCAACGTCTCTCTATCTGTCTCTCTGTTTGTCTGTCTGTCCGTTAGTGCGCTTATCACTGGAGAACCACTTATCCGATTTACGTGTTTTTTTTGTTTTAATTCATATGGTACATTTGCTCTCTGGCCAGGTTATCTATAATCTTCTATAATGTACATATATAAAATTCAACGTCTTTCTGTCTGTCTGGTCTGTCTGTCCGTTAGTGCTCTTATTACTATAGAACCACTTATCCGATTTACATATATATGTTTTCTGGCCGGATTTTCTATAATATATATAAAATGCAACATCTCTCTGTCTGTCTGCCTGTTTGTCTGTCCCTTAGTGTGTATATCATCCGAGAACCACTTATCCGATTTATGTGTTTTTTTTTAATTCTTAACTTAATATTTATTTTAAAAAATCTATAATATATATAAAACGCAATATCTCTCTATCTGTCTATCTGTCTGTCTGTCTGTCCGTTAGTGCGCTTAGCACTCAAGAACCACTTTCCAATTTACGTGTTTTTTTATAAAATATATATGTTCTCTGGCCAGTTTATAGGATATATTTTATTACGTTAAATAATATAAGAAATAAGCAATGACGATAATAGTGAATCAAGTCCACGCGAGCGGAGCCGCGGGCATAGCTAATGGTATATATGATAGGTTTTGTTTATGGTTTGCTGATTATAATATACATTGCTCTTCACTTAACTTGTTCGTTTGAAGCGCAACAACCGGTGACAGAAAGACCTGGAAAAAAATTTATCGTAGATGACAGTAACCAAATAGAAGTTAACACAACAAAAATTCTAGACAGCAAAATTTACCAATGCAGATCCCAACATAGTTATATCGGAACAGTTACTCGCCCCGAATGTCCATTTTGAATTATATGGTGATGATACGTCTATCATCTTAGCAGATAAGTTAAAATGGATGTTGCTTAAAGAATACAACCATTTGGTTTAAGACCTAAACAAAGGGTCTTTTCAGAATTATCGGTTAAAGGACGCAGTTTATTCCTCCAAAAATCGCAACTACTGCGTATTCGCCGCTCCAGAAGTGATTTAGGGACTTTCCTGCTTTTCCCATTTTAAAATAACCGGGCAAGTGCAAGTCGGACTTGCGCAACTAGTGTTCAGTACGTTGATTGCTTTTAAAATATAAATTTTTGTTACGGTGGTATAAAATAATCAGTAACTCACAAAACACACCCCAAATGAGTTTACAAGAAAGTTTTTTTCCGATCTTTACGGAAAACTGATAACCTTGAACTTTTTATTTTTTTTAATATACCATAAATATTATTAATTACTGATAATGATATATATCATTAACTAATGATAATTTTCGTTCAATCTACACCCTGTGGAGAATATTCCAGAATTTTTTCAAAATTTTTTGATCAGTACTTTTCGAGATAAGTTACATTATATATATATATATATATATATATATATATATATATATATATATTTATATATATATATATATATATATATATATATATTTGAACAACAACTGCGAACAAATTAGACAGTTATCAACCACGTGAACAAGCGGGATTTAGACGGGGATACAGCGCTTTGGACCATCTCCAAACAATTAGATTACTAGTGGAAAAAGTAAATGAATATAAGGTCACCTTGTGGATAGCAATGGTTGACTACGAAAAAGCATTTGATTCGGTAGAGACATGGGCAGTCCTTAACGCCTTAAGTAACAGCAGAGTCGATGAAAGATACACAACTCTTCTTGAATACATATATAAAAATGCAACATCACAAATAATGCTTGAAGAAAAGACAAATAAAATCAAAATTAAAAGAAGAATTAGACAAGGCGATTCGATATCCCCAAAGCTGTTCATTTTTACTCTAGAGGACATGTTCAAATCGCTAAAGTGGGAAAATAATGGAATGCTAATAGACGGTGAACGATTAAATCACTTAAAGTTCGCAGATGATATCACTCTGATCGCCAACACAAAAGAAGAATTACAAGAAATGCTAATACAATTAAATAACAAGTGTCGAGAAATAGGTCTAAAAATAAACTTCACCAAAACCAAATATTTGAACAACGAAAGTGAAGATAACAGCCAGGAACTATTAACAGAAGGTGAAAGAACAGAAAAGGTACAAACATTCATATATTTAGGACAAAAGATGGAAATATCAAAAAATAATTTTATAACGTCTCTTTTGCGGTGCTATTTTGCCCCTTATGTATATCTTAATTTTGAGAATGGATTGAATGGATATTAATACTAATAGACGACAGAATTAAGATATCAGCTAGCTCGTTTTTTTTTACTGGTAGAGTACATGGAGATCGAGGTAATTTTTGTACGCCTTTTGAAAATAGTCTCTATAGTTATTTAAAACTTGTTTGTACAGTTTTGGGCACCATTCATTTTATAATAAAAAGATTCTAAGTTCAGCTCTAAAAATGAAAAAATACTGAAGAGTTATTTAGTTGTTGAAATAAAATTGAATTGGGTACAACCGTTGCGTCCTGAAAGATAAAAGGATATATTAACAAAATAAAAATTCTTGCTCTTATTACACTCTTAAAAATTACTTACTTAATAAATAACCTCTTAGACTATGAGAGTGTACACATTTAAACTAGAGTTCTATGAATTATTGATCCTAAGTGTAAAAAAAAAACAAAAGGTTTAAAAAAAAAACACGATCTAAAAGTTTGTAAAATTAACTCCCGTGGGTTACACGTGTTGAGTAGTCGTTGGAAACACACTTGTAGACAGGAAGTGAGATATTTAAACTGGTGTACTACTGACTTACTGATTGGTTTCTCCTCGTGGGTCTTCCATAAGCTGCTTGGCTTCTCCTGGTGAGATTCTCATCAAAAATAATGTCTCAGCCAATGATATCCTTTTTTTTTGGGTAGCTAATCACTTTTTGACCCGAAATGTCTGAGGATAAGCAGGATATTTTAAGAACGGAAGAAGGCCTTAAACTTGAGAGCTAGAAACGACACCCACTTGGTGATAAAAAAAAACCGTTACTGCACTACTGCATCACGGAGAAAAATAAAAAGCCACTACGGCATGCTGGAGGAAAAAGCCACTACGGCATGGCCGAGGAAAAAGCTCCTAAAAATTCCATATGGCCGTTTATATATCTTTTGCCTCTTCTTCAAAGTGAAGTCTTTAAAATGGCTCATTTCCGGGACGCAAAATCAATGCAAACGAAATACGTTAAGTCAGAAACACGTTATACACGGTTGAGATACACTGTTCAAAAATTTAAATCACTGTTTTAAGTTACACTGCTCAAAAATTGAAATCACTGCCTAATCAAATATAAAAAATGGAATAAAATATAAATTATTGAAAGAAAAAACAGTGTTGTAACATGATCTTTCAATCTAGGAAAAAATGAATGCTACAATTTAAAGGCTGACTGGTTAGCTTAATCTGCGTTCGGAAGGTTACAATCTACATTTAAACTGAGCATCCCAAATACAATAAAAGCCAGAGTACTCGTACTGCCGGTATTAATATATGGCACTGAAACGTGGGCTTTAAATAAAAGTATAATAAATAAACTCCAGGTAACCTAAAGAGCAATTGAGAGGAGAATGCTCAATATTAGACTCCATGATGGTATTAATAATAATAATCTTTATTGTCTAACAGATAAAATATCCATTTACAAGACAAATGTGTAAATTAAAAAGAAAAAGAGAAAAAAAAGAAAATCACAATAATTGCTTAAAATAAGTATAACAACAATATATAACCCGTATATATTGCTCAAACATGTGGACACGTCCACCGAGCATCAAGAACCTTCGTCTTCATCAATTTAGTAAACTGAACATGAGTTAAGTTATGTATATCCAAATCGCTACAAACCACATTGAAAATATTCATGAATTGATACCAAGGAGTCTTCATTAAAATATTAGTTCTTGGTGTACTCAAATAAAAAACATGAGGAAATCTGGTAAGTCGAGACGGCACATGAAAGTTAATTTGGGGAAAGCAGATCAGGGCAATCAATAAAGGATTTACATATCTTGAACAAAAATTGAACCAGCAAGTAAATCCTGCGATTCATCAACGACGGCATATTGAAACGCGCTAACAAGATATTACTCTCTATACCTCTAGGAGGGTAGGTACCGCCATCTCTGAAGCACAGGAACTTAAGGAACTTTCTCTGTATGTTCTCTATTCTATCAATGTATTTGTGATAGATTGGGTGCCAAATCACTGCGCCGTATTCCAACTTAGATCGCACACAGCAAAAGTAGAGCGTTTTGAGGGACCCTATATCTACCAACCCCTTGAATTGCGAAAAATACATTCAAGCATCTTTAACGCTTGTCCACAAACACGATCAATGTGATCGGCAAATGACAATCGGGTGTCAAACACTACTCCCAGGTCCCTGAAAGTATAGCAACGATTTATAATCGCTTTATCCAAGACATACTCATAATGAGTAGGATTCACTTGGTTGGAGAACGACAAAACATTTCCCGACATTCAAGGTTAACTTATTGATAGCACACCAATTTTCGATAATACGTATGTCTTTCTGAAGTATAATACAATCGTTAATGTCGTGAATTACCCGGAACAGCTTAAAATCATCAGCAAATAAGAGTGTGCTACTAGCGATGGACTCCACAATATCATTTATAAAAATTGAGAACAACAATGGTGAGAGGTTACTGCCTTGTGGAGCGCCGCTTGTAGCTACGAATTGAAATGAATGATGACCTCGGATGTCAACATATTGAATACGATTATACAGATATGACCGAAGGAATGATATCAAATCATTGTGGAACCCCATACTAGCCAGTTTACGTGCTAGTTTACGTATTCCTAACATCAAGATACGAGGAAGATCAAAAGTAACAGATGTAATACAACGAATATGTATATTAAGGCGGAATTGGAGGGCGGCATATCGCAAGACTGAATGATAACACGCCGTATAGTTGAATACAGGCCTAGAGAACACAAAAGATGCAGAGGTATACCACAGACAAAATGGACGGACGACATAAAAAGATTAGCGGGACACGATTGGATGCAAAAAGCAAACAACAAAGCTCATTAGAGACAACGTGGGGAGGCTTACATCCGATTATGGATGGAATAAGATAATGATGATGATATTTTTGAACTTGTGTTTTTACAAGCTTTCATTTGACACCAGACTCAATGACCTGATAATTTTTTTTTCACTTCCCATTTCACCCCCCAAAACTAGCCCCTTAACACGTTGACTGCCAACTACGAGATAACTCGTAGATTGCGTTCTTTTCTCGGACGCCAACTACGAGTTATCTCGCCCTGTTTTTACTTGCCATTTTTGTGCAGCTACGATTAAACTCGAAATATATCAGTGCTAATCTCGATAGATGGCTTCTGGGAAAAGAACAAAAAATCAATGCTGGCTTGCATGAACAGAAAATTTATTAAAAAATGAACAAAAAATATAATTATAAAAATTAGTTCAAATTCAAGAAATAAAATAATATTTTATTGTTTGTGGAACTTCTTAAAACAATCTTCCACACAAAGGGCTGGCTTCTCTTTACAGGCTGGACAGAAATAACGCGTTTCTCGGCGTTTTTTTTGCTTGGGTACATATACGACATGGCTTTGTCGGACGCTGTTTTTTTTTCGTAGGTGGTAGACTCTCTAAATAATGGAGCTCTTGCAATTTAATTTTTTTCGAAACTGGTTGAATCTCTTCTCCAATCAACGCGACGACGAATTCTTCTCTGAACTTTATCAGTTTTATTTTAGAAGATGTTACTTTTTGAAAAATTTTGTGAGCATTGTGTATATATATCTCTATAATATGTAATGAAACCTTTTTGGGCCATCTAATAGTCTTTCTTAGAGATGAGTAGTACGAAAGCATTTGATCTGATCGGTCAATGCCAGACATTCCATTATTGTAATCTCGAATTATATTCGGTTTCATACAAATTTTTCCATTGCGATTGGGCACCTCTACCATTTCAACAGCATGCATGTTTGAAATGCTAAGGACATCTCGTTTGTCTTTCCATTTGCATACAGTAACAGGACCATTTTGCTGCCAAATACACTCCCCTTTTTTCAGTTTACGATTTACCACATCTCTGGGGTTTCCTTTTCTGTTATTTCGTAAGTTCCACACACATAAGTTTTTCGTGTATTTAGCAGTTTTGTAAGAGTAACAGAATTATAAAAATTATCCATGTAAACCGTGTAACCTTTATCGAGATAGTCCTCAAGTAAGTGTAAAACAACGTCAGTAGTGTGACCTACATTATTGTCAGTTTCCTCAGATTTTCCGCTGTAAATCTTTATTTTCATTACAAGACCGTCGGACTCACATAGTTCATACAGTTTGATACCATATTTGTGTTTTTTATTTTTAATGTATTGGCGGAAAAGCAATCTTCCCCGCCATAGCATCATGGATTCGTCAATACAAATATTTTTATCTGGTACATAGTTTTCATGCATAATATTATTGAAATGATTTAGTATTGGTCTCACCTTGTATAATCTGTCGGCAGATGGTATTGAGTTATCAACCAAATGAAAATAACGAAGTAACAACTGGAATCGATTTCGACTCATATGTGAGCGCCAAAAGTTTACATTATATAGCTTGTTTGTGCTCCAGTAATGTTCAATTGATGGAAAAGTACAAGGTCCCATTTGCAACAAAAGTCCAATAAAAACTTTCACCTCTGCAGCACTGATGTCTTCCCACTTTGATAACCTATTAGATTTTTTTATTTCTTTGCGTTTTTCAATTTCTTGCGCAGCATATAAATTAGTTTGTTCCATCAGTAATGCAAGAAATTCATCCGAAAAAAATAAGTCCACCAGCGTTTGTACTGTAAAATTTGTCGTATCCAATTTCACACCAACATTTTCTTGGAAAATAAATAATTCAGGATTTTGTTGAATTTCTGTCCACAAATCCTCATTCGCATTTGATGTTGTTGCTTGGGAATCATCGTCATTATCTTCAAATTCGGGATCAACTTCAGGTTCGGAGACGACTTCGTCTTCACTATCACTTGAATTCTCAGAAGGTTCATAATCGCTACTGTCGTTACCATCCTCGCCAAAAATCCCGTCAAATTCTGAATCACTTAGATTTGCGTAGTACTCAATTTCATTTTGAGTCAGTGGTCTTTTCTTATCCATATTGCGTTCTTGATAATTTAATTATAACAATAATTATAAAACAAAACACTCAAGAAAGACGTAAATGTGATGCACTCGACAATTTCTGAGATACTACTGGCGAATATGGACGCGTATCTATGATTCAGCTTTAGAGAAGCAACAGGTCGAAGCGTGTCTGTGCGTGTCTGCGTGCGAATTAACTCGTAGTTGGCTTCCGCGAAGAGATTTCTGTTACAGAAGCCAACTACGAGATAATTCGTAAGACCTTTTTTTTTAAAAAAAAAACACATTTTTTATGCTTTTTTGATGATAACTATGCACTAGAATTAGAGTTTTTAATAATATAATGTGATTAAATCAAATTGTCATTTTAGGCCAGATTTCTGAAAATTGCCGTGGCAGTCAACGTGTTAAGTCAAAATTTAACTTTCAAAACTACACGGCTTTCATGACGCCATCAATTCCTATATTAGTGCCAAATTTCAACTTTCTATGTCAAATAGTTTCGAAGAAAATCAGGTGTGACAGACGTGCAGACAGATAAACAGACGAACAGACAGACACCGAAGTGATCTTATAAGTGTTCCATACGGAACGCTATAAATGGTTTTTAATCCCCATTATTACAATTTAAACAACCCCTATACCCATACATTCCATATACGTGTATGATTCAGCAAAGGTGAGACAAAACAATTGACAATCTGCCACCGTACGATGCATGATAGCACATGATGGATAGATAACTCACCCTTCTTTCTACTCTATACCGCTTTACCCCCTTCTTCCCCGTGTCACAATATGATTGAAATAAATGATGTTTGTACAGTATAACCGGAACATCAATCTTTGGCTAGTCTATTTTGTGAAAGTTTCCGGAAAATTCGTTTTTCACGATTCGGCTTTATACGCAAATATGTATTTTTTCTTTATCCATCATCAGTCAAAATAGTAATATGATCAAATATAGCCGTTGCAAATGCCTACACGAAACAAGAATGGTAAATTCCCCTCTTCCAATATAAAATGTAAAAAAAAAAATTAAAAAAGAAATGAAATTAGACCTACCGTGCTATTTTTCTCTGATTTACATAAAATCTAGCAACGACAGAAAGAATTAGCGAGAAGTCTAACTTTAAATTATAAAATGCTTTATAATGAACTAGCCGTGCCCGCGGCTCCGCTCGCGTGGTCTTGATTCTCTATTATGGTCACTTCTTATTACTTACGTTACCTAACGTAATAAAATATATTTCCTATAACCTAGCCCAGGGGTCGGCAATCTATGGCACGCGTGCCATCTCTGGCACGCCAAGCAATTTTGAATGGCACGCGTACCTATTCAAAGTTTACACATTAATTCTGTAATCTGTGACATGTTTCGAAATTAAGTAAATAATCGAAGACAGTATTTACTTTAACGATACAAACAAAAACGATATATTATCGATATAGGTCACTAGGTATTATTACCAAAAACTACAAAAGATATATTTTGTAATTTATAATTTTACTGAATTTTTTTGGCTGGTTTGGCTTTAATTTCGGCAAGTATTAAAGACGGCAAGCCTTAAAATATATAAGCCTAGGTAAAACACAAATAAACGTCCTCAATTCAGATCAAAAGAGCCGCTATAAGGCGGTTTTTTCTTTGACTTGACTTCAATCGTTCCGACGCCCGCCGCAACTCTTTTTATATTGCCGAACTTTAGTTTTTGTTAGATTTAACTTCTAGGCGGCCCTTTGATTGCAATGGGCGCGTTGTAGTTAATAATTTTTGTTTTCCAAGGAAAAAATCAAGTAACTGAATGCAGTTTCAAAATTGCACAATCGTTGGCACAAAAAGGTAGGCCGTTCACTAACGTAGAATTTATGAAGCAAACGTTTTTGAGTACTGGCGAGATTTTATTCGACGACTTGCCCAATAAGGATACAATATTGGCCATGATTAGGGATATACCGGCATCAGCGCGGACTATCGAGAGACGAATTACCGAAATGACACAAAATGTCCAAAAACAGCAGAGAGACGCTATCAAACGGAGTTTTGTATTTAGTGTAGCATTGGATGACAGTGTCGATATTAATGACATTGCCCGTCTGGCAATCGTTGCGCAATACTTCGATGATGGCAGTGTGTATGAAGAGCTGATTTGTCTGCTCCATTGAGAGAACTACAAGAGGAGAGTATATATTTTCAGAATTTGTTAAACATTTTGAAAAGCGGAACATTGATTTAAATAAAATTTTTTGCGTAACGACAGATGGCGCTCCTGCTATGATTGGGAGACATAAAGGATTTGTTTCCCTTCTTATTGAACGCATGGGTCGATCAGTTTTAAATTTTCATTGCATAATTCACCAAGAGAGTTTGTGCGCTAAAATCCTCCGCTGGAAGTTTAAAATCCGTGATGGATAGGGTGGTTAAAATAGTTAACTACATTGTCGATCGTTCTTCACTGATCCATAGACAATTTAAGGCGTTTCTGCAGGAATTAGAAAGTGCATATTCAGATATATCATTGCACAATAATGTGTGCTGATAAAAGTGCTCTCTAGATTTGTGCAATGTCTGGGCGAAATTAAATCGTTCTTGTTGGAAAAAAATCAGGTGGATGCTTATCCTGAAGTAGATGATAAGAACTGGATCTGTATGTTAATGGTTTTCTTACTGATATTACAAACCATCTCAGTGAACTCAACTTAAAGTTACAAGGTTCAGGCAAAACAGTTCTGGATTTATACGAATCCTGGAAATCATTCAAATTAAAAATAGATTTATTTATCAGCGATATTACTACAAACACATATAAATATTTTCCAAATTTAAAAACTTATATATCCAGTGTCGACAATGGTGCACTAATAGACAAAATTTTTAAATATATGACTAATTTAAAAGAGGAGTTTATCGAGAGGGGTCAGGATTTTGATAACCATGGTCGCTTTTTTTAATAAAACCAGATTAATGGATTTTTCCAGCAGTTGCTTTGACATATCTCTTTTTTCATGGATGGACATTAATGATTTTGATCTTAATACATTGAATTTAAAAGCTCCGAGTTATGGAACACGAAATTTATAGATTAAGAAGGGTATTAGGCCAGAACCATTCAAACGAGATACTGAGTTGTTGAATGTGTTTACCAGAGAAATTTATTTGTCTTAAGAAAGTAGCGTTTGCCATGCTTACAGCTTTCGGATCATCCTATATCTGTGAACAACTTTTTTCCTCCCATATGAGAGTGATTTTAAACCCGTACCGAAGCAGGCTGACAACAGACAACTCGGAAGCATGTGTGACACTGAAAATAACCAGACATGAACCGAATATAAGAAAACTCTCTAAAGAACTTCAAGCACGGGGTTCACACTAGCTCCCAGGACTAGTATAATAAAATTATTTGTTAAATGTTAAAATTTTTTTGTAATTAAACCTTCTAAAAGCAATATTTTAAGTTAATTTAAGTTCATTTTTGTTAATTTTAGTTGTAGTAAGTAGTTATGTCGGCACGCAAAATGTTGTATGGATGAAAACTGGCACCCCTTAGTTAAAAGGTTGCCGACCCCTGACCTAGCCAGAGAACATATGTATGAATTAAAAAAAAAATACACGTAAATCAGATGAGTGGTTCTCAAGTGATAAACGCGCTCACGGACAGACAGAGAGGCGTTGCGTTTTATATATATTATAGATATTCCTTGCAACATGACATTGTTTCATATTTAACGGTTTAGGTAGCGTATAGGCATGATGACTAATTTTGAAAAACTATTCCACGATGTTCTTACGGTACTACTATTTCCAAAAAAATATATATTTCTGGAGAAATTACAAGTTTCCTAGCATAAAATTGGTCTTTTTTAAAAACTAATTTAGAATTTCACGCCAAAACGCTCGCAGGTGTCATGGCGTCTGCTCGTGACGTCACGCCTTTGTAAACTCCATGTCAACAACAGTGAAGGATACAGTGTCTATACAATAATTTTGTTATTTTGTGTGTTTAAAATGAATACTAAAGTGTATAAGTGGTGTGCGGTCCCTCAGTATAAAAACACATCGATAAACACTCCTAACAAGTTATTTATTTACGTTCCAAATAAGAAAACAATAAGAAATAAGTGGCTAACTCTTGCACGGCGAGACCCAGCAGTTATTTCTCCAAATTCTTCAATTTTATTTCTGTAAAGACCATTTTGATGTAAGTTTTAACTTAATATTTTATTATTACTAGCCGTGCCCGCGGCTCTGCTCGCGTGGACTTGATTCACTATTATCGTCACTGCTTATTCCTTATGTTACCTAACGTAATAAAATATCAGCCATTATTTCCCCTTATCTCCCATTATTTCTCCTTATTTCCCATTATCTCTACATAATTTCCATTATCTAGGCTTATCTCTGCTCATCTCCCATTATTTCTCCTTATCTTCCATTATTTATCCTTATCTCCCATTATCTCACCTTATCTCCCATTATCTAGGCATATCTCAACTTATCTCGCAATATTTCTCCTTATCTCCAATTATTTCTCCTTATCTCCCATTATCTCACGATAACTCCCATTACCTAGATTTATCTCTGCTTATCACCCATTATTTCTCCTTATCTCCCATTATTTATACTTATCTCCCATTATCTCACATTATCTCCCATTATCTAGAATTATTTTGAATTATATAGAACATATGTATAAAATGTTAATAAAAACACATAAATCGTATAAGTGGTTCTCAAGTGATAAGCGCACTAACGGACAGACAGATAGAGAGACGTTGCATTTTATATATATTATATTCTTTGCAACATGATATTGTTCCATTTTTTAATGATTTAGCACGTAAATCGGATAAGTGGTTCTCCAGTGATAAGCGCATAAACGGACAAACAAACAGAGAGACGTTGCATTTTATATATATTATAGATATCCTTTGCTACATGATATTGTTCCATATTTAATGGTTTAGGCAGTGTATTGCAAGAGAACGCGCTAGCGGGAAACTTTTTTCCTATTTGATTCACTATTATCGTCACTGCTTATTCCTCATGTTACCTAAACGTAATAAAATATAGCCTATAACCTGGCCAGAGAACATATGTATGTTTTAAGAAAAAGCACGTAAATGGGATAAGTGGTTCTCCAGTAACAGACAAACAGACAGACAGAGAGACGTTGCATTTTATATATATTATAGATATAGATTATTATTATTATATAACTAGGCCAAAGAATATATGAATGAATTTAAAAAAAAAGACACGTAAATCGGATAAGTGGTTCTCGCGTGATAAACGCACTAATGAACAGACAGACAGACAGAGAGACATTGCATTTTATATATATTATAGATATTCTCTGCTACATAATATTGTTCCATATTTAATGGTTTAGGCTGTGTATTGCAAGAGAACGCGCTAGCGTCAAACTTTTTTCCCGATTTTTCATTCCCTATTATCGTCACTGCTCATTCCTTATGCTATCTATCGTAATAAAATATAGCCTAGAACCTGGCCAGAAACATGTATGTTTAAAAAAAAAAAAAAACGTACGTAAATCGGATAAGTGGTTCTCTCCAGTGATAAGCGCACTAACGGATAGACAGACAGATAGAGATACGATGCATTTTATATATATTATAGATGTAATAAAATATATATCTATAACCTGGTCAGAGAACATATGTATGAATTTAAAAAAAATCACGTAAATCGGATAAGTGGTTATCGAGGGATAAGCGCACTAACGGACAGACAGACAGACAGAGAGACGTTGCATTTTATATATATTATAGATATAGATTATTATTATTATTATTATATAACCTGGCCCAAAAAATATTGTATGATTTTAAAAAAAGATACGTAAATCGGATAAGTGGTTCTCGCGTGATAAACGCACTAATGGACAGACAGATAGACAGAGAGACATTACATTTTATATATATTAATAGATATTCTCTGCTACATAATATTGTTCCATATTTAATGGTTTAGGGCTGTGTATTGCAAGGGAACGCGCTAGCGGCAAATTTTTTTCCGACTTCATTCACTATTATCGTCACTGCTCATTCCTTATGCTACCTATCGCAATAATATATAGCCTATAACCTGGCCAGAGAACATATGTATATATATTATAGATGTAATAAAATATATATCTATAACCTGGTCAGAGAACATATGTATGAATTTAAAAAATCAAGTAAATCGGATAAGTGGTTATCGAGGGATAAGCGCACTAACGGACAGACAGACAGACAGAGAGACGTTGCATTTTATATATATTATAGATATAGATTATTATTATTATTATATAACCTGGCCCAAGAATATATGTATGATTTTAAAAAAAGATACGTAAATCGGATAAGTGGTTCTCGCGTGATAAACGCACTAATGGACAGACAGATAGACAGAGAGACATTGCATTTTATATATATTATAGATATTCTCTGCTACATAATATTCTTCCATATTTAATGGTTTAGGCTGTGTATTGCAAGGGAACGCGCTAGCGGCAAATTTTTTTTCCGACTTCATTCACTATTATCGTCACTGCTCATTCTTTATGCTACCTATCGCAATAATATATAGCCTATAACCTGGCCAGAGAACATATGTATGTTTTTTAAAAAAAAAGTACGTAAATGGGATAAGTGGTTCTCCAGTGATAAGCGCACTAACGGACAGACAAACAGACAGACAGACAGAGAGACGTTGCATTTTATATATTATAGATAAATCAGCTGTCGTAATAATCTTGTTTGAGAAATTGTTAATTATCTAAATAATACGTTTAGATACTCACATCACTATTAAGGTTACAATGTACTTTGGTACAGCAGTGGATACACATTAGCTTTCCATAACGACACTAAAACTTTTAGAAAAGCAGACACATATTTCTCATCAAATGTTACAGATATAATTTCTACATTCTTGTTTGTGCTGTAGTTACAATCGGCAACACAAAAGTAACTCTTTTGAAGTCCAATCAAATACGTTTGTATCTGCATCTGCGTATTATATTTCCGTGTTCTATCATTTTTAACATAATTTTGTTAGGTCTTTTCACTCATGGGACGCTTGATTTTAACAATGGCATCTTCATATGTCCTATGGGGGGATCCTGCCAGCATTGGGTAGTTTTTAGACAGTATCAGACCACACTTAACTTTTTTGTTCAGTTTAATACTAACAGTATTACCCACTTCATCTTCTAATATTCTACCACGTTTCGTAGCAGGTGTATCTGGAATTTTTCCTCCCATAATTAATGATATAAGTGTTCCATCATTTGTTTTACAATGACTAAATTGAAATACTCCGGATGCTGTGATTCTATCATACCTCAATTCATACCAAGGACTACTTTGGTGGTGTTCTCTGGTCTCTTCTCCAGCTTCTCCAAAAATGTGTCACTTATGTTTCAGCACAAGTTGGTGCATAGATACACTTTCTGTATCATCACAAATATAACTCGGTTGATATTTCATTATTTCACAGTTGTTAAGTTTTCCTTTTCTTCTCATTTCCAAAAACTTTTCAAGAACTGTACTATTTGATGGCAAACTAGGCTTACCATTTGATAATTGCTTTGCCGTTATGTATTTTAGGCTAGTGCCAACCCCAGACCGTTTGGATTTCATACCAGTAACATTCCACTGAAGTACAGGACGGGTCTTCACTCCTGCGACGGACCCACATGAGGAATGCTACGGCGTGCTTGCAGCTCCCTTGAGAGGCAACACAGTCATGGCATTGCACGGAAATATATGCTTCTTCTTCTTCATTGACTATTAACGTAACTGCATATAACTTTGCATGGACGTTATGTTTTTCATTTCACTATGCACATTTTTTCATCACGTTTAAGCTGTACATAGCTTACAGCGTCATCGCCATATACGATGGGCGTGAGGACCTAAAATAAATAAAATCAATTAGTATGTACTTACTCATACGACATATCAACATTTTCATAACAATCATAACCTAACATAAAAACAAATAACACCATGACGTAGAAATAAATTGCGGTTTTTACGGGTTTTTGAGTTTTAAATTGTAGTTTTAATACAGATTACTCATGTACTTACATAGAAGTTTTGATATTTCTAAATTCTGCTGAGCAAAAGTCTTTATTTGACGCAAGAAGCTCTCCAAGAATCAACAAATCAATTTTAGGTAAATTAGACCTATTTGCCTTTATAAATCCGTCTTCTATGGCTAACGTTTCTTGGTTCTAGTTTTTGTAACACAAAACTAGGCAACTCGATTGTTTAAAACCACAAATTAATTGATAAACAGTGCAGAAATTATCGTTAACACAAGAGAAGTTCGACCGAAATAATGTTTACTTAGGCGTGACGTTATTCGCTCTGATTGGTGTTCCACATAACATGGCAGATTGCTGTATTTTGCATTTTTATTTTAATAAAAATAATATTAATCTCACTTTTAATATAAAAATAAGAACATTTTTTAGAAACTTTTTAATCTATTTCACTATTTAAAGTCATAGTTTCGGTGATTCATTGTTACTGTCATCACGCCTATTGCAAGAAAATGCGCTAGCGGCAAACTTTTTTTCCAACTTGATTCACTATTATCGTCACTGCTTATTCCTTATGTTACCTAACGTAATAAAATATATCCTATAACCCTATTTTTTTCACTTCCGATTTCACCCCCCAAAACTAACCCCTTAAGTCAAAATTTAACTTTCAAAACTACATGGCTCTGATGAGGCCATCAATTCCTATATTGTTACCAAATTTCAACTTTCTATGACAAATAGTTTCGGAGAAAATCGGGTGTGACAGACAGACACACACTTATAAGTGTTCCGTACGGAGCACTAAAAATCGTTCACTTCCGGTCAGCAGATGAAAGCAGGAGGACGCGTGTTCCCGGCTGGGGCTTCTAAAGGAGAAGTACGGGCTTTTCGGGGCTTCGAGGTGTGAGTCGGTGGTCAATAACGCTTGTTAGGGGTTCTAATCGCATAGGATTACTAAGCGCTGTTAAGAGTGATTCCTAAAACGTCGGTTTAGGTTATGTGATTTGAGCAGTTGGTGAACACGTGAGGCCGTGTTTTTTTGTGTCGGTAACGTAATCGGACGGGCGGGCTGACAGAAAAGGTTATATCCAAAACCGGTAGCAGTTTCTCGAGGAGTTTCTTTACCAATGCACTTACAATAGATGAAGTTTTAAGTTAATTTTAGTCATAACGACAAGGATATATTTATTTAGGAGAGCAACTATCACCTAAAACGAGACTAAGTTACTCTCCAGTAACAAACGATCCAAACAGATTGTGTAACGCATCACCGCCGGTGCTCTGCCTAAGCACGAGAACGATCGAAGCTGGTGAATTGCCCGTTAAGAAGCAGAACCAAAAACTTAATATTGAAATTAAATAAAAATCATTTTCTTTGGACCTAATCCTAAGATAAATTATATATATATATATATATATATATATATATATATATATATATATATATATATATATATATATATATATATATATATATATCCATAATATGCAGCGTCACCAAAAACTCTGTCACGTAAAATCGAAGCTTCAAATGCATACTTGAAATCTACCTAAATAAAATATTGTTTTCTTTACGTAATAAAAATTCCACAGAAAATATTTTTTCCTCTAGAAAAAAAAAGTATTGTAAAAACAATAATCTTATCACTACGTCACAAGAAAAACCAAACAAAGACACAGCAAAAAAATGCATTAAAAACACTCGAATCACTCGACATAGCGTTAAGTCCTCTTCCGATGTTGAAAATGATTTCACAAACTATGTTTTTTTACGGGCATAGCACACGCGTTGGAAACACAGTCCTGGGAAAATCATTCTAAAGTGTTGAGGTTTCCTATATAAAAGCCTGTTTGAAAAGGGATGTACGAAGTGTGAAAAGCTGAACCTCAAACATGTATTCCTAGCATGCACCGCTCTGGAAGGAATTATGTGGGCTACATCCATCAAACACTTTCCATGAAAACACCTGTAGAATAGACTCAAGTGCCCCACCGTTCTTCGATGTCCCATGAACTAAAGGTTGCTGATGAGTTTTCTGGCTAAAGTAACTGCAGAAAAACTAAGAGTGGCGCAAGGGCGAATGGAAAGATCGATGCTTAAAAAGGCCTTAAAAGATCTACTCGACAAATAAAGAGATACGCCGTCGAACTGGGGTAGACATCATAGAATGCATCACAAAACTAAAGGGGAGATGTGCTGGATACATCGCCAGAATGGTGGACGGAAGAGCGACAAAGAAACTTCCAGAGAGGTCAAGAGCTGACAAGCACAACCGAGGTAGTCCTACCACGCGATGAACGGATAACTTGAAAAGCATGTCAACGAATTGGGTTGCAACAGCTAAAGACAGAGAGAACTGGAGACGTCTGGAGGAGGCCTATGTCCAGTAGTGGACTTGAAAGCGGGCTGTATGATGATGATGATTAGATGATCATTTGATGGAACGTTCAAACAAATTTGAAGGTATAGTCAAATTTTCTTAAAATTTTGATAAACATTTGCGTGACTTGAGGGCATTATTATTCGGTTGTCTGAGTTGGGCCTAATAACACCCTATCGGCGAAAAATTTAATCTAATCTAAAAAAGCGGTATGATCAAAAAATAGACTTGAAAGAAACCGCCGAGATGTTCTTTAGGTTCGTTATCAACAAACCTTTTTGAGAACAACATCTCGAGGGTCGAAAAAATACACACACACACGTACTTGAGATTAGGTGTTTGTGTGTGTTTTTCGTCAGTTTTTGTTTATTTGAACTGGGACTGTTTTTAGCTCTCGCGCGGATAAAAAAACCTATCGTACATGGTACGAGAGTACGTCATGGGTTTGTTTTTTGATAAGTTTTTTTTGCGGTAATTTATAAAAAATGCTAATTTTTTACAAAATTTACCTTTGTATGCCACGTACATACGCTTATTTTTAGTGTTCCATGCCAAAATTGAAAAACGGAACACTTATGGAATCATATCGGTGTCTGTCTGTCACAGCTATTTTACTCCGAAACTACTAAGATTGTATGATAAACTTAATCTTGTTGGTTCAAAGTACTATTGATGCAATGGAGGCGGGTGGTCAGGTTGACTTGGTTTATACTGATTTCAGCAAGGCCTTCGACACAGTCAACCACGATATCCTGATAGGGAAGTTAAGAGATTATGGGTTTTGTGGATCACTACTGAATTAGTTGACCTGCTACCTTACATACAGGAAACAGTTTGTTAAAGTAAAGGGCTTTGTGTGGAGTGAGGTATCTGTTGCATCGGGTGTGCCTGGGCCCATTGCTGTTTAATATATTTATTAACGACCTACGAAAGATGATTCTATTTTTAAGGCCCTTGTTTTTTGCAGATGACTTGAAATTGTCTATGGCAATTCATTCTGTTGACGATGCTATGAGACTGCAGGGAGACTTGGATATGGTGAGTGAGTAGTGCAGGAGAAACAAAATGAAACTAAATATTAAAAAATGTAAGATTATGTCGTTCTTTCGAGTGAAAGTTCCGCTTTTGTATGACTACAGTATTAATAATTGTCTTCTCGAAAGAGTCTCCTCATTGTGTGACTTGGGTATTTATTTGGACACTAAGCTAGATTTTCATATTCATTATGACTTTATTACTAACAAATGTATTAAACTCCTTGGCTTCGTCTGTAGGAATACTAGGGATTTCCAGACCGTAGATAGCGTGAATATTCTGTACAAGGCCTTGGTGAGATCTTCTTTGGAGTATCTGTCATGTGTGTGGTCGCCATCGTATGCTGTGCATATTGAGGGTGTTGAAAGGGTACAGAGGAAGTATGCTAGATATGTCTCTTGCAAATTTAAGTGGAACATCACTGCCTATAGGGACCAGCTACGAAGACTTCAGCTGCAATCACTTTCAAGACGTAGGGAAGCTGCTGATATATGTTTCTTATTTCGACTTGTAAATGGTCATATAGACTGCTCTGATCTCTTGAGTCTGATAAATTTTTCATGTTCCACCAAGATCAACAAGAGACCACGTACTCTTTGCCCCGAGGTACCACAGATGTAACTATGGCCTATTGTCGCCGATCATTAGAATCACTAATGGTGCCAGTGAAGCGGATCTTGATTTTTTAATCTCTCTTTAAAACGTTTAAAAGAAAAACTGTTGACAGTCCACTGAGTTTTTGAAATGATAATTACTGGTGTTGTTATTGTATTGTTATAACTTTACTATATTATTGAAATTTTTCTGTAAATACTTTGTACAAAAATGGGTCTGCCCGTAAATAAATAAATAAATAAATAAATAAATACCTGGCCTCAGCTAGAAATTGCGCTACTACTATTTAAAAAATTATATTTTTCGTAAATATAACCTTTCACAAAAATCCTGTCAAATTTTTAAGTCGCCGTGTGAGTTAGTTTGTGACTGGCAGCTATTTAAAAAGAACAACTTTTGTGATTTTACAAGAATGGAAAAAATTGAAGTGTTGCCGTTAGGATGTGGCGGAGGTAGTCCAATGATAGCTGCCAAAATTGCCTAGCTACTCCCAGTTAGTACACTTGATCTCCATGAAAACGTTTCAGAACATAAGGTTACAAATCGAAATAAATTATTAGAAATATTATTATGTGTGAAAATTTTTAGTAGAATATTATACTTGTAACGAAAACTAAATAATCAGTTTGCATCAAGCTCTTAGACGCAAACAAAAACGCTGTACTAAAAAATGTGGCTTACGAAACCGACGACAACATTCATCATCATCATTATTAACTTATTCCATCCATAGTCGGATGTAAGCCTCCTCGAGTTGTGTCCAACGAGCTTTGTGGTTTGCTTTTTCCATCCAATCGTGTCCTGCTAATCTTTTTACGTCATTCGTCCATCTTATCTGTGGTCTACCTCTGTACCTTTTGTGTTCTCTAGACCTCCATTCAATTATACGGCGATATGCCCCGCCCAATTCTACCTTAATGTACATATTCGTTGTATTACATCTGTCACTTCTTCGAATCTTGATGTTAGGAAAACGATCTTGGAGTCTAATATTGACCATTCTCCTCTCCATTGCGCTTTGGGTTACCTGGAGTTTATTTATTATACTTTCACGTTTCAATGCCATATGTTAATACCGGCAGTACAGATTGATCAAATACTTTAGCTTTTATTGTATTTGGGATGCCCAATTTAATAGGCTGTTGGTTATTTGTGCGTTTGGTTCATCAAGCTCTGTTTGGTAGTTTATGTGTTTTATATGATTTTCCAGTGCTTGTCGATATTCGTCTGTGTTTTGCTTTATTATTTCTGTTGGTGTCTTTGTCTTCGTATTTTTTTTTTTTTTTATGGGTCTAGCACAGTGCTACAGGGAAATCCCTAAAGCGCTACAGGAGCGACACGTGTGCGGAGAAAGCGATTCACGTTGTTCTTGAATCGCTGTAGATTGTACTCGATGGGAAACACAGTCCTGGGCAAACTATTCCAAAGGTATGATGTTCTCCATATAAAAGACTGCTTGAAAAGCGTTGTACGAGGAGTAACAAGCTGAACCTTATACGAATGTGAAGTATTAGCGCGACGTGTACTCCTAACATGCACCGCTCTGGGAGGAATTAAGCGGGCCACATCCTTCGAACACTTTCCATGAAAGTACTTGTAGAATAGGCTCAAGTCGCCAACCGTTCTTCGATGTTCCAGCGAATCAAGGCCATCGGTCAGTCCCGGGTGTCCAATCAGACGAACAGCTCTTCTCTGGATAGAATCCAACCAATGCAGTGTACGTTTGGGAGCGGAGCTCCAAACATGGGAGCAGTATTCCATAGTTGGTCGAATTTGAGCTTTGTAAAAAAATTAACTGTTGTTGTGGAGTGTAAAGCTTTCTGGTTCGAAACAATATTCCCAACTTTTGAGAAGCTCTCCTTGCTATGCCTGCAACATGTTCATGCCAGGACATATTTGCTCCCAAATTAACGCCTAACAGATTGAGTGACGATGTTAGAGGGATGGAGTGCCCCGACATAACTATGTCGGGTTCTGCAACGTTAACTTTTTTAGAAAAAACTGCCGCCTGGGTTTTTTGTAGCGTTAAATTCCACTTGGTTACTGTCACCCCATAATAGAATTTCTTCCAGGTCTTTGTTAAGTTGAATGACTTCCTGCTGTCTGCGGATATTCGTCTGAGTAGTCGATGTCCGAGCATTCAAAGTGAATGAAGAGATAAGTGTACTGTCATCTGCAAAGCTGTAGATTGGATTCTCGGTCTTTTCCAGCAGATCGTTAATATAAATAAGGAGAGTAGGAGATAGTATCGAACCTTGGGGCACACCGGCGTTGATAGTGAAGGTGTTAGAAAGAAATCCGTCGACTGCCACTCGTAAAGAACGCTCTCTGAGGAAACATGAGAGCCACAAACAGAACTTTTCAGACATACCATAAGAACGTAACTTAGCCAACAGCCCATCGTGCCAAACACGGTCAAATGCCTTGGATATGTCAAGAGCAACCGCTCGAGATGCTCCAAAGTGTTCAATTGCGTTGTTCCAAACATGTGTTACATAAGTCAGAAGATCTCCTGTTGATCTATTTTTACGAAAGCCATTTTGGTGATCACTAATAATGTTGAATCCTTCAAGATATTTTAGAAGATGCTGATTAATAGCCTTTTCCATGACTTTCGATATTATTGAGAGTAGTGCGATTGGTCGATAGTTATTTGGCAAGGTCTTCTTGCCTTTTTTAGGTATCGGCTGAACTGTGGCACATTTCCAGCAGGAAGGAAATATTCCCTTTCTGTAGGATAGGTTGAAAAGTCTACAGAAAACTGGTGTTAGTTCCCTTGCACAGTTCTTGAGAACTATGGCAGGTATTCCGTCAGCGCCAGAAGCCTTTTTGGTGTCTAGCTTCATCAAAATACGTTTTATGATACGCTGTCTGAAGACAATATCGGGCATCCTTGACTGCACTATGGGAATAGTAGGTGGTGTTTTTCCTTGGAAATCGACAGTAGAATGTGAAGCAAAGAGTTTCAGCCAACAAGTTCGCTTTCTCAAGAGGTGTCGTTGCAATAGAATTATCTGGCCGTGTGAGTGGTGGTATGGTGGATTTGGTGAAATTTTGACTAACTGCCTTAGCGACTGACCAAAAGGACCTGGAATTGCCGGGACAAGCGAGAAGTTTTGTTTCTAATCTGTTGATTGTGTACCTCCTTGGTTTCGTCGATAATTTCTTTGCATCTGTTCCTGGCACAAACAAAGATGTTACGATTTATGGTGTTAGGATCTTCACGCCACTGTCGGTATGCAAGATGTTTAGAAGCAACAGCTTCTTTGCATTTTAGGTCAAACCAAGGCTTGCCGTTGGAAGGGCATTTCTTCGAAAAAGGGATGTAAGCCTCCATACCGGCCAAAATAACATCGGAAACCTCCCTGGCGCAGTCAGATGGGTCGTCGGATCGAAAACAAACGTCCAACCAAGGGAAAGTTCGAAAATATTCCATGAGATCTTCCCATTTAGCAGATTTGTAGTGCCAAATCTTGCGCGGTTTGGGCGCCTCTCTATCACTGATTGGTAGAATACTCGATGTCGAAAGTAGTCTATGGTCGGAAGAACCTAACGGCGGATTTACGCTGACCGTGTAGATCTCCGGATTGGTGGTTAAAAACAGATCAAGAAGACTGGGAGGAAAATTTAATGAAGATAGGTTAGAAGGATTAATAGTCAAATTGTATGTATTTAGAAATGTTTTTATTTTATATTTAAATGTACAGAGAATGGATGGAGACGAAGTGTGAAAATTAATTAAACTGAGATTTGATCTGGTATTAGGTTTAAAAGGGAGGAAGGGAAGTAATGAACGAGGGATTGGGATCTGGACAAAGATAAGGAAGGGATAGATGAGTTATCAATCTGCGACTGTCCCGCTTCAGATTTATTTTTACATTACATTTTTATAAATATTTGCTGTTAAAGCTAATTGAAATAAGACGAAGATCTAGGCTATCCTAAATTGCCGCGATTAAAAAAATCGCCAGTAACGCGTATGTTGTTTTTATAAAAAAAATTAGAAGCTCTGTAAAACTGCGATGGTCATTTCATTGTTATTACACCTTACCACAAAAAATATCACCCTAAGTGACAGGTCGCGTGCGAGCGATCGGCCGTATCTGGTCCGTCCCTGTCACGTGCCCGCGCGGTTAATTTTTTGTCCATTTCCTGGTGGAAAAGTTAACTGATTATTATCTACGGGTGGCAATTTACTTATTGGGTAATTACAGGAGGAAATTGACTTTTCATGGGAAATATCGGAAAAGGGGTAGATTTTGTTTGATATTTCCGTTGACAAATTACACACACATTCATAGAGTAAAAACGATATATAGTAGATAGCGAAGAATTACGATATAGTTTGTTTCTTTCGTAAAATTGTGAGGTTCTGTGAAAAATAAATAAACATTATGTAATTAATAAATTACCTTCAGTATGACATTTCGCTAGAACTTTTTTAGTGTTCCGTACGGAACACTTTTTCAGAAACTATTTAACGTAGAAAGTTGAAATGTGGCACAAATATAGAAATTGATGGCCCAATCAGAGCCGTGTAGTTTTGAAAGTTAAATTTTGACTTAAGGGGTGAGTTTTGGGGGAAGTGAAAGAAAACAATTTTTTACCACGTCATCGAGTGGGGTGTCAAATGACAGCTTATGAAAACACGAGTTCAAAAATATATATGATGTAATACTTCCGCAAACTTTTCTTTGTATTATTTTAAAAAAATTGTTAAAAATCGCTGTCCCCACAACTTAACTCGAAAAGTACTGAACAAAAAATTTTGAAAAAGTTCTGGAATATTTTCCATAAAGTGTAGATTGAATGAATATTATCACGAGTGCCTTACCTTTGATAATTTATCTGGTATATAAAAAAAAACAAATTTTTCAAGGTTATCAGTTTTCAACAAAGATCGGAAACAAACTTTGTTGAAAACTCATTTAGGATTTTATGAAGTCACTGATCATTTTATACCTCCGTAACAAAGTTTTTTACTTTAAAAGCAATCGCCGTATGGAACAGTAATTGCGCATTGGAGAACGAAAGCAACAAAGATAGAATTGTAACAGTAATGTATATGTGTATATGTATATATGTATATATGTATATATGTATATATGTATATATGTATATATGTATATATGTATATATGTATATATGTATATATGTATATATGTATATATGTATATATGTATATATGTATATATGTATATATGTATATATGTATATATGTATATAATATATATATATATATATATATATATATATATATATATATATATATATATATATATATATATATATGTAGTAGTGGTGTTTCGGGTATCCCGTGTTAGCTTGAAGTCCCTTGATGGACGGTTTCGCTGACGTTTCGATGGAATCTCATCCATCTTTTTCAAAGGGTTGATCACTGGTCGGTGTCTTGGCGTTGAATGTCCAGAGGGGTGGATTTTTGTTTTACGGCGTTTTTGTGCTCGCCTCTTCTGGCGCTAATTTTTCTGTTTGTTTGGCCTATGTATGAAAGACCGCAGTCCTGACACGGAATTTCATATACACCTTGGTCTTCTAAGGCTATAATGTCTTTTGGTGTAGGTAGAGTATCTTTAATTTATGATTCGTTGTGTAAATGGTCTCAATTTGGTGTTTTCCTAGAAGTCTTCCTATTTTGTCTGTGATGCCTTTTATATATGGGAGAAATGCTTTTGCAGTATATGTCTTTCTTTCCTGTTTGTGTTGTTTATTTAGGGCCCGCCGGATCGTATTTTGACTGTATCCATTTGAAAGTAAAATGTTGCGAAGGAGCTTGGTTTCTTGTTGCAAATGTTCCTTGTCTGTTAGAGTTTCTGTTCGGAGAGCTAAGGATTTGGCAACAGAGAAGAGTTGGGCTGGGTGATGATGTGAGCTGGCATTTTAATATCTGTTTGTTTGTGTCGGTTTTCTATTTACTGAGTGAGACAAAGAACCATCTAATTTTCTTTGAAGCAAGACATCTAGGAATGGTAGTTGTTCTGCTACTTCTCTTTCCATTGTAAATTTAATGTTTGGATGTATATTGTTAAGGTGTTCCAGGAACTTGTTTAAGTTGTCTTCCCCGCGTTGACATACCACAAATGTGTCAATCTACGTATCGTAGCCATATTTTCGGTTTATTTGGAACAGTTTCTAGAACTAGTGTTTCGAAATACTCCATGTATAGATTAGCTAGTGCTGGTGACAATGGAGAGCCCATCGGTGCACCTTCTATTTGTTTGTATCCTTTGTATACTTCGCAGAAATGAGATGTTGGGGGTTCTCTTTTCAGATAGGAGTGAGTCAAGTGAGTATGACCCACTAATAGCCTTCTCCAGATGGTGTTCTCTCTTCTAGATAAGAAATTTAGATAAAATGGTAGGAATACTAAAGGTTTTGTGTGCCATAATTTATTTTCTATTAGGAGAGCACCCCACTTAAGTTGAAAGAGATTATTTATAATTCCGTTAAAGAGATTTCTTGGATCATTTGAGGAGCTTGGAGTCATTACCTGCTCTCTCTCAGTGCATGCTAGATTAGCGAGAATGTCCGCTACCTCATCTCCTTCAATACTCTTATGACTAGAAACCCAAAGAAAAGTTACACTGATGGATCTATGGCGGCAGATGTATAACAAATTTTTGATGTCTGTGATGTATGGAGGTTTGTTATTAGAGTTCGTTGTTTGGATTGGGCTTAGAGAGTCCGCGATGATAAGGAAATTTTTATTGATGTTGGATTCTATAATTATCTTGAGGGCCTCTTTGATTGCAAACAGTTCGGCTGAAAAGATTGAAGTGTAAGTTGCAAATTTGAATGTGTATATCTGGAAATGATTGGGGTATTTTTCAGTAATATGGGATTTAAAAGTAGTGATTTGGGATTCGAGAGAGGAAAATTTGTCTAGAGAAAGAAGAAATAAGTCTATATTCAGAGACAGGTAGTCTCAAGGAGGAAAATTTAATGAAGATAGGTTAGAAGGATTAATAGTCAAATTGCATGTATTTAGAAATGTTTTTATTTTATATTTAAATGTACAGAGAATGGATGGAGACGAAATGTGAAAGTTAATTAAACTGAGATTTGATCTGGTATTAGGTTTAAAAGGGAGGAAGGGAAGTAATGAACGAGGGATTGGGATCTGGACAAAGATAAGGAAGGGATAGATGAAAACTGAAGGCTAGGAATAGGAGGAGTTCTGTAAGCTCCCGTTGCAATTCTTAGGACTTGATTCTAAATTGGATCTATTTGTTTTTTATAGAAATGACAAGCCTGATCGTAAAGTAGGTCACCATATTTTAATTTCGAGAGAAGGAGAGATTTATAAATTTTTATTAGAGCTGGGAAATCAGTGCCCCATCTGAAATTTGAATAGTCTCATTAAGTTGAGTTCCTTTGCAATTCTTGCTTTTAGAGATTTGATGTGGGTATTCCAGTTCAAATTGGAGTGTAATAATGTGAGGAAATAGAGATGAACAATCAAAGATCTTTAGGCTCTAGTTTCAGTTTTTTTTATTCTTTAATCAAGTTTTTGCTGCCTAATTGGTAGCTTCTCCTAGATTCTGAAATGCAAACAAACGACAGAGGGAAAATTAAGATATTCATCATAACGTGTGATATATAAGTTTATGTAAGCTATGTAATAGTATACTTACAAAATTGTAACAGTTTTTCTCTCATTAAGTATGTAGGTTAAGAATTTAACTTACCAGGTAGCGAACATAATCATACAAAGAACATGAGAACAGCACATTTGGAAAATTATAAAAGTCTTAAGAGGTAAAATAATACTAATGCCATTTTTAAAGGTTCTTTTTAGAACCAAAACCAACGCTGCCTTAATGGTCCATTTTTAAAAATTTATATTTGACGTAACGTTTAGTAACTTTTAGTGATTTTTGGTCCACCGTCGGACATTGTTGGTACTAGATTTCGTCAGATAGCCAACAAAAAGCATCAAGTTTATATTCATTAAGGTTGGAGTCTAACATTTATTATTGGAAAAATTATTTTAAAGAAAAATTTCTCAAAAGTTACGCAACACATTTAGAAGGTAAAAAGGAACGTCTTCTTTATCCGAAATTAATTGTCCATAGAAATCGATACATATACATGGGACGTTCTTTGTCAAACGGAACAAGGCTCTGCCCAAAATTCATGTTGATGGATTTTAGTGATTTTGGGCTTAAAATGTTCGTTATTGATCCCTCTTTATGGGATAGTGTGGCCTTTTGGAAAATTTCAAAATGGCGGCTCAATATGGCGAACCGAAATCAGAGAAAAATCAGGATTTTGGAGTAAAAAATTAGTCAAAAAAAAAATTTATGGCCGATTCGATTGGTTTTGGGTGCAAATTGTTTGTAATTGATAGCCCTAAAAAGTTGGATACGTAGGTTGGCGAAATCCAACATGGCAAATTCAAGATGGCGGCTGAAACCTCAAAATCGTCGAAAAATGAAAAAAATCAAGACTGTGACTATAGTTTTTGGCCTAACCTGAACTAACTTGATTATATTGGCCTCAAATGTTGAGTTTCAATCACTCATTACATATACAAGTTATTATGAATCTAAAATCCAAAATGGCGGCTCCGATTAACCTCAAAATGTAATAAAATCGGTAAAAAACGATGAAATTTAGGTGGAAACAGTCCCGAACGAGTATATTAATGGCCACCTAGCGGTGAAATAGAAAACTTTTTACTTTCGCGACTACTTCTATAGCCCGCTTCAATAAATATGAATACAAAATGTATTGTAATAAAATTTTCGATGACAATGAGGTTTACCCTTCTGACTCTTAAAGATATAGAATTCTGAATATTCTCCAAAATCATGTAACCGCTCTTTAAAAATAAAATATTCTCCAATTGTTTGGTCTGAAAATATATTTTCTGTACACATTATAGCATTTTTTCCTAATTAAAATGGATTATTGAGATCAAATATTTTAAGCAGATTTTTAAATAGAGTTTTAGAGACTAAAATTCTCGGTTCAATAGACTTTTAGAGTAAACTTAATAGAGAGCACCATTAAATACTCATTTTTTATTATTTGCGTTAAAAAAACAGTCATTCCTTGATATATTTCATAATAGTCATAAAATATAGTAGGATAATCATATATTTTATAATATTTCCATTTATTATAACTATTTTAAATCTAAACTTGTATGTTAAATATTTATGTGACAGTCATGTCACATTCTTCTGAAAAAGTTAGTCAAGATAGATGTTGTAATCCCTTCGGTAAAGAAGGGCATAAAGGAAAAAATCTGCGCCGGGTTTCAAATTCATTTTTATCCAAGCATCCTGATATTTATGAAAAAGTTGTGATTTGTACAAATTGTAGAAAGGAGAACTATAACTCCTCCACCACCACGAGATAACACGTTTTGCTTAAGAATTTCAAATAAATGGGTTGTTTGAGTTCATTTGACAGTGGGTTTTTCCTTAAATAAGGCATTGCTTGACGCCATTTTGCCTCCACGATATTTGATTTATGATAATACAGAAAAGCAATCATTTGACGATCTATGAACCATCGATATATTCGTTCGGGACTGTTTCCACCTTTTGAGGTTAATCGGGGCCGCCATTTTGGATTTTGGATTCATAATAACCTGTATATGTAATGACTGATTGAAACTCAACATTTGAGGCCATTATAATCAGGTTAAGTGTCAAAAACTCTAGTCAGAGTCTTGATTTTTTCTTTTTTCGACGATTTTGAGGTTTCAGTTGGATTCGCCATGTTGGATTTCGCCAACCTACCTATCCAACTTTTTAGGGCTGTCAATTACAAACAATTTCCACCCAAAACCAATCGAATCGGCCATAATTTTTTTTTTTTGCTAATTTTTTACTCCAAAATCTTGATTTTTTCTCTGACTTCGATCCGCTATAATTGAGCCACCATTTTGAAATTTTCCAAAAGGCCACACTAGCCCATAAAGAGGGATCAATAACGAACATTTTAAGCCCAAAATCACTAAAATCCATCAACATGAATTTTGGGCAGAGCCTTGTTCAGTTTGACAAAGAACGTCATATATATATATATATATATATATATATATATATATATATATATATATATATATATATATATATATACATATATATACATATATATATATATATATATATATATATATATATATATATATATATATATATATATATATACATATATATATATATATATACACATATATATATATATATATATATATATATATATATATATATATATATATATATACATTGTAACATTCATTTTTTCCTAGATTTTAAGATCATGTTACGTTTACTGTTTTTCTCCCTACAATTTATAATTTTTCTCTATTTTTTATATTTATTGCAGTGTTTACTAACTTTTAAGCAGTGTAGTTCACTCGAATTTTTGAGCCGTTTATATTACAGTGTGCATTGCGGGTTATCTGCTGGATTTATTTAATTCACTTCTAATGCGTCGATTGGCTAGATATTTGTATCCGGGAAGTAGTCATCTTGAAGACGTGATTATTACGGAAGGGAGGAAAATATTTAAAGGTCCGGGTGACATGGATCTTGGCTTTTTTTCCATCATGTAGCCGTCGCCATGTCTTTTTTCCCAGCCGAGATGAAGTAGGGGCATATAGTTTTGTGAAGCCAAACTAAGGGCTTTTTCTTCAGAAAGCCGCCCAGTAGGCTTTTTTTATCAAATTGCCGTACTGATATATTAGTGATGTAGTAGTGCAAAAACGGTTTTAGTAGACAAGTTCAAGGCCTTTTTCCCTGAAGTATCCCGCTTATTCCCAGACCTTTAGGAGCCAAGAAAAGGTTAGTAGCCCAAAGGGAACTGGGGTAGCCAAGGTGGAGACATCAGTGTTATGAATATCTCACCAGGACAGGCCAAAAACTCATAGAAAAAAACCGTAAGTCATCAGTATTTCAATTCGTAGACCTAGTGTCCCGTCGACAAGTGCGTTTTACATCGTATCAAACTGGTAACTCGTGAAGTGAACCTCATGAACCTTCAACATCGTGTTTAACAAAGTTTTAACTAAAAATCCTGATTTAAAGACTCTATTTACTAATATCACCTATTAGACTAAAGGTTTTTTTAGTAATAAGAGTAATAGTAGCGTAGCAAAGTTAGAACTTTTAATTTTGTCATTAATAAACCTTTTTTTCTTATTTAAGGCTAGCGTTTCACTGAATCACCTGTTTTACCTTTCAGGGCGCAAAGGTTGTACCATATCAAAATCATTCTTAACAACTTCATTTTTTCATTTTTTTAGCTGAAGTTAGATTATTTTTATTTTAAAATGAATGGTGCCCAAAATCCGTACAACCAAAAATTTTAAACAACTATAGGGACTATTTTCAAAAGACGTACAAAAATTATCTCTTACCCATATTACTATACCAAGAAAAACTGAGCTAGTGTATGTTTAATTTCTTTAGTTCTTTTAATATTAATATCCACTCAATCCATTCTTAGAAATTATAAGAAAAAAAAGAAAGAAAAGATAAGGCCACAATATATATATATATATATATATATATATATATATATATATATATATATATATATATATACATATTAGAGTGACCGGATCTCATAGAAGTGGAAAAAAAATGTCGGAATCTTGTTCGTCTGGACCCCACAAAACGATTCCCCTTTCCAGATATTGAGATAGCCGAAATTTGAGCTCGATTAAACGACGTTAACCCGTGCCGCTCGTCGCTCAAAGTTTGAAAAAATCCAAATTTTTGGCCAAAAAGCTGACATATGGAGCCATAACTCCAGAACGGTAAATAATAGAAACACGCTTAATATCTCAAAAGAAAGCTAATGTTGTTCTTCAAAATTTATATTCTATACATAATTGTTGTTATTTTAAGTCAAACCGAGTTACAACAGCCTTTAGCCCCAAAAACGTGACCTGGTACCACTAGGAGCATACTTTGTATATTTTGTTATTAAGTGATAAATTCTGCTTTTTTTTTGGTATATTTTTGAGTTTAAAGTAGAAATATAATAAAAAAAAAGTAATACTGATAAGTCTAATGACATTTTTTATTTTAAAATATAAAAATTAGGTATATAATACATACAAAACAGACACAGAAAAGATACAGACGTAGTACCTACATGAGTTGATAATTTTACATAGTTACCTAATCTATTCTAGAGCTTTTGTTAAAGTAGTTTTTAAAACGTCAGGATATAATGCTCGGCATTTACTTACAACTTGCAGGACATATTGCTTTTGGTCTTCATCTTTTGTCAGAAGGTCGTTAAAGTCGGTTATTAATTTAACACCACGCCTCAGCCATATCATTAACTACTTTTAATGTTTTGACAATTTTCAATCCTTCTTGGAAGTCATTATTTTGAGGCCAGATGTTTGGATGTTGTCTTAGGAAATCTGTTTTTATGTTAAATTGGTCAAAGAATGTAAACGTTTCTTTGGTAAGTAAATTTACCAATCCTCCATCAACTACCTCTTTTAAGTTTTCTTTCCTAACTTTTGGATTTACAACCCTAGCGTGCTGTGATGGTTCATCTGTGGTACTGAGCAATTTATTAGCCATTAACAACTTTTCATCGTCTGTAATGGTGGGATCAAAAAACGATAATCCCACCAACTTTGCATTCAAATACCACAAATGGTTCGAAAATTTGGTCAGGGCTATTTCTGCAATGTCGTTGTCACATTCTTTATAGTCTAACAGACTATGCAAAATACCTAAATCTTGCTTTGGTGCAAGATGAGCTTTTGGAGTATTGAACCAAGCTTTACAATAAATTTTAACTAGGAAAACAGAAATGGCACGCACAGAACTTTCTTCTTCTTTAGACATCTTAAATTGACGACGAAAAATGAACATTTTTAAGCAGTAAATAGCCTTTGCCATCCACCTAGCGTGATGAATGGCTCCTGGAGTTCTAAAACCCACAACATTGCCGTCTAGTGATCCAACAAATACGAGAACCAACTGCAATAGCTCCTTGTAGTCATCTCTGGGGTGGCTCTCAGTTAATTTGGTCTCGAATTCAGCAGTAACATTTGCAATTACTTCTGGAGTTAGCTGCTTTTGTATTAGATTGTCACTGATACCTGTGTCGTATTTTCCTTTGTCTATCTTGGGCCACGCAGTGAGGAATCTCTTGAAAATGTCTGGATGAGGTCCAGTGGTTGATCCCATTTTTGTGTCGAATACGCCTCTTAACAGAATTTCCAGGATATGGTGACGGCAAGCTAGGTATAACAATTCTCTTCCTAACATTTGCTCCAATATGACGCATGCTCCTTTGAGTCTTCCCGTGTTGGATGCTGTAGTGTCGAAGCACATCGCCTTGACGATGTTGAGAAGACCCCATTCATGTAGGCATTCATATACGGCTACGGCTTGCTCCTCTCCAGAGCTGTTTGCTGTTACAGGAACTCCCAGCAGCTCTTCCTTTTCGCCATATGAAATAGCTATAGCTATTCGCTCACATTGTTCATTTTTTAAAACACCCGGTAAAAGTTTACCGTCCCAATGGACAACCACGGGCTCTTTTTCAGGAATGTTTACTTTATCAAAAATTTTTTTATTATATTGTTCTCTGAACATTTGCCTTCTATCATGTAATAAAGTTTTCGAGACTTTGTACTCAAGAGGGTCAAGGTTTAGTGCTTCTAGAGTAGCTATTAAAATTCTCGTGGCATTTCTGTCGGATACCTTATATCGATCTAATAAAATGGACAATTTCATGTTTAAAATCTCTTTAACGCCCTTTGCAAATGAAACTTTCATCCTCTTGCTCTCAGATGGTCCTGGATCTTCTGCAGCTTCTTCAGGGATGTCCATTTCCTCCAAGCTCTCAAGTTCCTGGTAGATGCTGTCCTCTTCAGTGTCTTCTTCTCCTTCTTCGAACTTGTCTTAATCATCCGTCTCTAAGAAGCAACAAAAGAAAGAGAAAAAAAAAAGACTATAAAAACTTGTCGTTTTAGCAGAATAGTAATAATACATAGGTACTAAATTACCTACTTCTAATTATCAAAAGGTATTATTTAAAAAATATAAACTCAATCATAAAGATGCCAAATCATGCTCTCATGTACAATTTTCTTTCAATTACAATGAAACTATTTACTTATTTGTTTATCTATTTTTTAGAATACTTATAATAAAAAAAAAAACTCACCAATATCAAAAGTTGCTTCTTGGATTTGTCGGTTCATTTTTGCAAGTTCCTTTTGCACCTTGATTTCTTCAGCTCGAGACAACTTGAGATCCACTCCAGTCATGGAACCTGGGTGGCCCTTCTGCCTCTGTTTCACGAGAAACGCCTTATCTTCTTCCGATTTCATCAGAGCCAAGGCATCTTGTTAAGCAATATCAAAGAGATCATCCAACTTTTCAACAAACTGTTTAAATTTGTTCTTGGCCGTTTTCGATGTTTTCTTCCGGTCTTTTTGAAGAGTTCTCCACTCAGCGTGAAGTTTTTCCAGCTTAGTAATTGCATCTTGCTCATGTTTAGTCGGGATTCGAGCTTTCTCCTCCCAAAAAATGAACACTTCTCGTATTGTAAGTTTTGCTGATTCTCTTACAGTTAACTTCACAGTACGTAAATTATAAAATAAAGCACACAAAACTTGACGATTTAAGGGTAGTTTACAACCGGTGATCTGGTGAATGGGATAGCCCACAAGAAATATTTTATCCTTGGTCCGGCTTTATACACCTGATGTGGATGCCATTTCAGAGGCCAATAGGTAAATAACAGTTAACTTGGAAAATGAAACAAAATATATTGCAAACTTTAATTTCAATAAAATGTTTTCAAATGTCTTTTAAAATAATACTATAATAGTTATAAAAACAATAACACACACACTTGGAAAATTAAAAAAAAAAAAAACCATTAAAATATCTTCACTAGATAATTGTTCGATCTAACTAACTGAAACTAAACTGAATAAATAAAAGGTCGGTTGTACGCTGAAGTAAAATCACCATCCCTAAAATAGAAATTAGATTCACCCTCCTTTTTACCTGTCAAACGGGTCTTTCTTTGGTAAACTAGTCAGGTAATACCCATATAATAAAAGATTAAATTTCAACAAAAGGCTCTTTATGTTTGAAAATTGAGTTCCAAAATACTTTTTAACAAAAAAATGTTAATTCCGAGACACATTATGTAAAAACCCGTAAAATTCTTAGAATACTCCCAAACTGGCTCATACTGGTACCAGGTCACGTTTTTGGGGCTAAAGGCTGTTGTAACTCGGTTTGACTTAAAATAACAACAATTATGTATAGAATATAAATTTTGAAGAACAACATTAGCTTTCTTTTGAGATATTAAGCGTGTTTCTATTATTTACCGTTCTGGAGTTATTTCTCCATATGTCAGCGTTTTGGCCAAAAATTTGGATTTTTTTCAAACTTTGAGCGACGAGCGGCACGGGTTAACGTCGTTTAATCGAGCTCAAATTTCGGCTATCTCAATATCTGGAAAGGGGAATCGTTTTGTGGGGTCCAGACGAACAAAATTCCGACATCGATTTTTTGCGGTCACCCTAATATATATATATATATATATATATATATATATATATATATATATATATATATATATATATACAATTATAAATAAGTAATATGGTGCATCGCACAGTGATAAAATGGACAAAAAACTATTCACGAAAGAATATCTCCGTTTCCCTGGAGCCGAGACTCTATTCTGGATCACCTCAAGACAAAGACTTACGAAGCCGTTAAGGTAGTTTAGGATCGAAAAGTGGAGATCTGAAACATATAAGGAGTTAATGAGACTGGGGAGGGGATCCGGGAGCACGCCTTGTATATTTCATGTTACGTGCCTTTTCAGTGTACTTAGAGAAAACTGCCCTATTTTCAGTTATTTATAATAATGCATATAAAGGGTGAAAAAAAATCCACGTACGTTGTTTATGAGTTTACAAAAAAATACCCAACGAACGAATATTACCTATCACTGTAGCCGAATTAAGATGAAATTTAAAGTTCAGGTTTGTTTTCGGCAAAACAGGATCTTAATTATTATCTGTCTGTAAGAGCAAACTACGTCATTCATTCATATGTTATTACTGTTTAATAATTCGTTACCCTATTATCTTTATTATGCCAACCACTTAAGTTACAATATATCAATTTACCAAAATATAATTATCATTGCCAAAACACTGAACTTAATATATATTATAACCGTTCCGATTTAAAATCCCGCAATAAAAAATCCGGCAGGCAAAAAAATCTAAAATGGGCATCGAAAAAAGAAATCAACTACCTGCAGCCCCCAACCATAATCGGTATGATCACTTAATTCACCTGCTGAATGGCGGGCGGCCTTCAGCTTTTAATAAAAAATCCATCAACATCTTAAAGTAACATCTAACCTTTTATCGCCTTCCTAATCTAAGCAAAATGAAGTCTATCAACGCAGAACTATCCAAATTAGCCTCTGTAGAAGACCCATATCTAGGCAACTAAAAGAAATACATTTATACAATTACTGTAAGTCGGCGGAATAGTAAAAATACAGCGACGGATTTAGGGGTATGAGGCCCCGCTAATTTTTTAATATATGTGTATTAGTTGAAAGAAACGAGAACTGAGGAAAGGACATTCTTGTAAGAAAGTTGTAAAATTATTTATTCTGTAGTTGCAGCGCAAGCACAAAAGCTAGTATACCCTGAGATCGTAGGGTCGATCACCATAGATACCAACACACTTTCCTAATTAAATAGTTTCATGTATATATATATATATATATATATATATATATATATATATATATATATATATATATATATACATATATATATATATATATATATATATATATATATATATATATATATATATATATATACATATATATATATATATATATATATATATATATATATATATATATATTATATATATATATATATATATATAAAAAGGGTGATTCATTTAGGTACTTTTTGTGATAGGGATTTAATTGCAGATTGCGCATGCGTCGTGTCAACTAAGTGGCATTCCTGTTCAGTAGTGTTTGACAATTCATAATGGAAAGACTTAGCCCGGCACAGCGTCTACAAATTGTTCAACTTTATTACGAAAATGGGCGTTCTACGAGGAATGTGTATCGGGCGCTTAGAGCAACTTATGGTCCACATAATCGGCCTACGAACGCTCTACCATCAATAAGTTTGAGACCCAATTTTCATTATTGGATAATGCTCGACTGAATAGACCACATCCAGCACGTAGTGAAGAAAATATAGGGGCGGTAGCGGAGAGTGTACGCGAAGACCGTGAAGTGTCGATTCGTCGCCGTTCTCAACAGCTTGGCCTGTCATATTCAACAACTTGGCGTATTTTACGTAAGGATCTTTCTTTAAAAGCATACAAAATTCAACTAGTGCAACAACTGAAGCCGACCGACCTTCCGAATCGTTTCCGTTTTAGTCGTTGGGCTCTTGACAAGCTTGCAGAAGATCCACTGTTTTCGAGAAAAATTTTGTTCACCGATGAGGCCCATTTTTGGCTTAATGGGTTCGTGAATAAACAAAATGCCCGTATTTGGAGTGATGAACAACCTGAAGAGGTTCAAGAGCTGCCATTAAATCCAGAAAAAACAACTGTTTGGTGTGGTTTATGGGCCGGTGGAATAATCGGTCCATATTTCTTCAAAACAGAGGCCGGCCGGAATGTTACTGTGAATGGTGACCGTTATCGCGCCATGATAACAGACTATTTGATCCCAGAAATTGAAGCCCGTGGTCTCGACGAAATTTGGTTCCAACAAGATGGCGCCACTTGCCATACAGCCCGTGAAACCATGGCTTTACTGCGAGAGCAATTCGGCGAACAGATCATTTCACGCTTTGGACCAGTGAACTGGCCGGCTAGATCATGTGACATCACACCTCTTGACTTTTTCCTTTGGGGCTATGTAAAGTCCAAAGTCTACATGGATAAGCCAGCTACAATTGAGGCATTGGAGGCCAATATTACTCGAGTCATTGGCCAAATACCACTCGAAATACTCACACGCGTCACTGAAAATTGGAAATTCAGAATGGACGTTGTTAACCGTAGTCGCGGACAACATTTGAAAGAAATTATCTTTAAGAAATAATTGTAAAGAATGGTTCTTTTATATGATAATAAAGATTATAAAATAAAATTGTTTTTATTCATTTTTTTTATTTAAAAAAAATTACCTCTAAATGAATCACCCTTTATATATATATATATATATATATATATATATATATATATATATATATATATATATATATATATATATATATATATATATATACACCAGGTGTACAAGTATGAAATGTGGATTTCAGACAACAAATGGTGCACCAATGCAGTTTGTGCTATAAAGGTTTGACACTGCGCTATTTTGTTGTGTCATCAATAAGTGTCAGACGCGCACGAGTGATAAATTGGAAAAGTGTGTGCATAGTGTTGTGTTCAATATATCGAAATTCTACCGAACAAAGAGCTTTCGCGGACAGCATTAATTTTTTGTTTTCATCTGAAGATAACTGCTATTGAATCATACCGATTACTTCGAGAAGCTTATGGTGAACATACTCCATCGCAAGATACGTGTAAACGATGGTTTCGGCGTTTTAAAAGTGGTGACTTCGACGTTGCAGACAAGGAACGTGGAAAACCGCCAAAAAAATACGAAAATGTGGAATTGCAAGCATTGTTGGACGAAGGTGATTCGCAAACACAAAAACAACTCGCCGAGCAATTGGGCGTTAGTCAACAAGCTGTTTCCAATCGGCTACGATAGATGAGAAAGATTCAGAAGACCGGTAGATGGGTACCATCTACCAGGCAAATGGAAAAGCGCAAAAACACGTGTGACATTTTGCTCGCTCGGTACAAAAGGAAATTGTTTTTGCATCGTATAGTTATAGGGGATGAAAAGTCGATTTATTTTGAGAATCCCAAGCGCAAAAAATCATGGGTAGACTCAGGCACACCATCCACATCGACCACAAGACCGAATCGCTTTGGCAGAAAGATGATGCTCTGTGTTTGGTGGGACTAGAGGGGCGTGGTCTATTATGAGCTGTTAAAACCTAGAGAAACGGTTAATACTATACGTTACCAACAACAATTGACCGATTTGAACCGTTCGCTACTTGAAAAAAAGCCAGAATACCGAAAGAGGCAACACAAAGGCATTTTTCTTCATGATAATGCTCCATCACATACGGCAAAACCAGTTCGCGACACGTTGGTAGCACTCAGCTAGGAAGTTCTACCCAATGCGGCTTACTCACCAGACTTGGCTCCTTCCGATTACCACTTGTTTGCATCGATGGGTCAGGCACTTGCTGAGCAGCGCTTTGGTTCGTACGAAGATGTGAAAAAATGGCTCGAGGAATAGTTCGCAGCAAAAGATTTTTACTGGCGTGGTATTCACAAATTGCCCGAAAGATGGGAAAAATGTATAACAAGCGATGAAGCATACTTTGAATAAAGCACTTTTGATCATTCTTCCGAATTTAACATGTTTTTTTAGAAAAAAAAATCCGCATTTCATACTTGTACACCTGGTGTATATATATATATATATATATATATATATATATATATATATATATATATATATATATATATATATATATATATATCCAGGTATCCCGTTTAACTTGAAAAATGCGAATAACTCGAAAAATAAACTTTGTCAAAAAAAAATGTTTCAAACAAAATTTGCAGAGTTCAAAAGGAGACTTACAATGCTAATAAGAAATTTGACCTTGAGTAGCGTTCTCAACCTGAACTCAATATTTTAAACGGAAACCAATATTTTTTTTTCAAATTCGTATTCTACATGAAAAAATAAGAACCTCCAATGAGCCTTGTTTGTTTTTTGCATCCAGTCGTGCCCTGCTAATCTTTTTATGTCGTCCGTCCACCTCTGCATCTTTTGTGTTCTCTAGGCTTCCATTCAACTGTTATTATTCAGCCTTGCGATATGCCCCGCCCAATTCCACCTTAATTTACAAATTCGTTGTATTACATCTGTCACATTTGATCTTCCTCGTATCTCGATGTTAGAAATACGATCTTGGAGTCTAATATTTAGCATTCTCCTCTCCATTGCTCTTTGGGTTACCTGAAGCTTATTTATTACACTTTTATTTAAACCCCACGTTTCAGTGTCATATGTTAATACCGGTAGTACATATTGATCGAATACTTTAGCTTTTCTTATATTTTTGATGTGCAATTTAAATGTAATTGTAACCTTCCGAGCGCAGACCAAGCTAACGAGACTCTTCTATCCAATTTTCGATTTTTTGTCCTAAATATGTGAATGTTTGTACCTTTCCTATTCTTTCACCTTCTATTAATAGTTCTTGGCTGTTATCTTCCCTTCGTTGTTCAAACATTTGGTTTTGGTGAAATTTATTTTTAGACCTGTTTCTCGAGACTTGTTATTTAATTACATCAGCATTTCTTGTAATTCTTCTTTTCTGTTGGCGATCAGAGTGATATCATCTGCGAACCTTACGTGAGTTAATCGTTCACCATCTATTAGTATTCCTTTATTTTCCCACTTTAGCTATTTAAACAAGCATTATTTGTGATGTGGATTTTTATATATGAATTCAAAAAGGGTTCTGTACCTTTCATCGACTCTGCTGTTACTTAAGGCGTTAAAGACTGCCCATATCTCTACCGAATCTAACGCTTTTTCGTAGTCAACCATTGCTATCCACAAGGTGACCTTATATTCTTTTGCTTTTTCCACTAATAATCTAATTGTTTGGAGATGGTCCAAAGTGCTGTATCCCCGTCTAAATCCCGCTTGTTCACCTGGTTGATAACTGTCTAATTTGTTCATTAATATATATATATATATATATATATATATATATATATATATATATATATATATATATATATATATATATATATATATATGTATATATATATATATATATATATATATATATATATATATATATATATATATATATATATATATATATATATATATATATATATATATATATATATCAATCGGTTTTATAACGTCTTCCGATGCCTAATTTCCACTCCTCCCGGTTTCTCCATCCCTCCTCCTCCAGATCTCTCTCTAGTACTTCCTTGTTGATTCCTGCTCTCCAGCTTTGGCGTGGTCTTCCTCGCTTTCTTTTTCCATGAGGGTTCCAATTTAAAATCTTTTTAGGTAGTCGGTCTTGTGACATTCTCTGTACATGTCCGTACCATACCAACTGTTGGGTTCTGATTTCGTCCACTATATCGTGCTTTATTTCTAAAGCTCGCCTTATCGTGTCATTTGGTATGCGGTCTTTTCTGGATTTTCTGGCTGCTCGTCCCCAGAAATCCATTTCTGTAGCTTTTAGTATTTTTTCTGTTCTTTCCTTTAATGGCCACACCTGGGAGCTGTAAGTTATTATACTTTTCAGTATTGAGTTGTAAATTCTCTTCTTATTTTCAATGGTTATGTTTTGTCCCATAGTATACTATTGCAATCGCTTTTCTTCCTTGGATATTCCTCTCGAATATTGCTTCTTTCTTCCACTGTTCCATCCCTAGATATTCTCGTTCACAAATACTTATAACTGACACAGTGTTTGATGGTGTGTCCTGTGGCCAGTTTCAAGTCCTGCTGTTGTCCTCCGACGCACATGTACTCGGTCTTTTTAATATTGACTTCTAGGCCCCATTTTTCATATTCCTCCATAAGTTTTCGTGTCATGTATTCCATATCATCGATGTCCTGAGCGACTACTACCTGGTCATCTGCGAATGATAGTGTGTACAATGTAGTATCGTCATCCAGTGGTAATCCCATACTGCTGCATTTCCTTTTCCAGTTCTTCAGTGCACTTTCCAAATAGATTTTAAATAGCATTGGGGATATACAGCAGCCCTGTTTGACACCCTTTGTGACCGGGAACCCTGTTGTTATACCATATTTGGTTTTCACACTACTTCTTGCGTCTTGGTATAAGGATTTTACGGCTTTAATTATTTCGGTGCTTACATTACTCTGTTGTAGTGTTTCCCACAATCTCATTAGAGGCACGCTGTCGTAGGCCTTTTTTAAATAAACAAACAAGACATGGACTTCCTGATCAAATGCGGTTTTCTTTTCTAGGATTTGTGTCAGTGAGAAGAGATGGTCTATTGTGGATCTTCCTGCTCTAAAGCCTGCCTGTTCTTCAGCTTCTACCTCTGCGTATTCCGTTTCTATTCTATTTTTAAGTATTTTTCCGTATATTCTGCTAATAGATCCTGTAACCGTTATTCCCCTATAGTTATCGCAATTATTTTTGTCTCCTTTCTTATGAATTGTTGATATGTATGATATTTTCCATTCCTCAGGTACTTCTGATGTGTTAATGCATCTTTGGAATAAGTTCCTCAAAGCACTAAATAGCTTTTCAGTTCCGTATTTTCCTGGTCCTGGAGCTCTACCATTTTTTAGCGTTTTACATAGTTCTTTAACTTCTGATGTTGTTATCCTTATTGGGGATCCTCGTAAAACTATATTTGGGTTTCCATGTTGGGTACTTTTGAACTCTGGTCTATCTTCTGTTAGCATATTTGTAAAATATTGGTTCCATTTTTCTGGTGTTATTGGTGAGAAGATTTCTCTCTTCCGTTCTGTTCTCATATTTTTAAGAAGTCTCCAGCTTTCTGTGCTTTTTCTTCCTCCTATGTAAGTGTTGAGTCTTGAGCATGTCTTTTCCCATTGGTTGTTCTTTTTGTCACTAATCAGTTTGCGTACTCTAGCTTGGGATACTTTGTATTTTACTTTGTCGTTTGTGCTCTTTGAACTTAAGTATTTGTGACAGCTTTTCCGTTTTTCTTCAATTTCGTATTTAATTTCTTCATCCCACCAATATGGTTTTTCTGTTTTTCCCTTTTCTCTTGGTACCCTAATGCTTCCAATGCGGCTACGTGTAGGCAGTCCTTTATATACTTATATTCTTCTTCTATATTAACCAATTCCGTCCGTTGTATCTTTTGGTCCAGTCTACTCTTGTATAGATTTCTGATACTTTCATTTTGTAAGCTGTCTGTATTATATCTTATTGTTGTTTCACTTGTTGTTTCCTTTCACGAGGTAGTGGTCGCTGCCACATGAAGCCCCTCTTTGGACTCTTACATCTAGGAAGTTTAATCTAGATCTCTGACGTATTTTCATAATACTTTTTAAATCTCTTATTGTTTGTCTCCACGTATATATATATATATGAATATCCCTATGCTGGTAGTGTCCGTTTAATATTGTAAGGTTGTTTTGTTCACATATCTCTATAATTCTTTTTCCGTTGTCGTTAGTAACTTCTTCGCCATATTTTCCTACCACTTTATCGTGTTCTTTCCTTCCTATTCTTCCATTTAGATCACCCAAAAGTAATATCTCTCTCTCTCTTGATGTTCCAATTTTGCGTATTTCCTCATTCAGTTGTTCAAAAAATGAATCCTTGTTATTAGCCAGATCGTCGTCGTTGACAGCGTATACCCCCAGTAAGGTTGTGTTATTACCTAGTATTCTGAGATTCATCTTTATGATTCTTTCACTAATCGGTTCCCAGGTGGTTATGAATTTCCTCAGTTTTCTGTGTATTAGTATGGATACGCCTTGTTTTGCTCTATCTTCTTTGGGCACTCCACTATAAAAGTGATCGTAATGCCCCCAACTTTCGGAGCCTTTTCCTTTCTTCTTTGTTTCCGTCAGTACTGCCATTTCGACTCGAAGATTTTCTAATTCATTTACAACTTCATTTACTTTCCTGGAGAGACCTTGTATGTTCCATGTACCACATATCATTGTCCTTCTTCTTTGCTGTTTTCGTCTTCGTATATCCATTCGATTCCGAGGCTTTGGATTAATCTATACGTTATGATTCTAGTGAGGATTTTGTACAGTACCGATAACAGGCTAATGGGTCTGTAATTCTCCAGTTTAAAGTTGCTTCCCTTTTTAAATATAAGCACAATCAAGGCGTTTACTCAAAGTACTCTACTTTCTATGAGGCACCTGTTAAATTGAGCTTGAAGAGGTTGTATTATCGATGCTTTAACATTTCTATAGTTATTTCATCGTAACCGGGTTCTTTGTTGTGCATATATTGTAGGGCGTTCATTATTACATCGGAAATTTCTTCAGATCCCACATTTCTTACTGTCACTCTATTTCCTTCTTCTTTCCAGGACGGTGGCAATATTTTCGTGTCATATAGTGTTTGATAATATTTCTCTGTAGCTTCCTTTATCTTTTTAATTCGTGCGATCTCTTGGTTATCGTTATTTATAAGTTTTATTATTTGATGTCTCCCTTCATTCATTTGTTTGTTTAGGTGTTTGAAACTTTTCCCCCCTTTCAAAATTTCTTCTGTTTTCAATTTTCTGTACTGTCTGCAGTCTTCTCTGATCCTTTTCTTTATTTTTTGTCTATTTCTGCCAATTCTAATCTGCCATTTTAGGATCATTTCTTAATAGTCTTACTTGACCAAAAATAATCTGCCCTCCTCGATTGGTCGGTTAAACTCGAATAAATCATAATTCTAGTAAAAATATTCTAGCTTTTAATCTTAGGTTTAGTCAATCCTGGTAATGCTAATGTGGTTAGCGAAAAGCGAGTTGAGTGCAAAAATAAAATGCTACGTGTAGTGGTGATAATTGTTGTATAGTGTCATTTTGCCAAAGATTCCAAAATTCCAACGTTTTTGAAAATCATGTAAAAATTAAACTCTTAATAGTACTGAGGAAGCCGGTGAGCCAAGGATTTTTTTTTATTTTGACAGCCTATACATTTGATCGATTCGTTAGGAGTCTGACCGTGTTGTAATGCATTTAGACTTAAGGGGTCAATTCACTTTAGACGAACGAAAAAAAGGTATTTTTGCGAATTTTTCTCACGATATCTATTGAAAATATTGAAGTAATTCTTTTTGAGCTGTATTATATACTCTTGAAATATAAGCAAAAAAATTTTCTTTTTGATTTCACATAGCTTTTTCTATGAAAAAATGCGAGGTGAACATAGTATGTCAGAAAAAGGCGTATCCGTGACGTTAACGTTTTTTCGACTTTGGCTGCTTTAAAACACGAAAACCAAAAAGATTTACAATTTGTAGAACTCTGGCTATGGTCCGAACTAGAATTATTTACTTTTATGCAAAAATAACAAAATGGCGGATGTTAAAAACAAATTGTAAAAATGACAATTGTGCCTTTACTCTAGTTCCGGCCATAACCACACATGTGCTGAATATGTAGTAAAAATTTCGTAAAGATCGGTTGGACGGATTCGAAAGAAACTTCAACGCCGCAACATTGTTTCGAGAAAAACTCGTTTAAAAACTAACTTAAATTAACGTCGAAACACGCTTCGAAATAACAGTCTAGCTATACCTCAAGGTCTTCTTTTGCTCATACTGTAAATATTAGTTTATAATTACAGTAGGGAGCAGCTATGTTTAGGAAAGTACAAAGCGCATGAAAGAGGCAGAGCGAGCGCGAGTGCAGAAACGAGCATTCGAAAATCGATTTAACAACTTGCTCAAATATATAGAAAGGATGCTCAAATCCTTATAAAATTTTGGGACAACATTTTTAATGGCATATACTTTCGAAAACGCTCATAAAAAAATTTAGATTTTTTCTAGGTGGTAAAGTAGACTGACCCCTTAATAAAAAATGTATATCCAGTGCAAGTAAAGAAAAAAAAATATGGCGTTATGTCTTATGACCTTTTAAACTTAATCCGACCCTGGCCATACGCAAGTTTGTATGCTTCAACTGTTCTAAGAGAATTGGTTTTACTGATGGAGATATAAGATTCGAAAAATATGATTACAGATGACTGAAATAAAAGAGTATAGCGTTCGAGTGCATTAAGAGGGGCGGGACTGGCCCATATCAGCTTAAAAGGGGCAGTGACTTGCAGATTTTTAACCGTAATTTATTCATCTTTCTTGACTCTTTTGTTTTTAGTAAATGCACTTTAGATCAATGGCGTAGAAAGCACGACACCGTAGGAGCTTGTTACCTGTACATACTTTTAAATGGTAGGGCTTCACGGATGAAGAAATGTGTAAAAGAGAAAATTCGGGAATATATCTGTTACACCCAGAATGGAACAAACGAAAGGATATATTTCCGGATTAAAGCTTCTACATATATACACTCCTGGACAAAATTAACGCAACAATATATTAAATCATACAAATCTCTATAACGAATTAAATTTAATAATTTTTTATGAACATTGGTTACACCAAAAGTTAGAAAAAACTTATTCGGATACTTTAAAAGTGAATTGGCTACCAAATTTCTCTATAAGATTCGAATTAAAATTATTCTTAAGACCTAATAACAAAATCGTTGAAATTATATAATAATGAAAAAAAAAACTGGGACACTAGTAGTAAAATTAATGGTGTAACTGGGACACTAGTAGCGTGTGTTGCCTCTTCTACTTCGAATGACAGCGTTTATGCGCCTAGGCATGCTTCTAATTAAATTTTGGATAAAATCTTGAGGAATTTGCACCCATTCTGTGATAACTGCATTTTCAAGTTCCCTAAGGTTTCTAGGTGCAGGTATATGACGTTTCACATTTTTCTTAAGGTGATCCCATTCATGTTCTATCGGATTCAGATCCGGGCTTTTTGGTGGCCATTGCGTAATCGGTATATCAACTTGATTAAGATAATCGAGTACCTCCCTAGCCACGTAAGGGCGAGCGTTGTCTTGCATAAACAGGAAATTGGGCCCCACAAAATGACCGAAAGGCATCACATGTTCTATTACAATATTCTCAAGATAGTACTCAGCATTCATGGATCTTGTACGGACAGGAACTAACTCTGTGCGAGCATCAAAACAGATGCCACCCCAGAACATAACAGAGCCACCGCCGAATGGAATTCTTGCAGAGATATTGCAAGGAGCAAACCTCTCTCCTGGTCTTCGACATACTCGCTCACGACCATCTGGATGTTTTAGACTAAGTCTGGTTTCATCTGTGAAGAAAACTTGTTTCCAATCATCCACAGACCAGTTTTCGTGATTTCGAGCAAAACGTAACCTGGCAACTTTGTTCTCTCTAGTAAGCAAGGGCGCAGTGGCTGGTCTCCTACTGTTTAATCCAGCTCCATTTAACCGTCTTCTAACTGTTTTAGAAGAAATTGTGACATTGCGAACAGCTTCGAGTTCATTTCTTATTATAGAACTAGTGACAGTCCTGTTTCTTAAAGCATATTGTCTTATAATACGTTCATCTAAGTCGCTAATGCATTGTTTTTGCCCTTGCCCTAGCCTTCTAGAATAAGTTCCTACTTCATTCAAGCGTCTTACCATACGACTTATTGTGGAACGATGTTCGCCTAACAAATTGGCAATATAACTCTGACAATATCCCTCGTCCAATAAAACTGAGGCTAGCACTACTTCGTGTTCAGTTAAATTCCTTGTTCGATTCATTTTTCTAATTCTTCAGGGTCAAAAATAAAACAGTCTACCACAAAAACGTATTACTTTGAAAAAGGGAACAATTTATAAGCTTACTTTTAAAGAAAATCTATCGCATTATTACAGAAAATTGTTTATCTTCTAAAAAATTCTTTAAAATTACTTAACTTATCTTAGGCCAAAAATTCGTAATTTTTGAGATACAGGGTATCAAGTTTATATCTTTATTTTATTTTTTTTAAAATAGCTTTCTTAATAATTGTACTATTTGTACAAGATTCGGTGCTAAAGGGTTTTCTGAGATAAGAAATCGAAATCAGCTCACAGTTTTGTTGTAAATTGTAGGGGCGCCACTATGTATACTTTTAAATTGTCATAACTTTTTTATACCACTCTGTATGATGTTTTAATCAAATATTCGTATTCTCCGCCTTCTCCTGTCTAAGAAACTCTCTTGGTAAATGTTACTACTTCGAACTACAGTTTCTGAGATAGTGGGATGTTTGTTTCCATTTTTTAATTCCATTGTCAAATTGGCAAATGCGTTCCTTCTCACGTTTCTTCACATTGTATAGCTACTTGGTAAGATTCAAAAATCACTCTGTCAATGATATAAGATATATGTTCTATGACTTCACTGGCTTGTAGTCATACTAACAGAAAGTAATTTTTGACAGATATCAAACAAGTTTTACTAGTATTAACGAGAATTAATCCCTTCTCAAGCTCAACAGTGTTTTAATTCTAGGTTATTATGGGGTACACTTTTGGTGAGCAAACTGATATGATTTTAGTGTTATAACGGCAACGGTCGTAAAAATACTCGCCTATATCACGAAAGATTTCCGCATCGTCGGACTCCTAACCATCAGACTTTTGCCAATATTGAGAGGCGACTTCAAGAAATTGGACAATTTAAGCCGATCAGGAATAATGCTGGGCAGCCTTCACAATCTAAAGCATCCGATGTTGAAGAGGAAATCCTTGAAATTGTACCCGATAATCCTGAAATCAATCATTTAATTGAACGTCAAACGGGAATATCAAAAAGTACAACTAACCGGATCATTAGACAACAAATTATTCACCCCTTTCATATTCAGTCCGTCAAGGAACTCTTACCTCCAGATTTTGGATCCCGTTTGCATTTTTCACAAATTATTCGAGCACGCATAGCGACTTTTCCGGCTTTTCACACTAAAATCCTGTTTACAGACGAAGCACGCTTCACTCGACGTGGTACAACAAATATGCACAATAATCATGTTTAGGCTGAAGAAAACCCACATGCTGTGCAACAAACACAGTTTCAACGCTAATTCAATATCAATGTCTGGATGCGATTTGTCGCGAACTATTTAATCGGGCCGTTTAGATTACCAGAACCTGAACTAACCTGAATTATTGGAAAACTTACCTATTAATTTACGTCGCGACATGTTTTTTATGCACGATGGTTCACCACCCCCCCATTTTGCTCGTAATGTGAGACTTTTTCTGAACCAAAGTTACCCAGATAAATGCATCGGAAGAGGTGAAGATGCTCCAGTGGAGACCTCGTTCCCCAGACTTAAATCCATGCGATTTTTCTCCTTTGGGGTGCATTGAAATCGAAAGTTTATCAAGGTCAAATCGACAACATTGAGCAATTGTGGAATAGGATTAAAAATACTGCTAACGCTTTACGAGATGAAGACATTTTAAGAAGAGTACATTTAAATTTCCTGCGACGTATTAATTTATACATTAATGAAGGTGGCGGCCATATTAAACATTTATTGTGAAACCAATACCTTCTCAGTTGAGCGATTAAACTTCTTTCAAATTTATCAATTTGTGGGTAATCTTTTATGCCCTTAGCCAGTTGGTTTTTAGATTCTTATTGTTGTTGGCCCGTTGGTCTTTAAATTTATTATTGTTGTTAGCCTGTTTGCCTTTACGTATGCACGAAATTTCAGAGACTATTCTTCTGAACCTGTCGTAATCCTGGATAGAGTGTAAAGGAACGCATTTGCGAAATTGACAATGGAATTAAAAAATGGAATCAAACCACTCACTATCTCAGAAACTGTTGCTCTGAGCAACATTTACCATGAGAGCTTTTTTAGACAAGAGGAGGAGGAAAATACGAATATTTAATTTAAACTATCATACAGAGTGGTATAAAAAAGTTATGACAATTTAAAAGGATACACAGTGCAATAAGTGGCGCCCCTACAATTTACAACAAAACTGTAAGCTGATTTTGATTTCCCATCTCAGAAAACCCCTTAGCACCGAATCTTGTACAAATTGTATAATTATTAAGAAAGCTACTTACGAAAAATTAAAATAAAAATATTACTTTGACACTCTGTATCTCAAAAATTCCGAATTTTTGGACCAAGGTAAGTTGAGTTAAATAGTCATATTTGCATCCCGGAAATCCACAGTAACTCTATACTGGGACACCCTGTATATTATATGTATAGAAAAACTTATAAGATTGACTCCTGACATTTTCATCTACATTTGTTAAAACTAGAAATAATAAAAAACTACCTAACTTATGACTATATGTAAGTATGCTTAAAATTCGTGCATTATTGCAACCAAAAAAAAAACAAAAAAATTCTCAAAATAATAATGAAAAGATTCCAACCTTATGGATTCCCACCTCTGTCATCTATTCCTTTAAAGCAATATCATTCAGTATAAGTTTCCTCTCTACCTCAAGTATTATATGTATTCAAATTCTATCGTTTGAGAGTTACCGTATCAAGAGCCAACCAGCTAACACAACCACACACGGACACGTGTGTGAAATTATGTTTTTCCTGGACATGGAATCCCTGAAACGTAAATACTCGTAAATACAAAAATCTCAGTGGGTTATTTTCTTCACAACTACAATACCCTTAAAGAAAATAAAAATAAGTCTACGAATAAAATTTTCAAGATATTTCTGAAATTAATATTCAACAACACCACTGGCGAGTAAAAATGTATATAGGCCATATTGAAAGCACTTTTGACCAATGGCGGCATTGGTCGGTTTCCCTGTAATCAAAAATTTTATACTTTGTTTTTTATCGTTGGAGCGGATCGATGTTTTTTTAATGGATATACCAGAGAATTATGGAATATTAATGATTTCGGTGTAAAAATGACATTACATTTTTTTCTTGTTCCGTTTTAAACATTATAGACTCGTTAAAAACTTTTATTTGTGTCTCTTTCTATCTAGATCACGAAAAACAATTTCAAATCTCTGTCGATCCATAGGAATATGAGTCCAGTCAGAATACAACCAAAACAGGCCAAAAACATAAATCATCGGATACTGCTACTTTTTTTGAAAAAAATACTCGTCTCGAGGCATTTTAAGAAAAAAATATTGCGGGCGCTGAAAAATTGGGGCAACACCCTCAAAATTGAGAGAATTGACCCATTTTTGGGTTTTTAGCGCATTTTTGCAATTTTATCATAAATTTTTGGAAGATAAACTAAAAATTACAGATTGAGATGACTTCCTCAGCCACTCAACATGTACAGTAACCTGTGTATAATAATTAAAAATAACTTTGGACTATTGTTAAGTTTTTGTTTTGTACCTACTGCTGCCTTCAGTACTTCTATGACGTTAGAAACTTCCTCATAAAGATCGTTTATTTAAAAAATATGTCAATATTAAATTTTTCAATTATATTAACATTTATGCGTAAGTCAAAATATCTTGTAGTAAGTCAAAATATCATTACGTTCCAGTGGCTTGAACAATTGTAATTTGCTTTCATTAAATTCGTACCTTATTTCTACATACTTCAGAACATTTTTATACCAAGTACAACATGCTATTTTTATTATTGAATAATCAATCATTTGCTTTAATTATATATTCAAAATACAGCAATCTTTCATTTTCAAAGCTTAACACAGAATCTAGTAGCACTTTCAAAGCATTTTGTAACAAAGAAAGGTGAGATTCTGTTTGATCAGTATTAAAGAAGTTTTAGAGTGCAGAGGGACAGTCGTCTTCGCCCATAGTGATAAAATAATCCTTCAATATATCGGGAGATTTCAGAGCACGTTCTACAGCGAGGAGAAGTGATAGTCATCGCGTTTTGACATATCGCAGGACTGGAGCAAATTCAGATTCATGCATTTCAAAAAAACCTTTTAAAGCTTTTTCTTTTTTCGCATAGTATGAAAAATGACTATGTAGCTTCAGAATAAAATTCACCAGTTCAAATTTAGTTAAACCTATATTTTTCACTGTTGTGCAAAATATATGCTGGACACCCCACTGGAAAAGTATTCTTATTTTCATTGTGCGCCATCCGAAAAAAACTTAATTTTGGCATCCGAAATTAACATTTGCGTTATCTGTACAAAAACTGGTAAGAAATTTAGTATCAATATCGCGTTCCTTAGGTCGTGTTACTAAATTTCTACAGATGGCTAATGCAGAATCATAGGCACGTTTTTAAATTTGCCATTGGGCTATAAAATCTGACCACCAATGGAAAGAGTTTTGTTGCATCGTGATTAGAATCATCTGTAGCAGCACTATAAAAAGTACCAGTTTGAAGCACTATTCGCAGTCACAAAACAATACGTACGAAGTTTGAACCTTTTGTAATTACCGATTGACCCAAAATCAGGACATTCGTCGTCCCGATCAAGGGTGAATCGGGACGTGTCCACAGACCCCTGAAAATCAGGACGTCCCACGCAAATCGGGACACCTGGCAACGCTATTCGAGACCCAGAACTCACCAACAGCCTTGATTCTTTGAAATATTGAAGAACAGTTGACGACTTGAACCTATTCTATAATTATTTCCGATGGATGAATGGATGGATGGATGGATTCGATGGATGTAACTCGCTTAATTCTTCCCAATGCGGTGCATGCTAGCAATACACGACGCGCTAATACTTCACATGCGTATAAAGTTCAGCTTGTCACTCCTCGTATAATCCATTTCAAGTTATTTAGTGGTTTGCCCAGGGCTGTGTTTCCTGCTGAGTACAATTTACAGCAATTCAAGACTAACGTGAATCACTTTTTCCGCATACGCATCGCTCCTGTAGTGCTTTAGGGATTTCTTTGCAGCATGTGTGCTATTTCTCGCATTGTTGCTCCGAACGTCGTGACCTCTATTGCATTGTTACGTAGGATTTACAACATCTCTATCTCTCTCTATCTTCGACATCATCTCCAGTAACTCCAAGTGCTAGATCTGATCTGATCGATGTATCTGTTGGGAGATCTACCTCTTTTTCTTTTACCAGCCGGTCAATATTTTGGATATTAAGATTTTTTTATGGCATATTGCATTCATAGTCCATGTTTCTGCTCCGTAATTGGCTATAGGGAATATTAGTGAATTGGCAAGCCTTTTTTTAGTCATTTTATTTATTTTGTGGTCTTTTCATACTTTACTTAGGCTTGTTATTGCAGTTTTGGCCATCGCTATCCTTCTTTTAATTTCTTTTTTGTATCCTCCCTTGTTAGAAATTCTGACGCCTAAGTATATAATATCTGTCTTCAGTGATAAACAACAATTGACTGTTTTGTAGAAGACTTAAAGAGGTTAAAATGTCGTCGAGAAAGTGTAAATATGATGCTGATACATTTTGTTATATATGTGATATATTTATTAAAGTACTAGATATAAAATTTTATTTAAAAACGCATGTGAAAAGCTTTGTGAAGCCTACAGAGCCTATTTCAACTGCCCTGTTCGGAATCTAGATAAGCCCTGGGCTCCACATGTTGCTTGTAGTAATTGCAAAAGATGTTTAGAAGGTAAACAATTTTTAGTAAAAAAAAAATATATAAATATGTTTATTTTTATCTTTATTTATTTCAGGTTTGTATCGAGGTGAGAAACGGAGTATGAAATTCGCAGTACCGAGAATTTGGCGAGAGCCAAGAGACCACGTTAATGACTGTTATTTTTGCGTAGTAAATCCAGACATAGAGGAAAAAATGCGAAACCCATCGAATATCCTGACCTTGCTTCATCTTCTGCTCCAATTTCACATAGCCCACAACTTCCAGTACCTGAACCTCCTAAAAAATTGTCTCAGTCAAGCTCATCTCAGAGTTCAAATAAAAATATTGAAGATGAAGAATTTGTACTGTCACAGGAACCACCGAAACTCCATTTTCTCACCTCCTCCTCAGAAGACTTTAATGACTTAATAACAGATTTGAATTTGCCGAAGAGTAAGGCAGAGCTTTTGGGTTCTCGTTTGAAGCAATGGAATTTGCTTATTGATGACAAAATAACAGATCAACGAAGTCGGCATGAGACATGTGCTACGTTCTTCACCAAAAAAGATGGATTTTGTTATTGTAACGATATAAGAGGTTTGTTTGAAGCAGTTGGGGTGCCGATGGGTGAATGGCGTTTATTTATTGACAGCTCGACGAGAAGCTTGAAAGCCGTTTTATTACATAACGGAAATAAATTTCCATGTCTTCCAGTCGCTTATCCTGTACATCTAAAAGAAAACTATGAAAGTGTTAAAATTTTACTAGAAGCTTTAAAATAACAAGAGTATAAGTGGCAGTTCATTGGAGATTTTAAGATGGTAGGATTTTTAATGGGACTACAGGGTGAATATACAAAATATCCGTGTTATCTCTGTTTATGGGATAGTAGAGCGGATGCTCAACACTATGTTCAACGATCATGACCACTAAGAACGGAATTTTGTGTTGGAAAACAAAACGTTAAATGTGAACCTATTGCTGAACCTGAAAACGTATTAATGCCGCCTTTACACATCAAGTTAGGGCTTATGAAACAATTCGTAAAAAAGCTAGATGAAAAATCTGAAGCTTTTACATTTTTAAAAAACTTTTTTCCAAAGTTGTCAGAAGCAAAGGTTAAAGCTGGAATTTTTGTCGATCCACAAATTAAAAAAATTTTTGCCAGTGAAGAATTTCCAAAATTACTTACTAGTACTCAAAAAAAAAGTTGGAATAGTTTTTAAGCAGTAGTCTCTTAATTTTTAGGGAATAACAAAGTTGAAAATTACCAAGAGCTAGTTGAAAACATGTTAGAAAACTTTAAAACCATGGGTTACAGAATGTCTCTAAAAGTACATATACTGCATGCTCATTTAGATAAAGTTGAAAACAACATGGAGGCGTACTCAGAAGAACAAGGAGAACGTTTTCATCAAGATATTAAACTTACGAACAACGTTATCAGTGCCAATACAACGAAAATATGATGGGGGACTACATTTGGGGTTTAGTGAGAGAAAGTACTTATGAACATGAAAGAGAAAGTAATAGGGTTCACTTTTAAACTTTTTTCCACTATTGTAATTGTAATTTGATATGATAGTAAAAGTTGATAAAAATCATATATAAATATATTTGTTTCGATTTATCAATAAATAAAAATTTAAACTATGGATTTTCTAAAATACTGTTCAACCGTTCTCCTGGATATAAAAGCAAACTTTTTCAGGCCATATATTTTTTTTCGTCTAACTGTCGATAAATCTATCGAAATTTCATACCCTCTTATCAAAGTCAAAATTCATGTTGACCTGTGTAATCGATTCACCATATATATTCGGTCCAAAAAAACCACCTGCTTTCTATACTATTTTTTCTGTTATGTTTAATTAATTAATTGGAACTATGAGAAAATATGTTTAAATTAATATTTGAAACTTAACCAGCGAGGATTCGTATTAAAAACAACGACGGAATATTTTATGTAGAAGTTACATCATTGTCATAAAAATGTAAACAAAATTAATGTCAAAAAAATCTCCATACATTCAAGAACTGCATTGAAAAAAACACATTAAAATCAGCTACATTTTATCAAGCTATCTATTGCTCGTTAAATTGAAAACAAATGAATAATTTTCGGCCATACTTTATAATCTATCACTTGTTGCTAGTAATTTTGCAGTGGATTTTAAAAGTAGTATTAAAAAAGAGCGAGAGAAATTGTGAAATTCAACTTCAAGCTCGAACGATCGTAACTCATTTGTGGAATGATGGAAAATTGTACAAAAATATAGGAAAACTTGTTAAAAAGTCGCATGCTACTGTTCAGTACATTGTAAACCAGTATAAATCAACGAGTTACTATAAAATTCGACCACGCTCCGGTCGTCCCAAGAAACTGACTTCACGTGAAGAGGCCAGTATTGTTAGACGAATAATTACACTGGTCAACACAAGTCTTGTTTCCTTTATTTTTTTTTTGTTATTGGGTATTTCTGTGGCCCTGACTATGAAAAAAATACTGGGAGATTACTAACAGCTTTACCTTTTGAAATATACAGTTTTATTATTTTGCCAAAAAAATACAAAATATGTTAACAAAATTTCTATTGAACACTAGCAAATGATCTTTTATAAGATTTCCTTGAATGAACGACTTTAGGTAGATCTCGTTGCAAACTCCAGCAGTAGTCTGCCATCATATGTAAGTCCCACCGCCCCTGATAACGCTCTTCCATTGTCCTGATGAAATCTTTCACCCTGCTCCTCACTAAAATCACCCAGATTTTGTGGAAATCGGCCTAAATGCGAGTACAGGAATTGGATTTTTATGCTCATGTTGCACCCTAGCTCTTGCAAGTTTGATAGCATGCACTCAACAAGCTCGACATGGTCGTCAGATTTCTTTTTGCCTAGAAAGCTACTCATAACCAAAACAAATGAATTCCAAGCTTTGGATTCGACTTCAGTCATTGATTTGACAAAATTAGGATCTTTCACGAGTTGCCTAATCTGTGGCCCATCAAAAATACCAGCTTTCAATTTTTTTTAACTTAATCCTGGAAACTTGAGTGAAAGAAAATTAAAACATTCGCCACTTTTGTCAAGCGCCTTCACAAACTGTTTCATTATGCCGAGTTTAATATGAAGTGGTGGAAGTATGATGCGGTCTCGGCTAACTAAAGGCACGTTTATAACATTTTTTGTACCAACTTTTAGCTCTTCCCGAACTGGCCAAACTTTTTATGACTAATGGTGTCGTTTGTCACGACTATCCCAGAGACACATGAAAGAAGGGAACTTTGTGTACCCCCCTTGTTGACCTAAAATAAAGTTAACCATTTCCAGATCAACACAAATGACCCATTTGTGGTCTTGATACTTAATTTTTTCCATAACCTTAGAAACATTTACGTATTCTTCTTTTAAAGTCGTCGAATGTGCAATAGGTATAGATCCGTACTTGTTACCGTTATGAAGCAAAACATACTTTAAACTTCCTTTGCTGCTGTCTATGAAAAGACGCCAATCACTAGGTTGGTACTGTTTTAATCGCATCTGCTGCAAAATACCACCAACATCGTTACAAAAAACTAAATCCTTCTCTTGAGAAAAATACGGTAACAGATTTTTTTCTCGGGTACGATAAAATGTAATGTTGGTTTCTGGAGTAAGCAAATTTTTTTCTTTTAAACGAGATGCTAAAATTTCAGAAGCTTCTTTTGGTAAGTTCAGATCTCTTACTAAGTCATTTAGTTCTTTCTGATTAAATGGTTGAGGTTCTGAAAGGCTACACTTGTAGTCTGAATCAGAGTCTTCACTTGATGTATTTCGTTCGGGTTCACAGAGATTTGGATCAGAAGATTTAGATGTGCTGGGTTGTACCTCTTGTGATTTTAATTGAGGTCGTTGAGCAGAAGATAAGTTAGGATATGACCACTTACTTCAATTTCCAGGGTTAATTCCGTTTATTTTCACAACGCAGAAGTAGCAATCGTCATGATGGTTTCGAGGTTCTCGCCAAATCATGGGTGTTACGAACATTATTGCATCTCTTTTTCCACTGGACCATAAGCATAGACATACCACACATTTCTGGCATACAATATGAGGAACCCACGGCTGATTACACAATTTTATTTTAAAGTATTGATGATACGCAGTTTTCACAAAGTCCGATATAGGTTTTCGATATTTTGCTAATATATATTCATCACAAATATAGCAAAAACAATCGGGATTAAGCACACAACATCTTCTTAACGAAGCCATATCTAAAACAACAACAAAATATATTTGAGTGTCCAATAAAAAACGAAAATCTAAGTAAAAATAGTAAATGAGGGTAGTTAGCTATAACTCAAAGACAAAAGCTGTTGCCATATTTAAAAAATACGCGTCAATTTGAGATAGAAACAAAAAAAAAATCACAGGAAACAAGCAATTTTCTTTTTTTTGTTGACCAGTGTTATAGATCGAAACTCTTATTGGTAATTATTAAGTGTATGGAGACTTTTTTGACATTAATTTTGTTTACATCTTTATAACAATGATGTAAATAAAATGTTCCGTAGTTGTTTTTAATACTAATCTTCGTTGATTAAGTTTCAAATATTTAAACATAACAGAAACATAATATAGAAAGCAGGTTGTGTATGGAGACTTTTTGGACTGACTGTATATTAAAGAGTAGTGTGCGATCCCCATAAAAAAAGCTTCTAAAACGGTGAGGGCGAATCCAAACTAACACTTATACGTGCAGGCAGAGTTGAAAGGGATAAGAACATTTAGTGAAAGATCGATAAAAGTGAGATCAGGAACGTTGCCCAATTTATCGGAAATGCACAAAACATAGATTTGAATACATTTTAATAGAGCTCTAAAAAATTCATTGAAAGGGCTGCGCATTTAGAACAAATTTAAAAAATTGATTCTCAAACACTAAAAGATTGAGAAACGCTGCAAAAATTCACATTCTTTTTCTATTAAATTCAGTTGTTGTCGAAAAGAAGCTGCTTAAATAAGTTTCGGTTGAGCACTTGAGCATCAGATTATCGGCTTAAGCGATAAAGGTCCGACCCACTTGCAACCGTGCATATAGCTCCGATCTGCCGTGAAGTAATAAAACTGACACTGATGTCGTTGCTCTTTTTTTAATCCCACTGAATGCCTACGGGAGCGTTAATAAGCCCATGTGTTTGCTTTTTGTTCAGTTTATGGCGTTGTTATTTTTCTTACGGTGTTAGTATGCGGGTATGTGGCTATTAGGTTTAAATTGTAGTAGATATCGTATTTGCAATAAATATTCTCATTTAGCAATTCTTTTTGCATAAAGTAACGCTGTATAATATTTATTTCATTTTTTTTTATACCAGACTCTTTGGATCGTTATTCACATGTTTGCACAAATCATCGTAAATATACTTTTCTCTGAGAAAAAACTGGTCAAGTGGAAACCGGACTTGCGCAATTAGTGTTCGGCACCGTGACTGCCTTCAGAAAATACACGCTAAATGAGTTTTTAAAAATCAATATCTAAGATTCGGACACAAACTTGTTTTTTAGTGTTCCGGACGGAATACTTATAAGATCACTTCGGTGTCTGTCCGTCTGTCTGTCTGTCCGTCCGTCTGTCACACCCGATTTTCTCCGAAACTATTTGTCATAGAAAGTTGAAATTTGGTAATAATATAGGAATTGATGGGCTCATCAGAGCCATGTAGTTTTGAAAGTTAAATTTTGACTTAAGGGGTTAGTTTTGGGGGGTGAAATCGGAAAAAAAAAAATTTTTTACTAGGTAATCGAGTGTGGTGTCAAATGAATGCTTGTAAAAAGTAAAAAATATATATATAATGTAATACTTGCGCGCACTTTACTTTGTATTATTTTTAAAAAATGGCGAAAAATTGCTGTCCACCCACCTTATCTCAAAAAGTACTTATCAAAAAATTTTGAAAAAATTCTGAAATATTCTCCACGGGGTGTAGATTGAACGAAAATTATCACGAGTGCATTACCTTTAATAATTTATCTGGTATATAAAGAAAACAAAAATTTCAAGGTCATCAGATTTCGGTAGAGATTGGAATCAAACTTTGTTGAAAACTCATTTGGGGTGTATTTTGTAAAGTCACTGATCATTTTATACCACCGTAACAACATTTTTTATTTTAAAAGCAATCAACCTACGGAACACTAATTGCGCAAGTTCAACTTGCACTTGACCGGTTATTTTTTTTTTATGGGTCTAGAACACGTGCTGCAGGGAAGTCCCTAAAGCGCTTCAGGAGCAGCACGTGTGCGGAAAAAATGATTCACGTTGTTCTTGAATCGCTGTTGTGATGGTTAAAAAAAACTTTATACGTGAACTTCTATATCGTTAGAAAAATGCAACACACATTGCCTATCGAGGTTCTGTCTCTAGTAGAACTAGTATCTTTTATCTTTTGTATAAGACCGCTGCTATTCAAATAGGTGGATAGACTTATTGACTCATTCCATTTTTTTTTTATATATATAAACCAAAAGTTACACAGGCCAACAAAAAAATATTTATAAAAACTTCTTAAACCAATACATCTAAGTGTTATGTATTTTTGGGTGCTGAAACCGTATCTGGTATCAGTTTTTTTGTATCACCCACAGTTCTCTCACAATATGACATCGATTAAATTTTAAAATAGGGAAAATTTGATACATAAAAAATAAAAACTTAAACCGTACTTTTACACTCCTGGACAAAATTAACGCAAAAATATATTAAATCATCCAAATCTCTATAATGAATTAATTTTAATAATTTTTTATGAACATTGGTTACACTAAAAGTTAGAAAAAACTTACTCGGATACTTTAAAAGTGAATTAGCTACCAAATTTCTCTATTAGATTCGAATTAAAATTATTCTTAAGACCTAATAACAAAATCGTTGAAATTATGTAATAATGAAAAAAATAAACTGGGACACTACTAGCAAAATTAATGGTGTAACTGAGACACTAGTAGCGTGTGTTGCCTCCTCTACGTCGGATACCAGCGTTTATGCGCCTAGGCATGCTTCTAATTAAATTTTGGATAAAATCTTGAGGAATTTGCTCCCATTCTGTGATAACTGCATTTTCAAGTTCCCTCAGGTTTCTAGGTGCAGGTATATGACGTTTCACATTTTTCTTAAGGTGATCCCATACATGTTCTATCGGATTCAGATCCGGGCTTTTTGGTGGCCATTGCATAATCGGTATATCAACTTGATTAGGATAATCGAGTACCTCCCTAGCCACGTGAGGTCGAGCGTTGTCTTGCATAAACAGGAAATTGGGCTCCACAAAATGACCGAAAGGCATCACATGTTCTATTACAATATTCTCAAGATAGTAGTCAGCATTCATGAATCTCGTACGGACAGGAACTAACTCTGTGCGAGCATCAAAGCAGATGCCACCCCAGAACATGACAGAGCTACCGCCGAATGGAATCCTTGCAAAGATATTGCAAGGAGCAAACCTCTCTCCTGGTCTTCGCCATACTCGCTCACGACCATCTGGATGTTTTAGACTAACCCTAGTTTCATCTGTGAAGAAAACTTGTTTCCAATCATCCACAGACCAGTTTTCGTGATTTCGAGCAAAACGTAACCTGGTAACTCTGTTCTCTCTAGTAAGCAAGAGCGCAGTGGCTGGTCTCCTACTGTTTAATCCAGTTTCATTTAACCGTCTTCTAACTGTTTTAGAAGAAATTGTGACATTGCGAACAGCTTCGAGTTCGTTTCTTATTATAGAACTAGTGACAGTCCTGTTTCTTAAAGCATATTGTCTTATAAAACGTTCATCTAGGTCGCTAGTGCATCGTTTTCGCCTTTGCCCTAGCCTTCTAGAATAAGTTCCTACTTCATTCAAGCGTCTTACCATACGACTTATTGTGGAACGATGTTTGCCTAACAAATTGGCAACATAACTCTGACAATATCCCTCGTCCAATAAAACTGAGGCTCGCACTACCTCGTGTTCAGTTAAATTCCTTGTTCGATTCATTTATCTAATTCTTCGGGGTCAAAAATAAAACAGTCTACCACAAAAACGTATTACTTTGAAAAAGGGAACAATTTATAAACTTACTTTTAAAGAAAATCTATTGCATTATTACAGAAAATTGTTTATCTTCTAGAAAATTCTTTAAAACTGTAAATCTAAACGAATTGTTTTGATTTCTGTCATGAACAACGAAACAAAATATGCATAGCCTATTATACTACTACTCGATAAACTTTAAAACTGACATAAGAAAAAGATAAATTAATTTTCAGATTGTTGCGTTAATTTTGTCCTGGAGTTTATTTGATTAGGCTACAATTTTTACTCACGATAACATATTTCACTTCAATGCGAATATTTTAGGTACTTATTTTTTTGTATTTCCTTTCCCTTTTCTCTGTGAAGTTTCTTGTATAGCTTTTTCTGCGATGTGATGCATTTAGTTCACTATGAAGTGACCAACAGTATTCACCCATCATGTTGATATTCCACTGTCCCTGGTACCGTTTCACCGCCTCCTTTATGTCCTGATGGAACCGTTCCCCCTGCTCTTCACTCACATTTTAGGAAAAAAGTCAAGATCGTTGTGCAAAAAGTGGATTTTAAGCCTCATTAGACAACCCAGATTTTTGAACTTGTCTATCATATTAGCTACGATAAGTTCATAGTTAGGGTCTTTTACATTGCCTAAAAACTTAGTCACAACTTCTTTAAATGATATCCAAGGCTCCTTTTCCTTTGTAATCATCCTTGCTTTAAAGTTGAAATCGAACATCATTTTACGAATATCAGGCCCAACGAAAACCCCTTCTTTCAGTTTGGCTTCTGAGGAAATCTTTTAAACAAATATTTAAGATATTCACCATCTTTAGACAAGGCTTTCACAAATTGTTTCATTAGGCCTAACTTGATGTCTAGTGGTGGTAGAAGAATCTTTTTTTGGGTCTACTAAAGTTTTATGCAAAATGTTCTTCTCGCCAGGTGTTAAAGTTTTTCTTACGGGCCATTGTTTTTTGAACCAATGTTGATCCCTTGCTCTGCTGTCCCACTCACATATAAAACATGGAAACTTTGTAAATCCCTTTTGTTGACCAAGGATCATGGAGACAATCATGGAAAACGGAGGAATAAATAAATAAATAAATAAACATTTATTTCCTTTTTTGACTGATGCAGATGCACAATATAGTACAAAGACATAGTATAGGATACGTCAAAAACAATTAAAAATACATTTAACATATAAACATATAAAAGAAAAAAAGAAACAATAATCATTACATTATTAACATCTGGATACCAATAATCTTAACCTATATAAAGAACTCATTCAATGAGTAATGTGCTCTAGGTACCAAGAATCGTCTTAACTCTGATTTAAATTTACTTAGAGATGAGATTCCCGTTATTTTTTTTTGAATATTGGATTTGACGAAAGTAAGAAGGAAGTATAGGAACAACAATAATATAAAATACAAAGAAACGCACAACCTAATAAAAAGAAAGATAAAGGAGGCTAAAGACATGTGACTAAATGAACAATGCACGGAAATAGAAGCATTAGAGAAGAAATACGACACATTTAATTTACATAAGAAAATCAAAGAAGCTGTTGGACTAAGGTGACGACAGCAACCACAAGTAATAGAGGATAAAGACGGTAAACTACTACTGAACATACAAGAAAGAATAGATAGATGAGAACAATATATAGGGGAAATGTAAAGGGACACAACTCGACAACTTAATACAAATAAGCTCCCCCCATAAATAAAGACGAAATATTAGCAGCAGCAAATCAGGTTAAAAACAAAAAGGTCGTAGGAGAAGATAATATACCTACAGAAATCATTAAAATATTTCTTAAAAAACATATGGAGATTATATAGGACCTCTTCAATAGCGTATATAACACACAACATTATTGGTTGACATCAACTTTTATACCACTGCCAAAAAAGAATAACCCTAGAAAGTGCGACGAATACCGGAATATAAGTCTAATGAACCACATCTTGAAACTCTTCCTTAAAATAATCCACCAAAGGGTATACAAAAAACTAGATGAACGTACTGGACAAACACAGTTCGGCTTTAAAAACGAACTAGGAACGAGGGACGCACTATTTTCCATCCGCGTTCTGATTGAAAGATGTAGGGATATCGACTCTGATGTTTATTTCTGCTTCATCGATTTCCAAAAAGCCTTTGATATGGTAAATCATAAATAAAGAAATGCGTACGTCAAGATTGTATTTTGTCACCCCTGTTATTCAATGTCTATTCGGAGGAAATCTTCAATAAAGCACTTTCTGATAAAAAAGATGGAGTTACAATTAATGGTGTGTGTGTAAATAACCTCCGCCACACTGATGATACTGTCATTCTAGCGGACAGTGAGAAAGGCCTACAAAGACTCATGAATCAAATTGTCGATGCATGTGAGGAATATGGAATAAAACTAAATACGAACAAAACAAAAACAATGGTAGCCAGTATGAATCCTAATACAAAAAAATAAAACCGGTCAAGTGCAAGTTGAACTTGCGCAATTGAATCGGTGAGTTCGACAACCGTACATGTCCGAAAATGTCATTTTGAGAAATTTAAGAAAAACTGATAATCTTTTAAATTACTTATTTCTCAGGTTTGGCATACACAGAGAAGTTTTAGATCTGGTGATCTGGGATTTATATCTAGTAATAGTTTTTCTATAAACGAAACGGTCTAATAGTTATAGCTAAAAGAAGTTAGTGGACAAGTACGGTTTTCGAAATCAGTATCGTAAATAAAAATAAAACAAGTGAAAAATGATTACATTTTTAATAGTTCTAAAAGAATAACAAATAAATACTGATTTAAACATTTTAATCGTCATTTTCTGCCGTTGTCGTATTACAGGATGTTATATGGTAGAAAAATTCTAACATTTCACCAGTCATATATTGCATAACTTTTTTAATATCCTCGACTTTTTTCTCATTAATAGGTAGAGGATCTTTATAAGCGCCAGCAGTCGGTAGAGAAGGACTTTCCTTATGTTGCTTTAATAACTTAAATGTGTAGGAGAGAAAACCGTTTATGTAATTCCACGTTGTCACATAACCTGGAGTTGAACTGTCATAAAGAAATTGCCTATAGTTTGACACAGCAAAATTTCCTTTTCTAGTATTATCACCACTGACTAAAATAGAACACGTTTTTTTATAATCAGTCGGCCACCACTTTTTAAAATCAATAATATCGTTATGTCGAATTAACTTTACAGTAAATGGTTGTTTTTTTTTTTTTCCTTGAAGATAGTATTATTTCTTGATATTCTTCTGGAATATAAATTCGATCGTGTTTTTTAATCACCCTCTTAACACAACCAAAATCCCTGTCGCAGGGCAAAAATGAATGCCCTCTTATTGGAAAGTAATGGTATATTTTGTTAAATCTCTTGGTCGCCTGCAATGCTAGCAAAATGCGAACCATGGTCTGGTTACGATTCTGTCCCGCACATCCATCAGAAAATAAGTGTAACTCAGTGATTTCAGATCCTTTTAGAGCTTCACCCCTCGTGGTAGCTATAAAAATGACCAGTGTTGTCTTTAAGATTATGAATCTGAAATGCATATACCCAAAGTTGCCTCAGATAAAAAATTTCTTGAACCGGGATATATGGGAGGGGCATATTCTGTATATAGTCAAAAGCTAGGCCCATTACTTCTGGTCGTTCCTTACACAGAGATTGCACTTCTTTTAGTTTCGTGTAAAACTTTTTTGCGCGCCTTTTATGAACTATGAGTTCCGCTGCAACCACTCTCTTTGCATTATCTTTAAGTTTAGCTCCAAGGCTTTCACATACCGAGCAGACATCAACCTGTGGTCTTCCAAACCTGAGATTGTAGTTTTCATTATAATATTTTAGATAGAATTCGCATTTAACCAAATTTTCTAGCTGTGGATTTTTATCTATAAACAGATTATACATTTTCTTCACATTTAAAGATGCATCCAAATAATGAATGGTTTTTGAGGAGTAATGGGAAACTTTAACCGGGAATGACTCAATGTGTTCTTTTATTTTCACAATCCATTCTTCGCATATTGCACGAGGTCTGTTGTGCCGGCCTCTTAAATCCTTTGGTGATTTTGTAGCTAGAAATAAGGTGTGTTTAAACGCTGAACTTGCCAATGAGATATGGCATGAAGACTGATAAATGCCTGTTTACATACGGAAATTCGATTTGATTGTTTCATAACAAAGTACAAAAAATTTGATTTTCTTTGTTGTTTAGGTTTTACGCCTCTTATCCGATGTCTTTCAATAGGCTTTGCTTCAATAAGCCCCTGCACATACGTATCTTGTTCATTTTTTGGCTTACCGTCGTATAATTTTGATATTATTTCTGTTTTCTCTTCATCAGTAAACTGCTGCATGCACTTTTTTTTACACCTTAAAAATGTATTCATTAGTTAAAATTAATTAATTTAAAAAAAAATGTAAACTTACATGCATGTAGGTCCGACAGTTTTCGCTTCAATATGTTTTCCGTTTTTACCAACATATTCCTGACCGTGCAAACGTGCTATTTTTCTTTGGTTATGTTTCCAACTAACAATATTCCTTTTTCTTTTTTTGTTGCCATTGCTAGTAACCACATCTTCTCTGTCACAGGATGACATATTTTATTTAAACAAATTTAAAAACACACGATAATTAAGCTATTTTAATTAATAAAACCCACACGAAGTCAACTCTTTCTTTGTAAACAAATAACTGCAGATATTTTAGTAGCTGAGATGAAAAACCGTACAAGTCACGGACATGTACGGTTTTTCCAGTCATCACCGAACGGCAGCCTACTGTAGAGCGTTAACGTTTAAGTATATCGTACGGTTTTTATGCTCAGTTGATAGGGGGATATATTTAAAACAAAATGGCTATCTCAGTTTAAAATGTCAAATTTTGGACTTGTACGGTTGTCGAACTCACCGATTCAATTAGTGTTCCGTTCGTTGATTGCTTTTAAAATAAAAAATGTTGTAACGGAAGTATAAAATGATCGATCAGTGAGTTCACAAAACACACCCCAAATGAGTTTTCAACAAAATTTGTTTCCAATCTTTACTGAAAATTGATGACCTTGAAATTTCTGTTTTTTTTATATACCAGATCAATTATTAAAGGTAATGCACTCGTGATAATTTTCGTTCAATCTACACCCCGTGGAGAATATTCCAGAATTTTTTCAAAATTTTTTGATAGGTACTTTTCGAGATAAGGCGGGTGGACAGCGATTTTTCGCGATTTTTTAAAAATAATACGAAGAAAAGTGCGCGCAGGTATTACATTATATATATATATATATATATATATATATATATATATATATATATATATATTTATATATTTTACTCGTGTTTTCACAAGCTTTCATTTGACACCACACTCGATTACCTAGTAAAAAATTTTTTTTTTCACTTCCGATTTCACCCCCCAAAACTAACCCCTTAAGTCAAAATTTAACTTTCAAAACTACATGGCTCTGATGAGGCCATCAATTCCTATATTATTACCAAATTTCAACTTTCTATGACAAATGGTTTCGGAGAAAATCGGGTGTAACAGACGGACAGACAGATGCCGAAGTCATCTTATAAGTGTTCCGTACGGAACACTAAAAATAAAAATATATTTATTCCTGCCAACAAATCATAGTTGTTGCACATTAAACTTAAACTTAATACTACGAAACCAATACAGGAAAAGACAATTTCCCTAGCAGTAAAAACCAAATTACAAGGCAATAATTCATTTTAAGCGATGCACAATTTTCTTAAAGAAGAAGGTGCATGCATCACCAATTCATAATCTACTATTAGTACTTATTACAAATGTAATAGAACCATCTTATTTTAAATATATACTTTATTTATTTTCTCAATAATGATCTATTTTGTTATCAAGCAACCAGTTAGTCAATTTACGAGTATTTTTACCAACCTATATCGTTTCACTTTCAGTTCGTGAGGAATTATATAAAAAATCCTCGGAGCAGGGGTAGATGGTACGTACACATTGTTCAGGGTAATTAGTCTAGTATGAATAGAGTGATCAACTCTGTTTACCTTATGTTTGTTATTCAGTAAAATTCTTACCACCGATTTTATCTATAATTGCTTCAGCGACAAAACCCTAGCCCCATCGTATAGTTGGTCCGTAGGAAATCTTCGCGGTTTAAACAGTAATATTTTTAGAACCCTTTTCTGGGCTATTACTAAAGACGAAGATACCGAATCACGCACGGACCCCCAAACTACCAAACCATAGCCTATCACTGACTCCACAAGTGCTTTATATACATATATTAAATATTTCTTGGGTAACCACTGCCTAATCTGATAAAACCTAAAATACATTTTTCGAATTTTACTTGTTATATAATCTATGTGATAATCCCATCTTAAATGCAAATCTAGGTATACACCCAAATATTTAATGTTATCGGTGGAGCAGATCTTTAGATTGTAATCACAAGCAACAAAGTTATTACAGCCAGGTTCATGAATTTTTATAAAATCCTTGGGATAATTCCTTTTATTAAACGTAAAGGCTACAAATTTTGATTTATCAATATTTAAGGTTAATAAGTTCAAATCTAACCACAACTTTACCTTAATCATAGCCAGTTCTACCTTCTGAAAGACGCAGCCCCATATTTTATCCTGTAACATTACAACAGTATCGTCGGCATAACAAACCATAGATCCTTGAGATCAAATACGCAAAAGGGTATCTATGTATATTGTAAATAACAATGGCCGAAGCACTGTACCCTGCGGCACACTGCACTCAATTGGAAGTGATAAGCTCATTGATTCTCCTATTTTTACTTATTGCGTACGTCTGATCAGATATGATTTTATTAGATCATACGGGATACCTCTAATTCCAATATGCTCAACTTTCTCCAACAATATGCGGTGAGATACAGTGTCAAAAGCCTTTGTCAGGTCCAAGAATATCAAAAGTGATTTATTGCTATTGTCGAGGTTCTCAGAAATATGGTTTACTACCCTTATAAGAGCATCTTCAGTGCCCAACTTCTGTGTAAAACAATACTCAGTATCGGATATTAATTTATTTTTATTTAAGTGATCGTCCAGGCGCAACTTGATACATTTCTCAATAATTTTACTCAGGTTGCTGATAATTACAACGGGACGATAATTCGTAATTTCGTTACGCGAACCACCCTTATGTATAGGCGTTATGGTACATTTCTTTAAACTTAACAACGTAAATATTAAAGTACATCAACAAATAGTTGAAAGGGTAACAAAGATAACGTACTTAGGAAGCGTAATTAGTGAAGATTGGGACCACTCTATTGAAATACGCTCAAGAATTGAAAAAGCACGAAGCTCCTTTAATAAAACGCGCAGCATACTCTGTAACTGCCAACTAAACTTAAAAACAAGAACAAGAATGCTAAGATGCTAGGTGTTCTCGGTCATGTTATACAGTATAGAAGCTGCAACAATCACAGAGACAATACAACTAAGAATGGAGTCGTTCAAGATGTGGTGGTATCGCCGAATGCTGCGTGTTCCTTGGACAGTGCATACCACAAACGTGGAAATACTTGACCAGATGAGAAAAGAACGAGAGCTGATTCCACCTCTTACAGAAAGAAAAAGCACTTACTTTGCCCATATTATAAGAAGCCAAAAGTATGAGCTCCTGCAACTTATAATTGAAGGAAAAATAATCGCTAGGTGAGGCCCAAGAAAGCGCCGCAACTCCTGGTTGAAAAACTTACCGCAGTGGACAAACATGACATCTACTGAACTCTTTAGCGTGACAATAGATAAAATGAGATGGGCAAATGTGATCGCCAATGTCCTTAGAAGATAAGGCATACTAAGAAGAAAAAAAAAAGATAGTTAAGCAGCTCCTAACGGAAAAAGAAAAAAGTATAAACATCACACACTACTAACATCATTATAACTTTAGACGCCCCTGAAACAAGGGGAATTTAGGTTTAATATTTAGTTTTAAGTTGAGATAAGTTAAGATAAGGTAGATTAGTTCAATTCGTTAGAAAATTAACCCTAGAGTTAAAACAAAATCGTAGTTGAAAGTGACGGTAACTTCATTGAAATACAAGAACATTCAGTCCATATCGAGATCACCGAAATTGAAAGAATTTTAGATGATTTTTCAAAAAAAAAAACTTACTTGTTAAGTTTCACATTATATGCTGGAATCGTACATTCAACTTAAACTCTCATTGTCATCTTCAAGAAATAATTCTCTTCGGAGCAGCGGCCTCAACGACAAAGCCCGTTTCGATAATACAATGTTCTCGTAGGATGTTTAGGTAATGTAGCGTAAAACCCACGGCTACCGAAAGGTAAACACTCAGAATGGGCGATGCTGCTCTTCATGTTCTTGGTCGCAGAATAAAGACTGAGTCCCCGGGTTTTCGTTATTCACGCCTGTTTGCGCGGCAAAGTTGTCCTTTTGTTGTTAAAGACCTTTTGATACCAACTTTTGTGTCGCCGTAGGACAAAGAAGATGTCAATGTAATTTGGAATCGGTAGTTTAGAGTTATATAACGTAAAAATTCAAAGCGGCTTAGTACGATGGAATAATAGCAATTGCGGAAACAACTATATCTTTATTATTATAAATCTAAACAGTCGACTTTTAAACATTGTAAAACTGCAGTGACTTTTTGACGTTTCTCCTACTATTCCACGAAACATCTTCAAAGATCTTTAATTATCGAGACTAAAACATTCAATAATCCCGGAGGGACTCAATTCGAATATTTATGACTGTATTTACCTAATCGCGACAGTGTAGTACTTGGTATTCACATGTGACGCAGTTTGTAACTCGTATCTAACATGAAGCGAAAAGGACCGAGACTTTCCGAGAGATGACAGCCCCCTTTTCAAAACTGAAAAGAGGTAATAATCGCTTGGCGCCAGATGTGGTGAATACGACGGACGAGGAAGCAATTCATAGCCCAAATTGTTCAATTTCACCATCGATTTTATCGACTTGTGAGCTGATGTATTATCTTAGTGAAACTACACTTTTTTCTTCTCTAATTGCGGCTTTTTTTCTTGATTTCACCATCAAACGGCCCCATAAACTAAAGTGTATTTGTTTAGAGTAGAATTCTCTCATTGTAGATGCAAATACATGTTGGGGTGCGCCCAAAAAAAAAAGAGATTTCTTATGCATTTTACTTACAGAAAACCTCTGTTACACAATAGAGTCATAAAATATAAGTGAGGATTCATCTGTAGCATAGCCGTCTGAGCATAACATGCTTTTAGTGTTTAATAAATAAAATTATCTTAAAAATAAAGTTACAGAAATATAAGATTTATAATTAATTATATATATTTTTTCGATATATAAGTACTTTAATTATAATCAAAAACAATCATCATCTTCAAAATCTGAAGATTCGACTTCTCTTAAATTGATAATTAGGGGTTCTATTTCCATAGTTTCTTGGATGTATTCGTCGTTTCTACATTTTATTTTCTTCTTCTATAACATGTCGAATGGTCTTTTTCCAATTATCCTCTTTGATTTTCTCTATTCCGGCGAGTAATAATTACCTTACGTCTTGAAGTTTGAACATGGTGTTTCTCATGCAACGAAGCCGTTCATTTGTGCGAAAATTAGCTCTACGGGATTCAGTTGGCAATGATATGGAGGTAATCTCAGCTCTGTGATATTCCGTCCCGTTGCCATCTCATTGCCGCGTATTTCCTAAACTGTGCCTTATTTCGTTTCGCAATTTTGAGAAGTTCCACTTTTAACATACCATCTTTATGTTTTGAGATTTTTTTCACTTATCCATTGAAGAATATCCGCTCTCTTCCATGAATTTTTCGTGAGTCGGTCTAATAATCGAGAATGGTATGGGGCATTATCTAATACTATAACTGATTCTGCTGTTATACATTCAATCATTTGTTGGAAGTTTTCCTCAAAAACATCGGCCGTCATCTCCTCATGGTAATCTTTAGTTGACTTTGATTCAAATTCCAACAGGCCACCGTCGAGAAATCCGTGTTCACTACCAATATGTGCTATAATTAGCCTGCGACCTTTTCCTTAAGGGGGTTTTAATCCAGTCGACCAATCTTCCATGAAAGCTTGTTTGGTACTTTTAATGTTTTTGTCAATCCAGAATTTTTCACTGTGTGTCCCTAATTAACTCAAGTCTCATCTAAATAAAAAATATTTCTTTCTTCGACTCGAAATTTTCTGATTGCTTTTAGATATTCTTTTCTCCAACATATTATTTCTGTTTTATCGATAAGAGCAGATTTTTTATTGTGTTTAAGGATTTTCCATAATTTCCATTTTTTCAAATCTGGTAAGTCCTGGTCTTCTCTGATTTCTTGCAAAACACTGTAGATTTCTGATTCTTAAAAAATGTTAATTGTTCTCGTTTAGGCCTTTAACATACAAATAAGATTTTTAGTTTCATCATTTACTCAAACTATGATTTATACAGCTTATTGTAAAGTTTAGAAGGCGTGTAATAAAATATTTTTTAGAAAAAGGTCGCACTGTTGTATAGAGATAGAAAATAAAGGTAATGATGAAAATTAAAAGTGCAAATAATTGGTAGAGAAATTTCGGACGCTTATGGTTTATGACATTTTAATGTTTATAACCCATGTTATGTGCTATCAACTCCAAACCAACAGACTTTTAACGTAAGATAGTAAGAGTGATGCCCTTTCTGAAGATAGTCGATCAGTATTATTCCATGAGTATCCTAAAAAATATTTGCCAAAACCTTTCCAGCTGATGTTGGTGTTTTCGGACGCTTCGGTTGACTTTCATCCGGTTCCAAGAACTCTGCGGACTACCTGTTGGACTTAGGCGGGTAGTGGTGGATCCATATTTCGCTCATTGTTACTAGTTTATGCAAAAAGTCCTTTGGATTACGCGATTACTGAATCTTCAACCAGTTGCTGTTTTTGAGCAATCGTGAAAGTACGCGGTACCTATCGGGTACATAGCTTTTCTATATACAAATATTCAGACAAAATGACGTCCGGAACGTGTTGCATCATGAGTGCTTGTACGACCGAATTTAAGTAAATAGACAAAATATCATGCAAATTTTACACGAATCTTCTGAGAGTTGACACTAACTGAAAATCATATGGTGTTTTTTGTTTGTGCTGCCAGCTCTCGGAAACTCTAGAGACTTTTCACCCCATGTTAGTATGTTGATGTTGCAAAAAATAATTGTAAATTTCAATTCGCTCGCTAATATTTTATTTGTAGGAACTTGAGGCTGACGAAGCGAAGAAATTTTGTCTTTGTTACATTGATTTTCTTCAGACTTCAGCCATCTCAAAGCATATACGATTAGACCAAGAGAGCGACCTGAAATTTTGACCTGCCGACCAACCGTCTGCCTAGTTGTTCGTTCATCGGGCGAGTTGAATAATAGCCTTTAACATCGATATTGCGGCCCGCGTGTCCTGGAATGGACCTTTTTTTATGCAATTTCTGCGACAGCCTATCTATTGGGAGAGTAAATTGACCGTTTTCATATGTAACAGAATTCGTGGAATTCGGGCCAACTAGTCCCAATGAACAAAATTGTTTGGGTCTATTGCTACGGTCCCAATTAGGCCTAAATCGGCATTTGTTTGTAATACCAGCTTTTGGCATTAAAATGCAAATTTCTGGATTCTTCAAAAAGGGCTCATTTCCTATTTTCTATGAAATATTATACCGATAGTCGCAAGAAATTCATACGGTAAGTACTTTAAAAAAATTTTTGTACATTTCTTTTATATATATTAGCACATACAGTCAGTCCAGAAAGTCTCCACACACCACCTGTTTTCTATACTATTTTTCTTCTTCTTCTTCTTCTTTTACTTAGGCTGCGGCCTGTTTTTCTTCACGCGTTTCCTTTATGGCGTTCCTATTAACGAAGATACCCAACTTTCCTTCCATCGTTTCAAGGGTCTCCTTGGAGCTCTCTTTCCTGCTGGCCGTGGTCTTTCACTATTCTGTCAACCGCTGCTCTTTGAATGTGTTCGTTCCATTCTTTTGTTCTCATTCTCACAAAACTTAATATCTTCAGTCCCACATTCTTCTCTTACATCTTTATTTCTTATTCTATCTCTTCTTGTTTTCCCCATTTGGGTACTCATCTCCGTTGTCCGCATCAGTTGTTTGGTTTTGCTTGAATCAGCTCGTGTTCCTGTTGCATAGGTCATTATTTCAGCCTTATTATTGTCCTATATATTTTCACCTTGCTTTCTGTTCTGAGGTGCCTATTTTTCCAGACTACGTCTCTTAAACATCCGGATATTCTTGCTGCTTTCAGAACTTGTCTGACTTCTTTATAACTATTTTTCTCACTTGTTATTTCTGCCCCCAAGTATGTGAAGGACATTACTTGCTCTATAATTATATCATTCGCTTCAAGTTTGCATCGTATGGGTTCTTTTGGGATAACCAACGATTTTGTCCTTTCTGTTATGTTTAGTTAATTAATTGGAACTATAAGGAAACATTAACAAATTAATATTTGAAACTTAACCAACGAAGATTACTACTCAGTATATATCACCACTACACCAAACACTTTATTTTTGCACTCGACACGCGTTTCGCTAACCATGTTAGCTTCATCAGGAGCGATGATTGACTAAAGCTAAACTACAAATCTACCCTATTTATACTTAGCCTAACCCTTGAATTACTCAAGCGGAAATAATGACATAGGCAAGGCCATCAATTCCGGTCAAGTAACCAGTAGAGGGGACTATAAGGAATAGGCCCTCTGTCTTTATTTAAACTACTTTTACATTTTATGATTTCCATACTTTCGTATGCGTTTAACAATCTCCTATCAGATACATTTTTTATCAATCTTAGATTATCTAATGTTACAGTATGATCAGCTTCAAGGGCATGTTCGGCAATGCTAGACTTTTCTGTTCTATTGTATTTTAAGTGTGCTAAATGTTCTTTAAATCGTGTTTTAATTGACCTTTTAGTTTGCCCAACATACTTTTTGTCACAATCATTACAACTAATTTCATAAATTCCACTTTTCTCACAATTAGGAATTTTATCTTTGGGATTTCCTAAGATATTCCTCAGATTGTCTGATGACTTATAGACTAAGGTGAGGCCTACCTTATTAAATACCTTATTGAGTCCCTTGCTATATTTCGGATTATATGGTATGGAGACATACTTGGTGTTATTTTCTTCGCGTGTAAAAAAGGTGGAATTCTGAATATTAAACCTAAACTTATGTCTATTTATTAGCTTATTTACTAAGTCGTCGTCATAACCATTAACTCTAGTTATATTTCTAATACGATTCCTTTCTTTATTAAAGTTTACTCTATTCAGAGGGAAAGTGATTAAACGATGAACTAAAAAATGTAATGAGGCTAATTTATGTTGTTTGCAATGAAATGAATCATTAGGAAGATATCTATCTGTTACTGTGTCCTTCCTATAGATATCAAATTCTAATCTATTATTATTTTTAATAATTAAAATATCTAGAAAAGGCAATTGTCCTTTGTTCTCAACTTCGTAAGTGAATTTAATGGCATCATACCGGCTATTTAATTTAGAAACAAAATCATCAATATTTGCTTTAGGCCTCACCTTAGTCTATAAGTCATCAGACAATCTGAGGAATATCTTAGGAAATCCCAAAGATAAAATTCCTAACTGTGAGAAAAAAGTGGAATTTATGAAATTAGTTGTAATGATTGTGACAAAAAGTATGTTGGGCAAACTAAAAGGTCAATTAAAACACGATTTAAAGAACATTTAGCACACTTAAAATACAATAGAACAGAAAAGTCTAGCATTGCCGAACATGCCCTTGAAGCTGATCATACTGTAACATTAGATAATCTAAGATTGATAAAAAATGTATCTGATAGGAGATTGTTAAACGCATACGAAAGTATGGAAATCATAAAATGTAAAAGTAGTTTAAATAAAGACAGAGGGCCTATTTCCTTATAGTCCCCTCTACTGGTTACTTGACCAGAATTGATGGCCTTGCCTATGTCATTAGTTCCGCTTAAGTAATTCAAGGGTTAGGCTAAGTATAAATAGGGTAGATTTGTAGTTTAGCTTTAGTCAATCATCGCTCCTGATGAAGCTAACATGGTTAGCGAAACGCGCGTCGAGTGCAAAAATAAAGTGTTTGGTGTAGTGGTGATATATACTGAGTAGTATCATTGTGCCAAAGATTCCACATTCCCAACTTAGCAACGAAGATTAGTATTAAAAACAACTACGCAACATTTTATTCAGAAGTTACATCATTTTTAAAAATGTAAACAAAATTAATGTCAAAGAAGTCCCCATACACTTAACAATTACCAATAATAGTTTGACGGAGTTTAACGGAAAATAACAATTTCGTTTAAACTAATATTTAGTGGGTCTGCCGTTGGTCTTGATAATCTCCTGTAACCTTTTTGTCATGCTTGCAACCAGCGTTCTAGTAACTTCTGCTGGCATGTTCTCCCGTTTGTTCAATATTCTGTTTTTTAAGTCTTCTCTACTTGAAACATTATGTTTGCGAACGCGCCGTTTAAGTTCCTCCCATAAATGCTCGATGGGGTTAACATCGGGTAATTACGGAGGTGTATGAAGCTGCTGTCGCACATTATATATCCTCCATTCTCGCACCAAATTTGTGTTATGTTTCGGATCATTGTCCTATTCGAAAATGTATCTCTTTTCGAGTGCTAATTTTTGGACACTTTCTTTTAAATTGTCTCTTAGAATGATCAGATAAACATGCTGATCCTTGATACCATTAATAAAATGTAAATTTCCAACCTCTCCAGCGGACATGCATCCCCAGACCAGAACACTGCCACCCCCTTGTCTCACCTTGGAACAAATGTTTTTAATATCAAATGAGGTATTCTTCTTTCTCTAAACTTTAGTTCTGCCATCAGACTTAAAAAGGTTAATTTTAGTTTCATCATTAAAGATTACGGGATTCCCAAAATTCAGGAGGTTTAGTAACGTGTTTCCTAGCAAAAGCTAACCGCTTTTTGCAATTAGCTTCCGAAATTAACGGCTTCTTCCTGACTGCACATCCCTTATAGCCTGCCTTGTGTAAACAATTTCTCACTGTTTGTGAACAAACATTTTTCGAAAATAGTTCCGGTACTTCTTCTTTTAATTTTGGTGAACTTTTTTTGGGTATTGGCCTCTTCACGAGGAGTCAGTTTCTTAGAACGACTGGAGCGTGGTCGAATTTTATAGGAACCCGTTGATTTATTCTGGATTACAATATATTGACAATTTTTCACAATTTCTCTCGCACATTTTTAATACTAATTTGAAAACCCGCTGCAAAATTATTAGCAACATGTGACAGATTATAAAGTATGGCCGAAAATTATTAGTTTGTTTTCAGTTTAGCGGGCAATAGATAGCTTGATAAAATGCGGTTGATTATAACGTAATTTTTTTCAGTGCAGTTCTTGAATGTATGAAGCCTTTTTTGACATTAATTTTGTTTACATTTTTATAGCAATGATGTATCTTCTAAATAAAATGTTCCGTGATTGTTTTTAATACTAATACTCGTTGGTTAAGTTTCAAATATTAATTTAAACATGTTTTCTCATAGTTCCAATTAATTAGTTTAAGCATAACAGAAAAATAGTATAGAAAGCGTGTTGTGTACAGAGACTTTTTGGACTGACTGTATATGATGGAAAATATTTCTTTTTTTAATACACTGTAAAAAACTTCAGATGAATTTAAAGTATTTATTTAAATTTAACTATAGGGCCTTGAGAATGGCAAATTCGGATTCTATTGGTCGAAAAATATAAAAAAAAAATAACAATTTCAGTCATCCGTTACGGATTTTATGTAGAACCTATAATAGTGTCAATACTCTCAGAATTTCGATTTTTTTTTGAACTTTGCAAATACCTTGGCTTGTTCGGGTACAAGCGAGGCGTCTGCTCTAGTGATATTTTATTAATTAAGGCCTAGATTTTCCAAAAATAACTTGGACAGACGCGTAGGACCCAAAACTTATGATCTTATCTATTAAAAATCTTAAAAAACGACCGTTTTTGGCTGGAAATAGTGGGTCCATCTTTGTTCTCCGGTATTGGCGGTATCTGCCTTTTGCAAGTTTCCATTTTTTGATCGACGTTTTTTGGGCCCTAAAGCTGGATCCGATCCAGGTGACATATGTTATGGTACTTGATTCCAGTGGTTAAACATTTTTAGATGTAGCATTTTGGGCCTTATCTTGGCATTCAAAGGCACAGGAATCGCCTAGAAGTAAATGCTCGACAGACAAGCCCCTCATAGAAATGCAATTTTTAATCGAAGTAAAAACATAGTTTATTTTTAATTTTTATCTAAAAAGATATAATTTTTCCAAGAAAAGTTCCCTTCCAAAAATTTAAAACAAGCCGAAAAGTCTAGACGAACAATTGACAATGTCGGCATTAGAACGGAAATCAAAGTAAGCAAATAGGTTCACGGAATGAGTTCGAAATGTAACAATATTATCGATTTCGAGATTTTATTTATATTTGAACAGTGAACACGGTTTGAATACATATTTGAGTTTTGATAAGAGTCAAGCTGGCGTTATTGTCTTGAAATATTTATTTCAAGATAAAGATTTTTTTAACCCTGCGTCATTGGAAAAGAAAATATTATTTATTAGGGAGCAACATCGGAAAACAATTTTTATTATAGTTGCCACCCCCTTTATTTCTTAGAAACTAGATGTCTCTAATTTCACACCGCACTTATGTTTATTTATCTAAATTGGCATATTACATTAAGTACCTAAACCAATGAATCCCAGCGAAAAAACAGAAGTGCAAATTTTTGGAAGTCAACAATAGCTGATCTGCTTCATTCTTGTAATTATTTAGTTTACTTCGAGATCTCTTAGTGTCGCGATTTTCACTTTCGATGTTTGTGGTGAATACAAACCGGATACGATATTGATCACATGGCGGAAAAATAGGATCTCTATCATTTTAGGGTGTTTGTCAAAATCAAAGGCCTTACGATAGTCAATAAAAAACACAAATACATTTGCGTTTACGTTCCTGCATCGTTGTGTTAGAACATTAAGAGCGAAAAGCGCCTCTCACGTGCCAAAACCAATTCTAAAACCATACTGTGTATCGTCCACCTGAGAATCACGTTTTTTATATATACGTGTATGAATCTGAAGGAAAATCTTTAGTACTGCGACCTAAGACTGATTATACGATAGTCATCAGAAATATATATATATATATATATATATATATATATATATATATATATATATATATATATATATATATATATATATATATATATATATATATATATATATATATATATATATATATATATATATACATATATATATATATATATATATATATATATATATATATATATATATATATATATATATATATATATATACAGTGAAATTCCCCTTCGCGGACACCTCTCTTACACGGACACCTCTCTTGAACGGACAGTTTCTCACGGTCCCGACCGACCTCATATGATTGGCAATGTGTTAACTCCCTCTTGGACGGACATTCTCTTAAACGGACGCGGACACAAAAAAATGTTCCCTTAACCGGACCAAAAACAATAAAAAATAAACGCCTCGTGTCATTTTTCTGTGGCGAGTATCGCTGTTGCGTTTCCTAATCACGACGCGCGACTCAGTGGACGACACATTCATTGTAGAAATAGCTCCAAATAGAAAAATTTTTACGCTTAAACAAAAAATTGAGATTGTTGAAGGTCACAATAAGGAAAAGTTAAGTACAAGGGACTTATCCAAGCGTTTTAATATCGGAAAAACACAAGCTGCTGATATAATTAAACATAAAGAAATCCTTCTAAACAAGTGGATGTCGAACAGCATTTTGAATGAAAAAAGAAGCTTTATTGACTGGTGATGGTACCAAAATTGACAAGTTGTGTTATAACTGGTTTATAGCAGCTAGCCATAGGGGGATTCCTTTGACAGGTATGCACATGAATTATTTTTTTTAAATAAAGTTTTCTGGAATTAGTGCGTTGATTTTCTTTTCATATCAGTTCAAAGAATGTAGCGAATGAAGGATGATAGACAGGTGAAACAAGTGTATGAAGCTCAAATACAGGAAAAACAGAAGCTTGGAAGACTTAGACAGACCTGGAATGGGAGTATTGGAGTTATACTTAAGGAGAAGGGAAAATCTTGGAAAGAAGTAGTGAAAATGGGAAAGAACAGAAACAGATGGAAGAAGTTTATATGTGGAGATTGAGAGGGAAAAAAAGGAGAATGTATAACTGCCCTCCACCATACGGTAGAAGGGATATACGATTATATATATATATATATATATATATATATATATATATATATATATATATATATATATATATATATATATATATATATATATATATATATATATATATATATATATATATATATATATATATATATATATATATATATATATATATATATATATATATATATATATATATATAATTCAAAAAATGGATAAAAGGGGTGAGAGTATTACTAGGCTTGTCGTGACAAAAATGCCAAAAAATTTATTGTTAATATTTTTTTCAGGTCCGCTAATACGATGCTAAGCAAAAGGAATGGCCGAGTCTCTGGGACAATTTACATTCAGTGCTTTGCCTGGTTGGCTTAATAAATTTAGAATCCGCCACAACATGAGTTTTAAAGCAATTTCAGAAGGAGCTTCGGTTATTGCCGAAAATGCCTTTCTTTAATTAAGGGATATTCACAGAGAGACATCTACGAGGCTGGTTTGAAAAGTCCGTGTAAAAATAAAAACTACTTATGTGTTTGGGGTAAACCTTTTTTATTTTTCAACATAGTCTCCTTTTAGGCTTATACACTTCGTCCAACGATGTTCTAGTTTGTTGATCCCTTCCGAATAATAGGATTTGTCCAAGTCTGCAAAATATCCATTAGTGTCTGCAATCACCTCCTCGTTTGAATAAAATCTTTGTCCCGCCAGCCATGTCTTCAAATTGGGGAACAAATAGTAGTCCGAGGGAGCCAAGTCTGGAGAATAGAGGGGATGTGAAACGAGTTGGAATCCTATTTCTATTAATTTTGCGACCACAACTACTGAGGTGTGTGCTGGTGCGTTGTCGTGATGGAAAAGGACTTTCTTGTAGGCCAATCGCGGGCGTTTTACTTGCAGCTCGGTTTTCAAACGGTCCAATAACGATGAATAATATTCACCTGTAATAGTTTTACCCTTTTCCAGATAGTCGATGAGGATTATCCCCTGCGAATCCCAAAAGACAGTCGCCATAACCTTTCCGGCCGAAGGAACGGTCTTCGCCTTTTTTGGTGCAGATTCCCCCTTGGTAACCCATTGTTTAGATTGTTGTTTGGTCTCAGGACTATAGTAATGTATCCATGTTTCATCCACAGTGACGAAACGACGCTTAAAGTCCTCCGGATTCTTCTGGAACAGCTGCAAACCATCCTTGCAACACTTCACACGATTCCGTTTTTGGTCAAGCGTGAGCAATCGCGGCACCCATCTTGCGGATAGCTTTCTCATGTCCAAATGTTTATGCAAAATATTATGTACCCGTTCAGTCGAGATGCCCACAGCACTAGCAATCTCACGCACCTTAACTCTTCTGTCATCCATCACCATATCATGGATTTGATCAATGATTTCTGGAGTCGTAACCTCCACAGGCCGTCCAGAACGTTCAGCGACACTTGAGCCCATATGGCCAGTCCGAAAATTTTGAAACCACTTATAAACTGTTCTAATCGAAGGTGCAGAGTCACCATAATGTTTATCAAGCTTCTCTTTAATCTCCTGAGGCGTTTTGCCTTTCATAAAGTTATGTTTAATCACCACACGAAATTCTTTTTCGTCCATTTCTTGAAAATCACTCGACTTCCTTGATTCACACGAATGCTAAACACAAAGAAATAGACCAATATGGCTGAAACTTGGTGTGCGTTCATTCAAGAGATGCTACTAACTAAACATGACCTCGATACGCGCCGGCGGTGCCATCTCTCGGACTTTGCACGGACTTTTCAAACCAGCCTCGTATAATGCCGATGAAACACGCTTGTATTTTAGGGCTCTACCCAACAAAACGTTAGCATTAAAAAAAGAAAAATGTGTTGGTGGTAAATATCCCAAAGAGAGGTTTACAATTTTGCATTGTGCAAATATGGCGGGAGAAAAAGAAAAACTCTTAGTCATTGGTAAGGCAGCTAAACCCAGAGCACTTAAAAACATTAACAAAAACAACCTGCCTGTAACTTGGAAATATAGTAAGAAAGCTTGGATGATAGGAAAAATTATGACAGAGTGGTTGCAAGATCTTGATTGGAAAACCTTAATGATTTTTTGTACATAGATGAGAATTTGTATGTTGAAAATCCAGATTCAGAACAAGAAATTGAAAATCAAGTTGAAATACAAGGACTTTCCGAATCTGATGTCGATGAGGTTCCAGACAGATGCTATCTCAAATTATGATGAAGCTATTACCCTAACCAACCTTAAAAGTTTTGCCGAAGATCACGGAGATGCAGAGCCTTTAGAGCTTCTTTCCAAATTAGAAATACGATTTGTGGACGTAATTTTAACGAAAAAGAGGAGACAAACAACAATATATGAATTTTTGCGTTATTAAAGTGACCTTTCATTTCATATGTATAACTCTATCCTATTATATTTTATATGTATCTCAAGGTAACAAATCTTTGTTTTTTTCTTAAGTTTTAAGTTTTTTGTTTATTTTAAAAATATGTATGTACATACATAAGTATACTTTTTAAATGTCCCAAATTCTTTAATTACAGTTTTCATTAAAAAAAACGATTTTTTTTTGTATTCCTTTTAAGCGGACACCCCTCTTAACGGACACTTTCGGTCAGTCCCGTTAGCGTCCGCTAACTATCACTGTGTATATATATATATATATATATATATATATATATATATATATATATATATATATATATATATATATATATATATATATATATATATATATATATATATATATATATATATATATATATATATTCAAGAGATGTTATCCAACTTACGACAGGTCGATATCGTAAACATCCAACGAACACACAATTATTGAATGGAATCTTTTTATCATGTAGATATCGGCAAAACGTACGACTACTTAGATATTGCACAACATTGCAGGCATTATACAGTACCTATCAAACCCGTTCTAGCAGTAAGTGTAGGAAACGACTAAAAAAGATCTTTACGTCAGCACTTGCAAGACGTAATGAAAATGCTGCTACTAATGTCCAGAATGTTTCGGTACTTCTCTATATATTTAAGGTGAGGACGTTAACAAAAGAATTATTGCGAGATCTGAATGTCAGTACACTAGAAATCACGCATATGACTCGAAATCACCATCGTTGATCCTCTGTTCGTCGAATATACCTTTAAAGACGAACCAAGATCCTTGAGCATAACCGAATTGTTATAGAAATATGGTGGAGACGTTCAAAGAGTTCAGATCCTCTTCTGGAAATGATGTTTTTTTTGTTCAGGATGACAGAAGTTGCATCAAAAGTACCCACTCTAACGGAAAAGTTTGTTGACATCATTGAACAATAAAATGACGATGTTAACTACTTACGCTTAAAGAAAGTTATAAAAAACCCAGAAGGGCAACCAGCTTGCCCAACACCAAGCATTGGGCTAAATTTTGTACGAGTTGGTTGCATTTTACATATTTTATGATCTATTTTTCTTCCAAAAAATGAGTTAAGTTTATTGAAGTATCACGACGGGATAGAATTTCTCGCTAAGGAGAAAAATTAACCAAAACTTATTCATTAAAGAATATGCCAGGTGTAAAGTTTTGGTCTACAGTTGCGATAAGGCAGAGATTCAATTTAAGATGAGCCCAGATTAGAAAACAATCAAGCTTCTTGAAGATTCGCTGTTGTCAGAAATGAGGAGCTCAGTATTTGTTAAGGAAGCTAGAATATCCGAAACTACAGTTCAGGATTATGCACTTAGATTTATTAGTTTATTATTTTTATATACCTTAAATCCTAGGTTGTGCGTGACATATGTATAACTAAACCGACTGTACAGAATGACACGAACTACCACATTTGCTGCTGCACTTTCTACAAATTTTTTAATTAACACTACTACATTCGTCTTTGGATATTTTTTAAAAAACCTGCAATAATATTGATCTTTATCTCATTTTACCCACGACATATTGCAAAATTTGTAAACGTTCGCTGTAACTAAACAAACTAAACGTGAATTTGACGTTTTGGTAGAAGGCCACTGGGCCCCCGCCAAGCAGAGAGAGAGCCACTAAAAAGCTATCAACAATGTCAGCCGACACCGACACAAATCCTTTTTTGTCGGCGTAGAATACCGACAACAATCTTTTGTCGGTTTTAGAATCTTTATAACCTACCTTACCAATTTCTTTATTGAGCCCCCGTTTTTACAATCAAGCAAATAAAGTTTTAGTGAATTACATGTGTTAAAATTTTTACTTATTGTAATAATATATTGAAATATAAAACTTGTGCAATTAAATTGTTGGTGTCAGAAAGTAATTATAGGTATATATATTTAAAAGGTAACAATTTTTATATATATTTTTTTTACTAAATTTGAAAAGCCTCGTCAAATCTCGCAACACCGCAGACCTAACTTTCTGGTAACAGTCGACCCTATTGTGTAGGTGTAGCAAGCAATATTCATGTCATGATTTCTTCAGGGTCGATTTTTCCTTTATTATTGAGATCCACTATTTAAGCTGAATTTTCTGCAAGCGGTCTAGCTACAAGGAGACGCCCATCTATAATATATATAAAATGCAGCGTCTCTGTCTGTCTGTCTGTCTGTCTGCCCGTTAGTGCGCTTATCACTGGAGAACCACTTATCCGATTTACGTACTTTTTTTTTAAACATACGTATGTTCTCTGGCCAGGTTATAGGCTATATTTTATTACGATAGGTAGCATAAAGAATGAGTAGTGACGATAATAGTGAATGAAGTCAGAAAAAAGTCTGCCGCTAGCGCGTTTCCTTACAATACACAGCCTAAACCATCAAATATAGAACAATATTATGTAGCAGATAATATCTATAATCTATAATATAAATATAAAATGCAATGTCTCCTTGTCTGTCTGTCCATTAGTTCGTTTATCACGCGAGGACCACTTATCCGATTTACGTGTCTTTTTTTAAATTCATACATATATTCTTTGGCCAGTTTATATAATAATAATAATAATAATCTATATCTATAATATATATAAAATGCAACGTGTCTCTGTCTGTCTGTCTGTCCGTTAGTGCGCTTATCCCTCGGGAACCACTTATTCGATTTACGTGATTATTTAAATTTATACATATGTTCTCTCACCAGGTTATAGATATATATATTTTATATATATACAACTATAATATATATATATATATATATATATATATATATATATATATATGCAACGTATCTCTGTCTGTCTGTCTGTCTATCCGTTAATACGCTTATCATTGGAGAACCACTTATCCGATTTACGTACTTTTTTTTTTTAAATCATACATATGTTCTCTGGCCAGGTTATAGGATATATTTTATTGCGTTAGGTAACATAAAGAATAAGCAGTGACGATAATAGTGAATCAAGTCGGAAAAAAGGTTACCGTTAACGCGTTCTCTTGCAATACACTGCCTAAACCATTAAATATGGAACAATATCATGTTGCAAAGAATATAATATATATAAAATGCAACGTCTGTCTGTCTGTCCGTTAGTGCGCTTTTCACTTGAGAACCACTTATCCGATTTACGTGTTTTTATAAATTTATACATATGTTCTATATAATTCGATATAAACCTAGATAAAGGGAGATAAGGTGAGATAATGGGAGATAAGTATAAATAATGGGAAATAAGGAGAAATAATGGGAGATAAGCAGAGATAAGTCTAGATAATGGGAGTTATGGTGAGATAATGGGAGGTAAGGAGAAATAATGAGAGATAAGGGGAAATAATGGCGGATATTTTATTACGTTAGGTAACATAAGGAAATAAGCAGTGACGCTAGTAGTGAATCAAGTTCACGCGAGCGGAGCCGCGGGAGTGCTAGGGGATATAGTATATTTATTATATATATAAGGAACAAGCAGTATAGTATAATATATATATATATATATATATATATATATATATATATATATATATATATATATATATATATATATATATATATATATATATATATATATATATGGTGTTATGGAATTCACTGCATATATTGAACGGGCGCCTCCTTGTAGCTAGATCGCCCGCAGAAAATTCAGCTTAAATAGTGGATCCCATTAAGAAAGAAAAAATCGACCCTGAAGAAATGATGACATGATTATTGCCGCCACTAGTAAACACTACACCTACACAATAGGGTCGACCGTTACTAGAAAGTTAGGTACTACAGTGTCGCGCGATTTGACGAGGTTTTTCCCGGCAAATTTAATAAAAAAATATATATAAAAATTGTTACATTTTAAAATAATTACTTCCTGACACCAACAAATTAATTGCACGCAGCAAGTTTTATATTCAATATTATAATAAGTATTATAATAATATATATATATATATATATATATATATATATATATATATATATATATATATATATATACATATATATATATATATATATATATATATATATATATATATATATATATATGCATACATATACATATATATAATATATATATATATATATATATATATAATAACATAACAAGGTACAGATAAATCTCTAAAGCGCAACAGGAGTGACGCGTGTACGAAAAAAGTAATTCACGTAGGTCTTAAATAGCTGTAAATTGTTCTCGGTGGGAAACACAATCCGGAACAGATCATTTAAAAGGGATGAAGTTCTCCATATCAAGAAATTCTTTTAAGCTGAACCCTCCTGCGGTTGTAATATAATTAGCTCGACGTATATTCCTAGCAGCAAATAAATAACTCTATTTATCGAAAGCTAAAAAACAATTTCACTTAGCGAGAGATACACCCAAACAATCATGTTAGCATCTAAAAAAACTTTATACTACTTTTACCATGTAAATTTGAATTTCCGAACAACTGTACAAAAAACAAGTTTTTCCCTCTCTTCCTACAAAATGTGAAATTTCTGAATATTCATAATATATCCTACGTTCCCCAAAATGAGGCAAATTTCATCAACCCCAAAAAACTCCCATCCATACCTTTCAAAGAGCTCGTCGCGACGAGCAGTTCTGTGACGGTAGAAAGAAATGAAAATATTCAGGGTTGGATTAAGAAATCCAGGTTAGAAAAGATCCTTTTTTTCTTAAAAAAAAAACTTAATTGCTAATCAATTTTGAAAATAACTGTATTATTGAAGGATGTTTCTACGAGGTTAGCAAAAAAAATAAGACCAATCCAGCCACTTTTTTCCAAATTTTAAGGAAATATTACTATTATACCAGGTGTTTTCCTAGGTTGAAGCATTCTTTTTACCTGAGGCTGTTTCACAAAGGTAACTGAAAGTTACTTGCATAATTTGTTCGTAGTAAGTATAAAACAAATCGATAGTAATTGTTGTGTACAATAACAAGACTTATAGTGCAAAATTGTCAGTCAAAAGTGTACGATATTCCTATTCGTTTGTGTCATTGTTATCATAGTTCAATATTTAGACGACAAGGTCTATCAGCTTCACACATTTTACTTCCATTAGGATTATTCTCATCCTCAAAAGGATTTAACCGATTACCGTTGTCGAAAAATATTAGGGAACACTGTACAACATTTAAACACAGACGCCACCACAAAGTCAACTAGAATCACTATCATCCGCCTCCAACGTCACCTAGAGTCCCTAGACTCCTGTTGTAAACACTGGAAAATCCAACTGAATTCAGCCAAAACACCAAATCCACCATCCACATGCCGGCCCCTCTCACACTCCATGGCACCTGACTGCAGTGAACCAACAGCATTAAGTACCTGGGACTCCACTGTAACAAGTGGTTAATATGGAAGGACCAAATCACCGTAACCACCAAAAAAGCCGAACAACTCCTAGGCAAGTTCTATTGACTCCAGTAAATTGTCAACACGAAATAAGTTGACCATTTACAAAGTGATCATCAGGGCTGGTCTCACCTACTCCAGCCTAGCACGGTGCCAAATGATACAAACCACACCACTGTTCGGCCTCCAGATGCAAACCATTTAGGAATTTATGAACAATGCTCATCCCAAATTCCTGGACAAAGCCATGGATCATCTCAACCCTATCATCAAAGAAACTTACGGCTCACTCCCCAAAAACAGAATGCGCTACCCACGGCCCTCAGACCCTATCCCCCAGGTTCCCTAATAATATGAAACTATACGTGGTTTACTTTCAAGTTAGTCATTGGTCAGGAAACATATAAGTTGAAATATCTTAAGTTCCAGATATCCTAAGTTTTTAACTAGTTTAACTCATCAATTAAATAGGTTACTAACATGTATGTACATATCTTAAGACCTCGTTTATATACTCATGGTTATTCTATTTCATCTAATGGTAGTTAGAATGCCCAGCCCTACCTAAATTTGTCAGTAAATGAAATATGATTCTTTAACCCTTGATTTTATTTTTCTTTTTAATAATAGTTTTTTTCGAAAATTGCGTATATGCTTGCCAAAATCACAAAATCTTTTATCGCTAGATTATTCCAAATTTACTTGTTTCTTAAAAGCTGACTCTTAATTTTTTTTCCGATAAAAAGTACCTTTATTATCTCTGAATCTGTTCCTTCGTGTACCATTTATAATGATGGTCTATAGTATATAATATATGAACTAAATTAACCAGTATATTTCAATCCAAAATATTAAAGTATTATGGTATGTAGATATCTGCTCAAAATAAATACCCTGGATGATTGATATTTGATTAGTGTGTTAAAACGTCTACGTATATTAAAATATAGAAAAATTTAATAACAGAAATGCAATTTACAACTTTTTCCGTAAAAAAATCTAAAGCAAACCCTATCCTGCAATAAAAATTTACATCTCAAACATCGGGCACACACATCCACCGTCAATCCCACAAAGTGTGCGAGGGGAGGCGGGGCCTTCCTACGTTATCGATCGTTACAACCATTTTGTCCGTGCCCCCGCTCACGCGCACCAATCAAATCCTTTAAAGCGCAGTCTCCGTAGGCGTGGTCTGCCTTAGTCGAGAATGGAGGGAGAACTATTTTGTTCCGACCCGCCCCGAACGACTAACGATGCTGCCCGACCGGTTGGACAGGATTGACGTGACAGCCAAGCATCAGTTCGCGTGTACATAGCGTTGTTGGCGGACGGTTGTGTGAGTGAGACGTGACAACGCTAGTTTTTTTAGTGAAATTTTAAAATATTGACAAATAAATAGTCCCTTTAAATGAAAAAGAGTTATTAAGTGACAAAGTATTTAAAAGAAACACTTATAAAGATTTTAGTGACCGTCAAACTCTTGGTTTCCTCAATATTTGTTTATAGTGCCTAAAAACTGACACTAATACACGCTGAACGGACACCTCGAAAGAATGTTAAGTGCGTAGAAGGTATTTTCATCGGTTATAAAAACTTGATTTTTAATCTGAAATAATTATTCTCCAATATTCTTGAACCAGCTTAGCTTGCAGATTGAATACAATCCAAGGACATTTTTTTACATATGATTTTTGCTCAGTGCTAAACAAATTCTACATCAGATAATAAATATAAACCTAGATTAACTCATTAGTTGTCAAATTCAATTAAGAAATATCTGAATCAACTGATCCAAATCCTAAAAATGTTGACCGGTGATTAGTATATTCTACTCTGCTTGTTAATAGAATTTTTATTAAAATTTTCGCCAGCTGAATCCCACCAACTCACTCAAAATAATGTGGAAAAACTCTAAACCGAATTAAGACTGACATTATATACCATTTAGTGGACTAAGACTGATTCTTCTAGTGACGTTAACGACCATAGTGACCGTAGCTTCAATGGTGATGTCAGAGCAGACGGGCGGTATCGCCATGCACCACCAGTTACCGATGCACCACCAGAGGGGTCTGGTGCAGCCTAGTTTGGTGATGAACCCCATAGGGTCTAGTGACGGGTGTTCGGTAGACGGTGGTGGACAAAATAGTGAGTAATTTTGTTTCTTTTAGCATGGAAATCAATCCTTATAATAATATATGATGTGAATTATGTTGATATTGTTATTTTCAAGAACGCCACAATTAAAACTGTCTTCTTAGGGGTAAATTTTGGTATTTATATAAAATGGAGGCTAATCTTTTGAGAATTTTGACATTATAATTGGATAAAACTCATAATTTATTGTTTTATATTGACTTGGGCAGTTTTGCCATATAACCAGTCACCAATCGGGATGTAGGCTTAAAAATCTATTAATTTATACCTTTTTAAAAATTTAAGCTACCAAATTCTTTTTTATTCCAAGCAAAGGGCAAATTCTTTGAGGAATAGAATGCGTAGGGATTCACACACGAAAAAATGTGTTTTCTTATACATCCCGGAGTACATCCGTTAATCAGGATTGTTCTGGCTTAGTAGTCGCAGAGTTCAAGTTATAATATAGACCGCGTTTTGTGAAAGAAGAAGTAAAACGGAAAATTTTAGAAGAAATTTGCTTGAAGACGAAAAATTCAATAAAATCTAGTATTATGCCTAATGGTTTTTTGTTTATATTTATTTCTTCAGTTTCTTTTCTGACACAATTTCTTTTGACTTTAGAAAGTCCTGATTCAATAAAAAAATTTAAAATTAAAAGTGATAGAAGTCGTTTAATTCCGGTTTTAAATTGACAAGACCATCAGTAAGACTGCTAAAGTTATGAAGCTGAACAGTAAATGATCAGGATATTCGTTCTTGTTTATAATTAACCACGACCTACTTCAATGAAATATAACAGCGTCGCAAAGGCTAGTTGGAAAACTAGAAATATCAAATTCCATAAAACTAGATCGGGTCTAAGTTTTAGTCTATTTTAGTGGATCTGGTTATAAATGTCCTTGTAGCAACATTAGAAATATTCAACATGAAATAAAAAAATGAACTTACATTATTAACATGAGCGATGAAGTATCAGAATATCTTTATTATCCTAAATTACATTAATAAGACTAATATTCATGAAATGTCGAATAATCTGTACAGACTTTTTATTTCTTTGAGTTTTGTATTATGCTTGGTATGTACTATGCACTTGTCTTTCTTTCTCTTATGTCCTTTTACCCTGCCGGGTGTCGGATATTAATTTGTCTGCAATTGTAGGTTCCATCTTTTTTATCCAGTCCTTCCATTTTTCCCTGTCTATCAGCATTCTGTTAATATTTTTCATCGTTTTCCCCTTTGGTTTTACGTTCTCTTCGGTGCCCCTCATCTAAGTTAGTATTGGTCTTCCTCTCTTTCGTTTCTGTGCTGTTTTCATTTCCAGTATTCTTTTTTGTATTCTGTCGATGTCCAGTCTAAGTACATGCCCATACCATCGCAATTGCCTTTTCTCAATTTTTTGTATTATTGACTCTTGCGCTAGTCTCCCTCTAATTTCTTCGTTTTTGAAGTGGTCCAGCTTAGTCTTTCCTGCTATCTTCCGGAGATATTTCATTTCTGCTGCAATTAGTTTAGGCCTATGTTTTTGTTGTATTGCCCAAATTTCACTTCGATATATTATCATTGGGTTCATTATTAAATTATATATTTTTTATTTTATTCTTTCACTCATTTCCCTTTTTCCAAAAATTGTTCTGTTTAGCGAATAATAGATATTGTTTGCTTTTTTAATATTATTGGTTATTTCAATTTCTATTCTCCCATTATTTTCTATTATACTTCCTAGATATTCCACGGTGGTTACTTCTTCCGTAATGTAATATTATTTTGTTTCTTTACTTTTCTTTTATTTATATACATTATTTTACTTTTATCTACATTTACCTCCATTTTCAGCTTTTCTATTTCTTCTATCCATACATCTAACAATTTTTGCATTTTAGTGTCTTCATCTTCTATAAGCACTAGGTCTATAAATGCGAGTATAAGTTCTAATTTCCTTTGTATAAGTTGTCTTAATATAAATATATTATCTGAGATTTGCCTCTTCTCCCTGAATGCTGTTTGCTCATCTTCTAGTTTGTTTTCTACGTTTATTTTTAGTTTGTTTTGTATTATTTTTGTGTAGACTTTGTATACTATCGGTGATAGACAAATGACACTTGAAAATTTAAAAATTTCAAAAAATAGTCGAGTTGAAAAGTTAGTAACCTATTTTCGTAATAATTTATCATAAGTGACTCTTCTTCTTATATGTGCCATATCAGGTCTCCCTGACATTGACTATCCCTCAAGTATATTCATCTCTGTTCCCTGCGATTTGGAATAACTCTTAGACGCTATTAATTTCCGTCCAATCTCGTTTGTTTCTGGGCCAAGAGGCCTGCTTCCTAGCAACGCCGCGCCTGCCCCCAATCTTTCCCATCATTATGAGCGGCAGTAACTCATAATGTTTGCTACGAAGAACATGTCCTAAATACTCCAGTTTTCTGCACTTTACCGTTGACAACAACTCTCTGACTGTATTAGCTCCTCTGCAGTACTTTCTGATTGATGACATAAGCCGTCCACGATATACGGAGAATCCTTCTATGTGGCCAAATTTTCAAAGCCTCCAAGCGGCTAACTATCGCAATCTTTAATGTCCGTACCCCTGTGCCGTACAATAAAATCGAACAAATATAGCATTTCAGCATTCTCTGTCGCAGTTTCAGGTTAATGCTATCATTGCAAAAGAGAGATTTCATTTTAATGAACGTTGTTCTGGCTGCTTCTATTCTGCACTTGATTTCTTTACTCTCTCTATCGCTTGACCGTTGAGATGGAGATCAACATCTGCATATTGTTGGCGTCTAAAGACCATAAATGTGATTTTAGATATATTGATGTTAAGGCCCATATCCGCATCTGCCTGTTCAGTTCTATCTAACAGGCGTTACAGGTCTTCAGTCCTGTCACTCAGGATAACAGTATCGTCGGCATATCTAACTGTATTAATGAACTCACCTTCACCCCATATATTTTGTCGGAGTAAAGGTTAAACAGCAGCGGCGAAAGTATGCAGCCCTGTCTCACCCCTCGTTGGATGACAACATCCTCTGACCTGGTCTCTCCAAATTTCACCGATGCTCTTTGTCTCCAATACACATTTCTGATTATGTGGAAGTGACTACATCGATTAAATTAGCCTAAAGCAGAGATTTTCCTTGATATGTCTAGAGCTTTGGACGGAGTAAACATGTGTATGGCAAACTATAAACTTTGACGGATAATTATAACGATTTTCTAAAGACAAATAGAAATTAACACAAATAATAGGTATTGTTAACATTTAAAGTTATTAACTTTAGAGTTGAAACTTTTTCTTAAAAAGAGTTTCAACTTAATTTTGCCAAACCAAAAATTATTAAGACTGCTGCATTTTATGAATTTTATATGTTTTACCCGCAAGCACTCGCCTAAACCATGAATGCTGTTATCCGACGGTAAAAGGTACTACTATGTTACATGACACATTACATAAAATTTAAAAGAATCTTGATTTTTCTGGATATATAAAAGTAGTATATTCTGTGATGTCCGAAAGCTTAAATTTAATTTTCTGATTTTTCAATAGCCAGAAATAAAAGATCGCAAGTTTTTTTATTCACCCCTTTTTCAATTTTTTTTTTATGTTAATTTTGAATTTAAACTTTTTTAAAATGAACCGTATTATGAAAGATACGTTTTGCCCACTATTCTCTACAAATTTTCTTTCAAAGATGAGATTTATTATATGAAAAGTGTTTTGTTGGGTCTAGCACACGTGCTACAGGGAAGTCCCAAAAGCGCTTCAGGAGCGGCATATGTGCGGAAAAAAAAAAAAAAAAAAAAAAAAAGCGATTCACGTTGTTCTTAAATCGCTGCAAATTTACAAATATCCAAATTTCACAATAGTCCTGGATTTGAAAAACACGGCTATAACGGAAAAATAGTACGACAGACCCACGAGTTGCACCTTAAAAAACCAAAAAAATATTTTTTGTCGTGGTGTGTTACTGTATGAAGTTATATTTTTGATTGCTATTTATGTAATTCTTGCAACATCTACCGATATTCACTAACGGTCTACCGATATTCACTAGCGGTCTTGATTGATGTCTGAGCTTTAAGGTATTTATTTTTTGACACGCTATTCAGACTACATAGTTCTAGAAATCTCCACTATTAAGTCTTTTAATATAAACATCTGAAATATATCGTATGATCTCCTTAGATAAGAAATATAACTGTCTAAAACTGTCACTTATCAGTGAAATTCAAGGTTGTATCGCGTAATCTACTGTGAATAAAAAATCTTCTATAGGATGTCAAATAAAAAAAAATAGATAAAATGCAGATAAGTAAGAATGATTGCAGAAAATATTTCAAGGTTAACGTCACTAATTATTGAATGTCCTTTTGCTATTAAATTGGTTATAAGTGACAAATTTTTGAGTAGATTTAATTTTTTGTAAAAATATTTTGCCTTATTCCGTGGTAGACCAAGATAATTTGTATGAGAATCGGCATATTTTCAATTTGTCCTTAAAAAAATATTTGTGCTAGACACTTGTCCTTTCTCACTCTAATTATTGTAATTTTATTTATGATCCGTGTCTGTACCTTATGTTGAAAAGTAAGCTGCAAAAAATTCAAAACTCCTGTGTACGTTTCATTTTTGAATGCAGGGGGAGGGTTCATATGAGCGGCAGGCCGAAGGAGTTGAAATGGTTGCGTATTCTTCTTCTTCTCATGCCGTCTTCTAGTGAAGGTTGACGACCACATCTCTAAATGCGTATCTATCTCTTGCCACATGGAATAGTTTTTCAACGCTGAGATTCGTCCACTTCCATATGTTTCGGAGCCAAGGCATCTTCCTGCCGATACTTTTCCTTCCACTCTTCCCGGCATTATGTTTTGCAGCAAGAAATACCTGTCGTGGCGCAGGATGTGTCCTATGTAAGATATTTTTCATTTATTGATGGTCGTTAGGAGTTTTCTTTTGCTCCTAATACGCCTCAGTACTTTGTCGTTGGGGTCTCTAAGGTTGCGTATTAAGGATAGAAAAAGGGTTGCTTCCTGTATAGACTGCTCGAAATGTCAACGTAATACTAGGTACAACGACTGCTTTCAAATACCTAGGCACTGAAGTGTGTTTAAACAGTCTTTCGGCTATACGTTTGCTAAACTTCCGAACGAGATTCCTGGAGGTTTGCTTGATCTGTCTGAATTTTCTTTCAGAAGACAGCTAAAGGAAATTTTATTTCAGAGTTACTGTCGTTGTTATAATCAGTTTTTAATTGTTATTATAATGTCTTTTATAGGGCAAGGTAGGATCACGGTTTGTTTGTATATGGGTATTAATATCAATTCATGTGGATTTACAACGCTTTTTTCTCCCTTTTTAGTTTAGAGCCAGTAGAGTTAAATTATGATTGTGACTGCTTGAATTTTATTTGCGTTGTATTTCTTTTTATGTATTTTTTGGAACTCGGTTAACAACATTTATATATATTATAACCTCTAGAAGCGGGCCCATTTTTATAGCCTCACGTTGGAGCGCTATTTTGTATAACGTCTCGTTGACGGCGTCATTTTATATAGCCCCAACTTTCTTTATTTTTAATAAATATTTTATTTATTAAATATAAGCCGTTATTTGTCCCTTATGTATGTCTTAATTTTTGAGAATGGATTGAGTGGATATTAATACTGATAAAGCAAAAATTTAGATATAAGCCAGTTCGTTTTTTTTTGGAATATGGATAGGAGATAATTTTTGTACGTTTCTATAATTGTTCAAAATTTGATTGTAATGTTTTTTTTTTTTTGGACACCATTCATTTTAGAATAAAAAGATTCTAAGTTCAGCTCTAAAAATGAAAAAATACTGAAGAGTTATTTAGTTGTTAAAATAAATTTTAATTGGGTACAACTGTTGCGTCCTGAAACATAAAGCGGGTGGTTCAGTGAAACATTACACATTTAAATAAGGAAGGGTATATTATTAACAAAATAAAAATTCCTAACTTGATTACACTCTTAAAAATTACTTCCGCTAAATAAAAACCCTTTAAGCTAGAAGAGTGTACACTATTACATAGAGTCTTTAAATAAGGATTACTAGGTTTTTAATAAAAAGCTTGATAAAACACGATATTAAAAGTTTGTGAAATTAACTCTGCGGGTTACACGTGTTGAGTAGTCGTTGGAAACACACTTGTAGACAGGAAGTGAGAGATTTAGACTGGTGTGCTTAGGACTTACGGATTGGTTTCTCCTCGTGGGTTTTCCATAAGTTACTTGGCCTCTCCTGGTGAGATTCTCATAAAAATATTGTCTCGGCCATTACCATCCTAGTTTCATTTGGGTTGCTAAACACTTTTTGACCTGAAATGCCTGAGGATGAGCAGAATATTTCAAGAAGGGAAAAAGGTCTTAAACTTGAGAGCTAGAAACCGTTACTGCACTACTGCATCACTAAAAAAAACCCACTCTGGCGTGCTGGAGAAGAAGGCCACTACGGCTTACTGGCGGAAACAAAGCCCTTAACAATTCCACCTGGCCGCTTAAATATCTTTGTCCCTTCTCCTTGGGTCATTTCCCGGCATGCAATTCTCGACGCATTCAATGCCAACTAAATAAGTCAAGCCGACAAAACGCGTTACACACTGCCGGTTTAAATTAAACTGCTCAAAAATTTAAAACACTGTTTTAAGCTACACTGCTCAAAAATTGAAACCACTGCAATAAATACAAAAATGTAATAAATATGATAGGGAGAAAAACAGTGTCTTAACGAGATCTTAAAACCTAGGAAAAAATGAATGTTACAATATATACTAGACATAGTTGTTATATTAAGAGTTTTCTTAGTACAGTATTTAATCTCATTCTAAATAGTAAGCTGCTTCGAAAGTTAAATATATAGAAAAACTTCTTAGAATATGTACTTCGTTGGAAATAAGCAATTATTTAACATGCGGAGCATTACCCAACATATCACCTTATCGAATAGTCTGGAGAATTATTCCGTTATGTAAAATAAGAAGGGTAGTGCTTGACTCAGTATCATGTTTCCTTGATAATTTTTTATTTAATTTCACACCAAAGATTTCTTCTCTTTATACTTTTCATAGATCTGATGATCTATTAATTCCGAGATTGTGGTATTTCTTGAGATATAGATTACCAGCTATGTCTTCATCTTTTAGATGGTCTCCCCGGGCGGACGTTTGCCTGCTGGTTTTCCTTCTGGAGCGATCCCTGGTACTCTGTGCGTCTTCATTCTTTTTACTTAATTATGCCACTATCTTCTTTGTCTTTCTCACCCGACCACGTCTTGCACGACATGTTGTGTCCTGATGTCAGTGTTTCGTATCATATTCCCTCCTTGTTTTACCACCTCTTAGGGTTTTCATTTCGGTGATAAGTAGCAAACTTTTTGTTTTATTGGTATCTTCTCGTGATTCCATACTGTAGGTCATTATGGGTCTGATGCAAGTCTTGTATATTTTATCCTTGCCGTCTGTTCGCATGTATTGATTGGTCCATACAACATCTCTTAACCAGCCTGAGATAACTGCTGCTTTATTAATTAATCCTCTAAGGTCTCTGACCGGGTCGTAACAGCTTGATAGGTCTACGCCAAGGTATTTGAACTGGGTTAACTGTTCTATGGGTTTAGCTTCTACTATGAGTTTGCAGGGGGTCTTTGGCAATAGTGATGTTTTGGTCTTTTCAGAAGATATGCTCATATTAACCTATCAATAGGCTCGATAAAATTTAAAAAGTTGTCTCCTCCCAAAATTTGATTCGAGCTATTTATGCTGCAGAGATTCTGTTCGGAAATCAAATAAGTGTATTTTCTGTAAAACCACAGATTCATGAGTTATCAATTTCACGGCTGTGTATTTAAACAAAAATTGTGAGTTTCGCAAGGTTGCAGCCAGATTATAAAGTATTTTCTAGGGCATTCACAAAAAATAATACTCTTTTTACTTAGTGAAAGCTTTCGGATATATTCAATCCTTCTTCAGTCACTCTACAAAAGGGGATGGTGGTCATTAAAAAAAGGCTTTAAAAAACAAAAATTATTAAAAAACTTACTGTAAGTGAGGTTACAAACATAAACTAGGCTCTTCGAACATTCTTTCTTTCTCCAAAAAAAAACCATTATACATGTATATACTCGGGACGCACAGAGAGCGGTATAGCACTGCCAGTGGTGGTAAATATGCACTTTTTTTTTTGAAGATGTTTGTTAGATTTAGGAATTTCTCTCTAGAAAGATACAGTTTATTTTAAAAGTAATTATAATTTATGTTATATAATAAGATATCCATTTTTTTTAATTTCGAAAAACATATATGAGAAGAATGAAATTAATTACACACACAGTGAGAAGAAGAAGAAAAGAAAAAAAAAAAAGAAATGTAAAAAAGGGAAGAAAAAAAGGAAAAGAAGAAAAAAGGGGAAATATATTTTATGCTAAGTTTTAGGTAGCTGAAGGCATCTCACGTCCTCCCTATTACTAATCTGAAATAGGTTAGAATAAATTACGTTTAAATGTTGAACATCTGACCTTTTGTTCATGTAATTTTCTTGGTTATAGATGTAAACCATTTCAAGAAAATTTCTTTTAAAGTAGTTTTTTTTCAAAATCTATTATTTTTACGTTTTCAAAATCAGGCAAGTGGCCGGTATTATTTGTGTGTTGAGACAGGGCACAAGCATCTGGTCTCAGTCTGATATCTCTTTTATGTGATACCAGTCTATCCTTTAAGCACCTGGAAGTCTGTCCTATATATTTTTTATCACAGTTCTGGCAACTAATTTGATACACCAAGTTAGATTTGTTAATGTTGTTTGTTTTATCTTTTAAACGAGTAAAAAGTAGTGTCGTGGTTTTTAATATTTCGTTGGTAACAATCAGGTCCTTGCCTTTAAATATATTTGCAAGTTTGGGGGTTAAGTCTCTTATGTAAGGAAAAGATACATAATCCTTTCTTGGGTTAGAATTGGCTGTTCGGTTTTGATCAGTGTTATCAGCTATATCTGTTTCCCTTGTATAGAAAAGAAGTTTGTTTAAAAGATGTTTCGGATAGGAGTTGTCTAAGAGTAAGTTATAGACCCTTCTTAAGTTGTTGACTCTTAATGTGGGGTGGCTTATAGAGGTCATTCGGTTTTTTAAACATAGAATTAAGTTTATTTTCATTCTTTCTGGGTGGTATGAGGAATAATTAAGATACCTACCAGAACTACTAGGCTTAATGTACCAGTTTAGAATGATTTTGTTGTTTTCTTCGCATCCGATAGGTTTATTATCTAGAAATGGCACGCTATTGTTGTTTTCTGTTTCTATTGTGAACTGAATATATTTGTTATAATTGTTAAAGACTCTAAGTATTTTTTCTTCGCATCGATTTTGAAAACGAAAAATAATAGATTTTGAAAAAAACTACTATAAAAGAAATTTTCTTGAAATGGTTACATCAATAACCATGAACAAAAGATCAGATGTTCAACATTTAAACGTAATTTACTCTAACCTACTTCAGATTAGTAATAGGGAGGAAGTGAGATGCCTTCAGCTACCCAAAACTTAGCGTAAAATATATTTTTCCTTTTTTCTTCTTTTCCTTTTTTTCTTCCCTTTTTTACATTTCTTTTTTTTCTTTTCTTCTTCTTCTCACTGTGTGTGTAATTAATTTCATTCTTCTAATATATGTTTTTCGAAAATAAAAAAATGGACATCTTATTATATAACAAAAATTATAATTAATTTTAAAATAAACCGTATATCCTCTATCTTATTCTAGAGAGAAATTCCTAAATCTAACAAACATCTTCAAAAAAAAGTGCATATTTACCACTACTGGCAGTGCTATAACGCTCTCTGTGCGTCCCGAGTATATACATGTATAATGGTGTTAAATTTTGAATATTTTAATTAATGACTGTTTTTCCTTTTGAATATTTTTATTGTACACTGTGTGGTGAAAGAGAAGAAAAAGGTTTTTTTTGGAGAAAGAAAGAATGTTGGAAGAGCCTAGTTTTTGTTTGTAACCTCACTTACAGTAAGTTTTTTAATAATTTTTGGTTTTTAATGCCTTTTTTTTTAATGACCACCGTCCCCTTTTGTAGAGTGACTGAAGAAAAATTGAATATATCCGAAAGCTTTCAATAAGTAAAAAGAGTATTATTTTTTGTGAATGCCCTAGAAAATACTTTATAATCTGGCTGCAACCCAGCGAAACTCACAATTTATATATATATATATATATATATATATATATATATATATATATATATATATATATATATATATATATATATATATATATGTCATCATTCTTCGTTAACCGGACCTCCCATTAATCCATAAATTGTGGCAATTTATGAGGACACAATCTGGTCCAGATTAAGGCTTATGATACGAATTTTTAAATGGCATATTGAGAAATTAGGCTCAATACCGACCCAAATCTGAAAATAGATTTCAAAAAATTTCAGGAAAACTAAAGTAAGAAATATAATTTACTAATATAACCAAATTTTTCTCTAATAATCGTATTCTACCCCAAAAAACCTACAACTTTTGTAGAGAAAGTTTTATTTATGGCCTCCATTTTCGGAGATATTTATCACAGCGTATTTGCCATATTTTGGATATTCAACAATTTTTTTACTCGAAAACTAAAACTTTTAGGAGAAATTATGTAAGAGACAAAAAATACTTGTTTTTATTTGTAAAATCACCAGGAATTTTTTCAGAATTTTTGAAGCACTTGTTTACGTTATTTTGACCTATACGATTTTTTTCATGTATATTCTTAATACAAATGTACTTATTTTGAGTTTAATTATTACCAGTTTAAAAATTTTGAAAATCTCATGATGGTATAGTATTCTACGGGAAATTTTGCATCGAAAACATACACGAAAGAAATTTTTTATCCTAAAAATAAGTTTTTGTACCGGCGAATTATTTTTTAGTACGAAATATCGTAAAGAATATAGGTCAAAATAACGAATTGTTAAGAAATGCTTCAAAAATTCTGAAAAAAATCATGGTGATTCTACGAATAAAAACAAGTATTTTTGTCCCTCACATAATTTCTCTAAAAGTTTTAGTTTTCTAGTAAAAAACCGGACGAGTGCAAGTTGAACTTGCGCAATTACTGTTCCGTACGTTGATTGCTTTTAAAATAAAAAATGTTGTGACGGAAGTATAAAATGATCAGTGACTTTACAAAACACACCCCAAATTTGTTTTCAACAAAGTTTATTTCCAATCTTTGCTGAAAATTGATGACCTTGAAATTTCTGTTTTTTTATATATCAGATAAATTATTACAAGTAAGGCACTCGTGATAATTTTCGTTCAATCTACACCCCGTGGAGAATATTCCAGAATTTTTTTCAAAATTTTTTGATAAGTACTTTTCGAGATAAGGCGGGTGGACAGCGATTTTTTTGCGATTTTTTAAAAATAATGCAAAGAAAAGTGCGCGCAAGTATTACATTATATATATATTTTTTACTCGTGTTTTCACAAGCTTTCAGTTGACACCGCACTCGATTACCTAGTAAAAAATTATTTTTTTTCTCTTCCGATTTCACCCCCCAAAAAACTAACCCCTTAAGTCAAAATTTAACTTTCAAAACTACATGGCTCTAATGAGGCCATTAATTCCTATATTAGTGCCAAATTTCAACTTTCTATGACAAATAGTTTCGGACAAAATCGGGTGTGACAGACGGACAGACAGACACCGAAGTGATCTTATAAGTGTTCCGTACGGAACACTAAAAATGACTGAAAAAGGAAAGAAAAATTTACCAAAATCGGGGGTGACAGACGGACAGACAGACACCGAAGTGATCTTATAAGTGTTCCGTACGGAACACTAAAAATAGTTGATTATCCAAAATATGGCAAATACGTGTCTTCGAAAATTGATGCCATAAAAAAAACCTTTCCTGTAGGTTTTTTAGGCTAGAATAAGGTTATCAGAGAAAACTTTTAGTTATATTGGGAAATTACATTTTTACTTTAGTTTTTCTGAAATTTTCTGCACAATTTCTTAATATGCCACTCAAAATTCAGAATTACATATCATAAGCTTTAATCTGAATCAGATTGTGTCCTCATAAATGGCGTCAATTTATAGACTAGTTATATATATATATATATATATATATATATATATATATATATATATATATATATATATATATATACACATATATATATATATATATATATATATATAATATATATATATATATATATATATATATATATGTATGTATACACATATAGTCGTTCTAAATCATTTTGCGACCTTGCGATATTATTTTGTCTCTCGCTGTTACTGCCTATGTAAACCATAAAATGATTCGGAATGATATTGATCCAATTCCGCACTCTTAGGAATTTTTATTTTAAAAAAAAATGTAAACAAAATTGAAAGGAAAAGTGTTAAGCTTAGCGACGCTTTAAGAGGTTAATGACCTATAAATATAGGGGGGGAAATTGAAGTTTTCCATTCCACGTTTGTACTGAATATATTTTTTAGCGAAGTGTCGTATTAGTGAGTACTATAATCTGGTAAAAATACTTCAACTCATAAAACACCCTGGGTATGTATTTTTTATAAGGATTCATATAAAATTTATGTGGATTCTGTATATAAAATAAAATGTATTTTTCTTCATGGGAGCCAGTACCACAGCAACATAAGCACAGGTTACGTTACTTTGATAATGGGCCCCGAAGCCTCGAAAATATAATACGAGGGTGGTATGATAAGTAGCTGGCCTTGAAAAGAAAAAAACATTTTTTTGTGTAAAATTTATGTTATATTTCAACATAATCTCCTTTAAGTCAATCCACTTAGGCTAACGTTTTTTTCTATCTTTCGTATCCCATCCAAAAAATACGATTTCTCCAACCGTTCAGAATAGGCGTTTTTCTCGGCCTCATCGTTTTTGAGCCAAATTTTTTACCGCCGAGCTATTTTTTCCATACTGGGAAATAATCGCTGGGGGCTAAATCTGGCGAATATGGTGGATGCGGAAGCAATTCGTGTCCTAACTCATGGAATTTTGCCATGGCGATGACAAAAGTGTGCACGCGTACATTGTCTTGATGAAAGATAATTTTTATCGTGTTTGTTGTTCTATTTAAATGGCTGCCACTCGCAAACTAAATTACGCAGCAACTTGAAAATTTGACAGGATTCTTGTGAAAAGTCATGTTTATGAAAAATATAATTTTTTAAATAGTACTAGCGCCATCTCTGACCGAGGCCAGATACTTATCATGCAACCCTCGTAATTTTTCAGTAATAATGAAATAGGAAATGTGCCGACATGATTTCTAGTTTTTTATAAAAAGGCTTGATTCCGTTTTAATAGAAAAAAGAGCAACACAGTTAGGACCTATATTTCGCATAGGCTGAAAAGTTTTTGGTCTAGCTACTTAAAACACATTTTTTTTTTTTTTTTTATTTTGCAAAATTCGACGTTATTCATCAATATAGTCTCCTTCAAGAGCGATACAATCAGTCCAACGCTTTTCTAACATATCTATACCTTTCTTGTAGAAGGATTTGTCTTTGCTTTCAAAATAGGCCTCAGTTTCGGCGATTCTTCATTGGAGCCAAATCTCTTTCTCCCGAGCATTTTTTTGAGGTCTGCGAATAGATAATAATCGCTGGGGGGCAAATCTTGGGAATCCGGTGGATGAAGAAATAATTCGAACTTCAATTCATGCAATTATACCATCGTAACCATTGACTTGGGACACGGTGCATTGTCTTGATAAAAGAACACTTTTTTTCTTGTTCATTTGGAGCCATTTCTTTGTGATTTCTGCCTCCAAACGCACCAATAACTTTATATAAAAATTCACTATTGATGGTTTTTCCCTTCTCAGTATAGTCGATGAAGTTATTCCATATGCATCCCAAAATATAGGGGCTAAAGCCTTCCCAGCCAACTGTTGTGTCTTTGGTCGCTTCGTGCGGTTTTCACCGGATGCTATCCACTCAGCTGACTGCCGATTTGATTCCAGTGTATAGTGGTGGATCCATGTTTTATCCATTGTCACATATCGCATGAAACAATCCTTTTTATTGCGCTTAAACAGGTCCAAACAGCGCTCAGAGTCATTAACACGCTGTTGTTTTTGGTCCACTGTGAGCAAACGCGGTACCCATTTCAAACGAAGCTTTCTCACACCCAAATGTTTATGTAAAATATGACCAACACGTTCTTTTAATACCTGTATAGTGTCGGCTATCTCATGCAATTTCACTTTACGATCAGCCAAAACAATTTTGTGGATTTTTTTGATGTTTTCCGGTATAACCACCTCATCAGGCGTCCAGAGCGTTCAGCATCATTTGTGTCTGTATGACCGATTAGGGTCCCTGTAACACTTATCAAGCCATTGTTTTGATTGAACGTTATTTTTTCCCATCAAAAAAAAATTCGGTTTTTTCCATTATCCAATATCAAAAGTAGCGTCACTAAAACCACTGTAACTTGTAAACGAATCGTCGAAATGTCATGAAATTTTAACACGTATCGTTTGAAGGTTGGTACTTCCTAAAAATCATATGGATTTTTTGAAAACGGCGACATCTATGTGTCAGACCAAAAATTTTTCAGCTTACTTGTTATATACTATATATGTGTATTATGTATACTCTCACTCTTTCTTTTACCTCGTTTTATTGTTAAAGAATCGGGTTCCACATCGAGCTACTATAAAAATTAACACCGGACCATAAACACACAAGCTCAAATTGGCCTCCACGGCACCGGCAGGGTTAAAAATATGATAAATGAGACAAAGGCTTCCGACCGGCACCGCAGGGTTCCCGGCGGATGAGCATTTAGCACCAGGGTGCTAACGAGGCCCGTCGCTACCGAGGATACGGTTCATTGTGGTACGCCGCCGCCTGATAGTTTACCTGATGGTTGTTATAAAAGGATGTTTGTTATAGTACCACCTATATTGAGGTTGCTTTTTTTTAGTTTTTTTTTTGGTGGCACCCTTTGCCTAATAATTACGGATTTCGTGTTTTGCATAGGAAAAGTGTAGTAGTACTACTAGAGTAGGTCTTTGATTGATTGGTGGATTTGTTGCCAAATTAGTATATTTTTTAATGATGTTATGTATTCTCTATCTCGCTCTTATTTGTAAGGCCTTTGAAAAGTTTAATAGCAGTATCCTCTTACCAGTTAAAACTATGCTGGAGTAGTACTAAAGTGTGAACCGTTTCACGCGCAAAAATAGAAGAGTTTAGTTAACGGTGCACAACTTTTGAGTTCGTTTGACCGTTGATTATAACATAAATTAATTTTAAATTTTGCCTTTTGATCCATTTTTTGTGGTTAATTTTTAGATTATATATCTTCTTCTCAACTCATGTCAGTCCACTCCTCAATGTCGGTTTCTTCCAATCCAATCTTTTCCATGCTTCCTCGTCTTTTGCTACCTTTAACATCGTTTGCCTGCCACCTCTCTGATATCATCGATCCATCGTTTCTGTGAACATCCCACGTCCCTCGATCCATCGTTTCTGTGAACGTCCCACGTCCTTCTCTGTTTCTCTGGGTCTCCATTCTGTGATCTTATGTACCCATCCGTTTTCAAATGATGTAGCCACATGACTCGCCCATAGCCACTTCATCCTTGCTGCCTACAGAGTTATGTCATTTCTATCCCTAAAGGAAGTACCGAGCATGCTTTTCTCCATAGCCCTTTGTGAAGTCGCCAGTTGCTTTAGTGAGACACTTCATTTCCAGTCCATATGTGCCGACAGGTAGTACACAGGTATTGTAGACTTTAATTTTTAGGATTATAGATATTGTAGTACTTTTTAAGATATGCTCTAGTTTCCAAAAAGCTGCCAATGCCAACCTTATTTGCTTGGTAATTTCAGCATACTGGTTTTCCTTTCCGATCTTAATCTTGCTATTTCCTACCTGTATGTTGGTATCTTCAAGGCTTATTATTTTAGTTTTTTTTAAAATTTATTTTAAGACCTACCCATGCATAGACCACATTCAGCTGGTTTAACATTTCCTGCAGCTCTTTGGTATTGTGAGCGATGACGACTAGGTCGTCTGCAGACCTAAGGTAACTCAATCTAGTGCTGTCGATGTTGATGCCCTTCTCATCCTAATTTAATTCCTTAAAAACGTCTTCAAGGGCCATCGTAAACAGGTTAGGTGAGATAGTATCTCCTTGTCGCCCTCCTCTTTTTAAGGGTATGTTGTTAGTGCGAGTACATAACTTTTGTACTTAATTTAATATTTGCTTTGACAATTTTACTTTTGACGATTCTTAAATAAAAATTAAAAGTATAGTCTGTGTTATAAAATTGATAGTAGAACTAAAGTGTATGTATTTTGAGTTGATAGCAGAATTCTCTCATTGTAGATGCAAATATATATTGGAATGCGCCCAAAAAAAAGAGATTTCTTGTGCATTTTACTGGATTTGCCTACCTGTTTTGAATTCACCCTATTTTAGGCAGAAAACCTTTGCTATACAATAGAGACATAAAATGTAAATGAGGGTTCATCAGTAGCATAGCCGTCCGAGCGTAACCTGCTTTTAGTGTTTAATAAATAGAATTATCTTAAAAATAAAGTTTTAGAAATATAAGATTTATTACCAACTTTTTTTAACCTATAGATCTATGTATATATACAAATTCACAATTCACGATATATAAGTACTTTAATTATAATCAAAAACAATCATCATTTTGAAAATCTGGAGACTTCTCTTAAATTGATAATTAAGGGTTCTATTTCCACAGTTTCTTCGATGCATTCGCCAAGTTTCCACCTTTTTTTTTCTTCTTCTATAACATGTCGAACTGTATTTTTCCAATTATCTTTGATCCTCTCTAGCTGTCCAAAATTAAGCCCATTACATATTGACAACAATCCTATTCCAAACTACACAACTTCCAGAATCCTAGGCCTAACTTTTGACAACAAAATGAATTGGAACGCTCACTTTAAACAACTCAAGTCCCGCACCAACCAAAACCTAATTGTACTCAGAACCATCACCAGCGCTGACTTTTCATCTCTCTAAGCTTAGATAGGTGATCTTGTGTATGATGCTGCCAGCCCAAACTCTAAGAAATCTCTGAACACGATTCAAAATAATGCTTTGAGAATAATGGCTGGCGCTTTTAGGACTACTCCAATCCCTAGCCTTCAGGGCGTGGCTTCCATTCCCCCTTTATCTCTTACCAGGCAACTTTCACTAATGAAATACTACACATCAGCATTACAAAGAAGGCATTTAAAGCGCACTCTAAATTTAACGATTGTACATCTTCCAAATCTAACATTACCGACTAAGTCCATTCCTGACCGCATCAACAAATTCCTCACTCTTCACAATCTCTTACCACCGCTTTTCAAGTATCCATTCTGGCATACTTTCCATCCTTGATCTTCTCCAAAGCCGCTAGTTGACTTTTCTCTTCATACTCCAAACATTAAAAATCTCAACCCTCTGAATTAAAACAAAAATGTCTGGAAAGATTGGACACTAATTATCCCAATTTCTCTGTCATCTACACTGATGGTTCCAAGATAGAAAATGGAGTGGGAGCTGCACTAATTCAAATAACACCACTAAATCTTACAAGCTGTCACTGCATATACAGCAGAACTCTACGCAATCAAAGAAGCCACTAAAATTGCCATTAAACATTGTCATGGGAAAAATGTCCTGATAGTTTCTGATTCTTTGACTGCTCTTAAGTCTATTTCCTCCACTAAACCAAACCAAGCATACCTAAGGCAGCTGGCTGACCTTCTATACATCGCCAAAATCAGAAACAAGAAAATAGCTTATCTGTGGATTCCCGGCCACAGAGGCATAAAAGGCAATCATCTGGCCGACAAAGAAGCCAAAAGAACAATATTAAATGGCACTTTGCATATGATGAAAACCACCCCAAAGACTTTCAAAACCTTTTAGTTACTATTAGTAAAGAACTATTTCAACTGAGTAGGGATCTAGAAGACAGCTCTAGGAAATCAAGCCCATGGTGTATCCTCCTCTTCATAATCAAAACTTATCCAGAATCTAACAATGTCATTTTGAGAAGATTAGCTGCAGGACACACGTATTCCACTCACTCATACCTACTAAAAAATGAGCCCATACCTACTAAAAAATTAGCCCATTCCTTCTTGCCCTGCATGCAACTCTTCACTATCTATTAAACCTATTTTTGAGGCTGAACATTTCTCTAACATTATATCATCTCACAATATTCCGCCTCTCTCACTCGAGTAATCAACACCTTTCAGTCAAATAAGGACAAAATATTGGATTATCTTAAAGAGTTGAACATCAGAATATAGGCAACTTATCAAACCTTTTTTCGGGCGCCAAATGTACAAAGAAATCTACGCGCCCTACCCCCCTAAACTCACCATCGTCATCTAATACTGTATCTAATTCTGCTGGTATACATTCAATCATTTGTTGGAAGTACTCCTCAAAAACATCGGCCATCATCTCCTCATGGTAATATTTAGTTGACTTTGATTCGAATTCCAACAAGCCACCGTCAAGAAATCTGTTTTCACTACCAATATGTGCTATAATTAGCCTGCAACCTTTTCCTGAAGGGGGTAGTAAGCCAGTTGACCAACTTTCCATAAAAGCTTGTTTGACACTCTTAATGTTTTTGTCAATCCAGAATTGTTTCACTGTGTGTCCCTCATTAATCCAAGTCTGATCTAAATAAAAAATATTTCTTTCTTCGGCTCGAAATTTTCTGATTGCTCGTAGATATTCTCTTCTGTAACAAATTATTTCTGTTTTATCGATAAGAACAGATTTTCTATTGTGTGTTTCCCAACGAATATTTAGGTTTTGAAGGATTTTCCATAAATTCCATTTTTTAAAATTTGGTCCTGGTCTTCTCCGATATATTGCAAAACTTTATGTAGTTTAGGTATTTCTTTCTTAATAAAAAAAATGGTGTACTTTTCTTCTTATTGCGTTTTTAAAGCCTTCATCGACCTCTAAAGGCTCCTTTCCTTTGTGATTCTGAGGTTCGTTGCAAGAACCGCGTTTTCTTTCTTTTAGAAATCTATAAATAGTTGCTGATCCAACTTCCGTCATGTTGGCACAGGTTTCCACAATTTCACGGACTTGGCTTGTTGGCTGTTGACACACTAGGGCATCGTGGACGTTAAGTATCATTTTATTTTCTCGCAAGGGAAAATGTAGATTTACACACTCCGCGAAGTTTGACCCGAGCAAAACTAAGAATTGAAGCCATCGCTGTTCTGATTTGAACTAAGCATATTATACCATAGGTTTTTGCTTTATTTTTATACTTACATAGAATATTTTTATTGTATACTTAGGTACCTAGCTACCGATAAATACTTTGGTTAATATATTCTAATAACTGTTAAAATCCCAAATAATTTTATTGTACCGATTATCATTAAACTTTGTAACACTGTAGATTTCTAGTTATTAAGAATTGTTCATTGTACTCGATTAGGCCTTTATCATACAAATAAGATTTTTAGTTTCATCATTTTATTCATTAAAACCTTTAGCCGGGCCCGCGACTCCGCTCGCGTGGACTTGATTCACTACTATCGTCACTGCTTATTCCTTATGTTACCCAACGCAATAAAATATCTCCCATTATTTATCCTTATCTCCCATATTTCTCCTTATTTCCCATTATCTCTACATAATTTCCATTATCTGGGCTTATCTCTGCTCATCTCCCATTATTTCTCCTTATCTCCCATTATTTCTCCTTATCTCCCATTATCTCACCTTATTTCCCATTATCTAGGCTTATCTCGACTTATCTCCCATTATTTCTCCTTATCTCCCATTATTTCTCCTTATCTCCCATTATTTCTCCTTATCTCCCATTATCTCACCATAACTCCCATTATTTAGACTTATCTCTGCTTATCTCCCATTATCTCTCCTCATCTCCCATTATTTATACTTATCTCCCATTATCTCACCTTATCCCCCATTATCGAGGCTTATCTCGACTTATCTCCCATTATTTCTCCTCCTTATCTCCAATTATCTCACCTTATCTCCCATTATCTAGGCTTATATCGAATTATATAGAACATATGTATAAATTTATAAAAAACACGTAAATCGGATAAGTGGTTCTCGAGTGATAAGCGCACTAACGAACAGACAGACAGAGAGAGACGTTGCATTTTATATATATTGTATTCTTTGCTACATGATATTGTTCCATATTTAATGCTTTAGGGAGTGTATTGCAAGAGAACGCGCTAGCGGCAAACTTTTCTCCGACTTATTCACTATTATCGTCACTGCTTATTCCTTATGTCACCTAATAAAATGTAGCCTATAACCTGGCCAGAGAACATACGTATGGTTAAAAAAAAAGCACGTAAATCGGATAAGTGGTTCTCCATAAGCACACTAACGGACGGACAGACAGACGGACAGAGAGACATTACATTTTATATATATTATAGATATTCTCTGCTACATAATATTGTTCCATATTTAATGGTTTGGACTGTGTATTGCAAGAGAACGCGCTAGCGGCAAACTTTGTCCGACTTCATTTACTATTATTGTCACTGCTCATTCCTTATGCTACCTATCGTAATAAAATATAGCCTATAACATGGCCGGAGAAGATATGTATGTTTAAAAAAAAAAGGTACGAAAATCGGATAAGTGATTCTCCAGTGATAAGCGCACTAACGGACAGACAGACAGACAGACAGAATACGTTGCATTTTATATATATTATAGATGTAATAAAATATATACCTATAACCTGGTCAGAGAACATATGTATGAATTTAAAAAATCCCTTAAATCGGATAAGTGGTTCTCGAGGGATAAGCGCATTAACGGACAGACAGACAGACAGACAAACATTGCATTTTATATATACTATAGATATAGATTATTTTTATTATTATATAACCTGGCCAAAGAATATATGCATGAATTTAAAAAAGACAGGTAAATCTGATAAGTGGTTCGTTCCTGCGTGATAAACGCACTAATGGACAGACAGAGAGACATTGCATTTTATATATATTATAGATTATACATATACAGATACATAATATTGTTCCATATTTAATGGTTTAGGCTGTGTATTGCAAAGGCACGCGCTAACGGCAAACTTATTTTGCGACATCATTCACTATTTTACGTCACTGCTCATTCTTTATGCTACCTATCGTAATAAAATATAGCCTATAACCTGGCCAGAGAACATATGTATGTTTTTAAAAAAAAAAGTACGTTAATCGGATAAGTGGTTTTTCAGTGATAGGCGCACTAACGGACAGACAGACAGAGAGACGTTGCATTATATATATATATTATATATATATATATATATATATATATATATATATATATATATATATATATAATTATAGAGTAATAAAATATATATCTAAAACCTGGTCAGAGAACATATGTACGAATTTAAACAATCACGTAAATCGGATAAGTGGTTCTCGAGGGATAAACGCACTAACGGACAGACAGACAGACAGAGAGAGGTTGCAATTTGTTTTATATTTTTATAGGTATAGATTATTATTATATATTATATAACCTGGCCAAAGAATATATGTATGAATTTAAAAAAAGACGTAAATCGGATAAGTGGTTCTCGCGTGATAAACGCACCAATGGGACAGACAGACAGACAGAGAGACATTGCATTTTATATATATATTATAGATTCTAGATATTCTTTACTACATAATATTGTTCCATATTTAATGGTTTAGGCTGTGTATTGCAAGGGAACGCGCTAGCGATAAACTTTTTTCCGACTTCATTCACTATTATCGTCACTGCTCATTCCTTATGCTACCTATCGTAATAAAATATAGCCTATAACCTGGCCAGAGAACATATGTATGTTTTAAAAAAAAAGTACGTAAATCGGATAAGTGGTTCTCCAGTGATAAGGTCACTAACGGACAGACAGACAGACAGAGAGACGTTGCATTTTATATATATTATAGATAAACCTTGAAATGCGTTGATTTATATAGCTTTTTGTAAAGTTTAGAGGGCATGTAATAAATTATTTTATAGAAAAATGTCGCACTGTTGTATAGAGATAGAAAAATAAAGGTGATTAAAACTAAAGATGCAAATAATTGGTAGAGAAATTTCGGACGCTTATGGTTTATACATTTTAATATTTATAACTATGTTGTGTGCTATCAACTCCAAACAAACGGTCTTTACGTTTTAGACATTACGTAGAAGTGGTTGTTCATTCTGTCATTTAAAGGACCTACACAATGGTTTGAAAACTTAGGAATACCAAAAAATGTAAATACAGCCTAGTTTCATGTTCTTTATACTTTTGACAGAAGACAAAAGCATCAGTTATCGCTGGTAATCCAAGTCCAGTCTTGTGCTAAAATTAATACCGTATTTTTTTATTACGTCAAAGATTGACATATTAAATTACCGTTTGTAATACGCGTAAGGCGCAAAAACATCATTTAAACACGCTTGAAAAAACGTACTGAAGATACAAGTCCACGAAAGTGAGAGTGAGGATACGTTAATCTCAATAGATTACTTTAGTAGTGACATTACAGCTGGTGACTAACTGTACAAAGGTTTCAAATCGATGTTATTTTAAACTGAATGGAATATCGTTAAATAAAAAAGGTAGCATGGATAATAAATAAATATATACAATTCAAAAAATACCATTTACATTTGAAGAGTATTAGAACCATTTTGTTTTCCACTTGTTTGATCACTCAGCTTTCTGTGGCGACCCTAGCTCCGTAGTATAGTTTCGGCATACGGGACGGTGAATCCCGGATGCCAATCCTGGAATATTAGCGTATGTATTTATTAGTGTTCCGTACGGAACACTTATAAGATCACTTCGGTGTCTGTCCGTCTGTCACACCCGATTTTCTCCGAAACTATTTGTCATAGAAAGTTGAAATTTGGTAATAATATAGGAATTGATGGCCTCATCAGAGCCATGTAATTTTGAAAGTTAAATTTTTACTTAAGGGGTTAGTTTTGGGGGGTGAAAACGGAAGTGAAAAAAAACATTTTTTTACTAGGCAATCGAGTGTGGTGTCAAATGAAAGCTTGTGAAAACACGAGTAAAAAATATACATATAATGTAATACTTGCGCGCACTTTTCTTTGTATTATTTTTAAAAAATCACGAAAAAATCGCTGTCCACCCGCCTTATCTCGAAAAGTACTTATCAAAAAATTTTGAAAAAATTCTGGAATATTCTCCACGGGGTGTAGATTGAACGAAAATTATCACGAGTGCATTACCTGTAATAATTTTTCTGGTATATAAAAAAAGAGAAATTTCAAGGTCATCAATTTTCAGTAAAGATTGGAAATACACTTTGTTGAAAAACTCATTTGGGGTGTGTTTTGTTAAGTCACTGATCATTTTATACTTCCGTTACAACATTTTTTTGTTTTAAAAGCAATCAACGTACGGAACACTAATTGCGCAAGTTCAACTTGCACTTGACCGGTTATTAATTTATTTAATTGTATTTGACTTGACCACATACATAAAGAGTAGTTGTAGCTGAAATGCAGGAGCGCTAGTGGCAGCACGACCACGTTATCTAAAAATAACCGGTCAAGTGCAAGTTGAACTTGCGCAATTAGTGTTCCGTACGTTGATTGCTTCTGAAATAAAAAATTTTGTTACGGAGGTATAAAATGATCAGTGACTTCAGAAAACACATCCCAAATGAGTTTTCAACAAAGTTTGTTTCTGATCTTTACTGAAAACTGATTTTTTTTTTTTTTTTTTTTTTATATACCAGATAAATTATTAAAGGTAATGCACTCGTGATAATTTTCGTTTAATCTACATGCCGTGGAGAATATTCTAGAATTTTTTCAAAATTTTTGGATCAGTACTTTTTGAGATAGAGGGGGGGACAGCGATTTTTCGTGATTTTTTCAAAATAATACAAAGAAAAGTGTGCGCATGTAAGACATTATGTATATTTTTGAACTCGTGTTTTTACAAGCTTTCATTTGACACTCCACTCGAAGACCTAATAAAAGATTTTTTTTTTTAACTTCCGATTTCACACCCCAAAACTTAACCTCTTAAGTTAAAATTTAATTTTCAAAACTACACGGCTCTGATGAGGCCATCAATTGCTATATTAGTACCAAATTTCAATTTTCTACCTCATAGTTTCGGAGATAATCAAGTGTGAGAGACGGACAGACAGACAGACAGACACCCAAGTGATCTTATAAGTGGTCCGTACGTAACACTAAAAACCGACCAAGTGCAAGTCGGACTTGCGCAATTAGTGTTCCGTACGATGATTGCTTTTAAAATAAAATAAAATCCTTAACTAGACTAAGTTAATTAGGTCCCTGACATGTGTACAAGGTGTCCCAGTATTCCTTGTACGTAGAGTTACTGTAGATTTCTGGGATGAACATATGACCATTTAACCCAACTTACCTTATTCCAAAAATTCATAATTTTTGAGATACTGGGTGTCAAAGTTATACTTTTATTTTAGTTTTTCCTAAGTAGCTTTCTTGATACTTGTACTATTTGTACAAGATTCGGTGCTAAGGGGTTTTCTGAGATGAGAAATCGAGATCAGCTGACAGTTTTGTTGTAAATTATAGGAGGCGCCACTTATTGCACTGTGTATACTTTTAAATTGTCATAACTTTTTTATACCACTCTGTATGATATTTTTAATTAAATATTCGTATTTTCCGCCTACCTCTGTCTAAAAAAGCTCTCTTCTAAAATATATATAAAATGCAACGTCTCTCTGTCTGTCTGTCTGTCTGTCCGTTAGTTAGCGCTTATTACTAGAGAACCACTTATCCGATTTACGTGCTTCTTTTTTTAAAACATACATATGTTCTGTGGCCAGGTTATAGGCTATATTTTATTACGTTAGATAACATAAAGAATAAGCAGTGATTATAATAGTGAATCAAGTCGGAAAAAAGTTTGTCGATAGCGCATGACACAGAAAATAGAGTGCCTGCCTAAACCATTAAATATGGAACAATATCATGTAGCAAAGAATAACTGTAATATATATAAAATGTAACATCTCTCTGTCTGTCTGTCTGTCAGTTAGCGCGCTTATCTCTCGAGAACCACTTATCCGATTTAGGTGTTTTTTTTTAATTCATACATATGTTCTCTGGCCAGGTTATATAATAATAATAATCTATATAATAAATATAAAAGGCAACGTCTCTCTGTCTGTCTGTTTGTCCGTTAGTGTGGTTATCATTCGAGAACCACTCATTCGATTTATGTGTTTTTTTTTTTTTAAATTCTTAATTTAATATATATATAAAAAAAATTATAATATATATAAAAAAACGTAACGTCTCTCTGTCTGTCCAATAGTGCGCTTAGCACCCAAGAACCACTTATCCGATTTACGTGTTTTTTTTTTTTATAAAATACAATGGGAATAAAGAGAGACTAAATGCTAATATGTGGGAAAAAAGATGGAAGTTAGCAGTAAGCTTGGCAGAAAGACTGAATATCTGAATACTTTAAAGAAACATTAAATGGAGATGAAAATGAGGAGTTGAATGAGAAATAGGAAGCAAAATGAACCGAAGGGCAGGAGGGGACAAACAAATCATGCAAAGAAGAAATAAGAGAAATTCTCAGAACCCAAAAAAATAAGGCCCCGGGTGGAAATTGTATAACAGCAGAAATGATAAAAGCTGGAGAAGTAGATCTGGAAAATGAAATATGCCGGTTGGTGCAAGAAATATGGGAAACAGAAAAGATGTCAGTGAGCTGGAGAGAGTCGCTCATTTGTCCAATATTCAAAAAAGGAGAAAAAACTATATGTACTAATTAAAGACCAATAACCTTACTGGATGTCGTGTACAAGATAGTAGTGGTGACTATCAAAAACAGACTAGAAGAGAAAGCCGAATTTATTCTGGGAGAGTACCAGTGTGGATTCAAGAAAAAGGGATTGGTTACAAACCAGATATTGTCGATTAAGCAAATCCAAGATAATAGCTTAGAACAAAATTTGGCACTACACTTGGTCTTTGTTGATTTCAGAGAAGCATATGACTCTGTAAATAGAGAAGGACTCTACAAGATAATGGAAGAACTAAAAATTCCAAGTAAATTGATTCGCATGGTGAGAATGACCCTGAATGACACAGAAAATAGAGTGTTGGTTGAGGTCAAAGTATCAGACAAGTTTAAGGTGAAGAGAGGATTAAGACAGGGGGATCCTGTGTCGACATGTCTATTTAATTTGGTACTAGAGAAGATAATCCGAGAGTCAGAAATAAAAACAAATGGAACGATGTACCAACAAACCTGATAATTCTTGGCTTATGCGGATGATGTAGCAGTGATTTCAAGAGCAAAAGAGAACCTCAAAAAAGCCATAAGTAGGATAGAAGAAAGTTAAGGATGAAAGAATTAAAGATAAATGAGGCAAAAAACAAAATACATGGAAATTACAAAGAAGAAGGATAATAAAAACAACAAAAGTTTAGATATAATAAACAACTTAGGGCAAAGATATATGTTTGAAAAAGTAGACAAATTTAATTATCTAGGAGTAACAATAACAGAGAGTGGACAAGAAAGGACGGAGATATAGGAAAGAATAGCGAAAGGACAGAGATGTTTGAGGGCAATGAATGCAATACTGAAATCAAAGAATGTATCAAGAAAAGCAAAAGAAAGAATATATACGACAGTTGTCAGACCCACTGTGACATGGATGCGAAACGTGAAAACTGAATGCAAGAGAAAAGGAGACGTTGGAGGTGTGGGAAAGGAAAGCTATGGAAAAAGGAAAGAAGAGGGACTGTGGAGAAGAAGAACAAACTACGAATTAAAATGCCTATATACGCAATAAGGGGTAGACCTCGACCTACATGGATTCAGGCAGTAAAGTAAGATCCGGAGTTGATGGGAATCCCGCACTGGGAAAAACTAACAGGAGACAAAAAGAAGTGGAGACAAGTATGCAACCAAGCCATGGGCCTCTAAAGCCCCTCGAACTATATAATAATATAAACATAGCGAATAAGCAGTGACGATAAAGGTGAATCAAGTCCACGCGGAGCCGCGGGCACGCCTAGTGGTAAATATAGCTCCGAGCAACAGTTTCTGGAATAATGGACTAATGCTTTCGAAGACCTCTGAGGAATGACTCTCCAGATTTTCACCTCTTGTAAACCTTCACGAAAAATATAATCTTTGCTAAAACTTTTATACTTTCAAAAGCGAACTTAATATTTTTACTGTCACCTCCTGTACTAAATTAAATTATGTAAATTGGTGTAAAATGATCAGACCACAGCATAAAAATCGTTGATTTCCTATAACCTCCAGACTGTAATGCAAACATTGTAAATCATTTCGAGATGATCACATTTATATAGAGATTTATTAAGAAGTCGATTTACGAGATTGTACAGGGTGTAGCAAATCCCTTAATGCATTGCTTAATTCTGAAACAAGTAAGAATTCGGTTGTACAACTTAATTATTTCCATAAATTAAAGGGTGGCACATGATTTATGACCTTTTATTTCTGAGGTTATAGGAATTTTGGCCATGATTAGTGATTACTTTTTCGGTAGCTATTAGAAAAGTGCCAAATCAATGACCAGAGTGGAGTAGTTTTTTCACAATTGGCAGTTTTTGGTCAAAAGTCGGAAAATTTTTAAAAAATCTAAAAACTGCAATGACGTAAAAACTACTGGTTTCAGAACCCCGATTCATAGGAGCAAATTTGTTGTAAATTAGCTCTAGTATAACACCTTTCAAGGAATAGGTCGAATTACCAATCACCCTATATATATATATATATATATATATATATATATATATATATATATATATATATATATATATATATATATATATATATATATATATATATATATATATATATATATATATATATATATATATGTATATATATATATATATATATATATATATATATATATTATATGTATATATATATATATATATATATATATATATATATATATATATATATATATGTATATATATATATATATATATATATATATATATATATATATATATATATATATATATATATATATATATATATATATATATATATATATATATATATATATATATATATATATATATATATATATATATGTATATATATATATGTATATATATATATATATATATATATATATATATATATATATATATATATATATATATATATGTATATATATATATATATATGTATATATATATATATATATATATATATATATACATACATACATACAATACAATCCGATTGGGTGGTGGATGTGCGATTATCCGAATCGCGATTATCTGAAATCCGGCTTATCCGAAACAAACTGTTAAAAAGCAAATTATATTCCCATTAAACGAAAAAATGCCCATTATTCGAAACAGACGATGATTGATTTCCTTAACGCGTCGGAAACTCCCCGACGTCTAGAATTTCACCGCTGTCTATGTTTTTTGGTTAGTCGACGAGTGTTATACTCATTACTCGTAATACGTCATTTTATTATTACAAAAAGGATGGAGCGCAGCGTAAACGGTAATAGAGAAGCAATTCATTTAGATAATAGAACTTCTTTTATAGCCAAAATGGAGCGCGTCATAATAATAAGCGTAAACGTGTAGTTATTACCTTAAAAGAGAAGCAATTTCAACGTTTAGATAATAGTGAACTTCTTAAAAATTATAGTCAAGGATTTAGGTGTAGCCGTGAGTACTGTTTCAGAGTGGAGAAAAAATCGCGAAAAAACTTAAAAAATGGTGTAGTGTTTTGTCATCGCCCCACACAGGCACGAAAAAGTATGAAAACCACGGTGAATACCAAAATGTGATTCTTTGTTTTTATGTTTTACGCAGAATCGAGAACGTGGAATACCAATTTCAGGAACAATTTTAAAACATAAGGCAGTGAGTTTAAACGAAGAGTTGCCGGTTACTAAAGCGCCTGTAAATTTTTCTGCAAGTGATAGATGGCTAGACGGGGTGGAAAAAAGGACATGATGTACGTCAACTGAAAGTTTGTGGAGAAAGATTGTCGGCTGATGTATCTGCTGCAAAACAATTTGCAGAGAATTTTGAGCAGCTTATGAAAGAACATTGTTTACAACCAGACCAAATCTATAATTGTGATGAAACAGGCTTGAACTACTCAAATACCTTAGCTTCAAAAACGGAAGCTGGAGCACCTGGTTACAAACGTAGCAAAGAATGTATTACTCTTCTTGTATGCAGTAAATGCTTCTGGAAGACACAAACTCCCCATTATTATGTATTGGTAATGCAGCAAATCCACAAACCTTTAAGAATATTCGTCGCAATGCTTTTCCTATTTTATATAAAAATCAAAACAATGCCTGGATAAACGCGACTCTATTTAAAGACTTGGTTTTTTGGAGATCTGGTTCCCAAAGTGGAACTTTTTTTAAAAGAACATGGATATCCTAGAAAATGTATTTTGTTACTAGATAACGCCCCCACTCACCCAAGTGCGGAGCAACTTGAAAGTGGGAAAATAAAAGCAATGTTTTTGCCTCCTGCTGCATATTTTGGAAGAAGTAGATGAAGGTGCCAATCTTACTGATTGTCTAAAAAAGATAAATTTGAAAATGTTATATATTGGATAGCTTCAGCCTGGAATCAAGTAAAGAGTAGTACTCTGGAAAAATCTTGTCCAAAATTGATTCCACAAGAGGAGAGACATTACTCAGAGACAGAAACAGAAGATAATGAAAGTTTACATCAAATTATTACAGGAATATCAGGATGTGAAAGTGTTACGGAAACCGATGTTTGTGAATGGTTAAAACAGTGATAGTGTGGAAGATGAAATGACTGACGAAGAATTAATTAAAAGTGTATGCAAAAATGCTAATAAAATAGACAGTGATGACGATGATGATAACGAAGTAGAATATTCTAGTAAAAATGTCACATTCAGAAGGATTAGGGGCCCTAGAAAAAGCGTTAACTTATGTAGAAAAACAAGAAAATGTAACCACCGTAGACGTTTTGCTTATAAAACGTTGGAGAGACATTGCAGCCAAAAAGAGAACTAACGCAAAACGAGTGCAGTTAAAAATTACGTTATTTTTAAAACATTAAAGTTAAGAATGAAACTGTTTTATTGTTCTATTCTTTGTTTTAATAAATACCTATGTACATAATAGCATATCGTACATGTTTTTAAGTCAATCTGCAATGTTGTATTCATTCCAAACTTCTATTTTATAAAAAAATTCGGATCAACCGAAATTTCGATTATTTCGGATAATCGAGATATATATATATATATATATATATATATATATATATATATATATATATATATATATATATATATATATATATAATATATTTATATATATATATTTATATATATATATATATATATATATATATATATATATATATATATATATATATATATATATATATATATATATATATATATATATATATATATATATATATAAGATATATATATATATATATATATATATATATATATATATATATATATATATATATATATATATATATATATATATATATTATATATATATATATATATATATAATATATATATATATATATATATATATATATATATATATATATATATATATATATATATATATATATATATATATATATATATATATATATATATATATATATATATATATATATATATATATAATTTTATATATATATATATTATATTTATATATATATATATATAATATATATATATATATATATATATCCCAAAATATCCCTATAAAGGACGCAATTCCTAATTTTACCCACATACGTGCTCTCCTAAGAATTCACACTATTTCCTGTAATAAACATTTATTACGAGCCAGTATCTATGGTATACCGATCGGTCCGAAAGTCACCCACAAATGTCTGTAATAAAATCAGTAATAAAACTTCACCAAAACGCACCTATAATATCTATTTCATGTAAATTCTTTTGCTATTAGTAACTTTATAGTTTAACCGCAAAGTTTAGACGTTGGTTGCCTCATTTAGGTCTTTTCCATAGACATAACTAAGTCCCATATTTGGGGGGTTTAAATTAAAAAAAAAAAAAACATCGTTGAAACACAATGTAATATTAATAACACATTTTTTACAAATTTGCAAGCCATTGCAGGAACGTACCTTATAATTTTGATTTTCTAGAATTGCGTGGTTTTTGGGGACACCAAATTTCGTTGTCTGTCTGGCTACTCGACTTAATAATTCATAGGGAAATTGCTTTCTAGCCAGCGTTGTATATTCTTAGCACTAACCTTACTATTTTCTTTAAATTCTTTAGTATACTCTTTTATGTGCTTGCTTAATCGTTTTTAATAATTTAAGACAATATGCAAAATTTTTCAAACATGCCATAAACGCATATTTTAGCCAACAATCCGTCATACTAAACACGGTCGAATGTCTTGGATATATCGAGTGTAACCGTTCGAGATTCTCCAAAGTGTTCAATTGCGTTACTCCAAACATGTGTGGCGTAAGTTAAAAATATCTCCTGTTGATCTTTGCGTACAATCCATATGGTGGTCGCTGATAATATTGAATCCTAAATATTTTAGATGATGCTGATTGACAGTCTTTTTCATAAGTTTCGATATTATTAAAAGCAGTACTACTGGTGGGTAATTGTTTGGCAAGGTCTTCTTGTCTTTTTTAGGTATTGGCTAAACTGTAGCACATTTCCAGCAGGATAGGATAAGTTAAAAAACCTACAGAATAAAGGTGTTAGTTCCCCCGCACATTTTTTGATGTTTAACTTCAATAAGTGACAATCGGAGCCAAAAGTATAGTCCGATAATAAATACAAAAAGTTTAAAATATTTAATGGCGGAGTATTTTATTTTTGTCGGAGACTGTATTCGATACATGGAAACTTTCATATGCAGAGACACACTTTTAATGAAAATAAATGTGGCAACTCTGCCAATGCATACACCTAATGCTCCATAGAAAAAAAATATAATTTAAGTAAAAAATGCCTTTTGATCATAATCAGTTGCAACATAAAGGAAAATTTGCAAAGGAAAGCTCATCAATAAACCCCCTGGGAAACATACAAGATCTTATATGGCAAAAAAAGATGACATAAGAAAACAAAGAGCATCAAGACCTAATTTGCCTGCAACGAAAATCCTTAGAAATTTATTGGTTAGAAAAAAGGAGACCATGAGCAAAAATAAAGAAAAACATGAAGGGGTACAGTATCAATCAAATTGTGGACTGCAGATGGACGTTTATCATACTGGCGACATTATTAATTCTCAAGCTTTAACTAATATATTGAATAATCTTTCAGTTACATCAGAGGGCTGTGGCTTAATATATTTCGATTTAGAAACGTCGGGATTTTCAAGGACAGCTGATCTTTTGCAAATAGCGGCGAAATATCGGGATGGGATAAAACATTCAATGTTTATATTAGGCGTACGCAACCTATTAATTACCACGCTTTCAAAGTTATTGGCTTAGAACATATTAATGGAGACCTGTATTTATATCGCAAACCTATCAAAATAATCACTCTAAAGGACGCATTAATTTCATTCCAACATTTTTAAATTTTTCTCCCAAACCTTGCGTACTTGTTTCCCATAGTGCACGTTTTTGACTCGTCCCATTTTAATTCAAGGTTATAATTGATTTTGCAATGATCGAGGATTTTAAAAATATTACTAGGTTTCCGGACACAGTAAGTTTTTTAAAAAAACGCTTTCCTAGCCGAAAAGGCTCAGAAATGTTTAAGCTCGAAAAGTTAGCCCATGATTTATTGCAAATAACATCAAACGAAAAATTCTGTGAGGCGATATATGACGTTAAATCCTTGAAAATTTGGCAAATGAGTTTTTGAAGAGAGAAGATTTAATTACAAATTACGTATCGTATAAAGAATGCGTCATGGAAAAACTAATATCTCCATCGTTAATGCCTTTAAAAAGTATTATTTCAGATCTTATGATTAAAAGAATTACATCTCAATGCATAACTTTGAAAGATCTAAAAAGTGCAATTATTATCTAGTCGAAAAGACAATGGCAAACCATGTGTAACCACAGATACGCGAGTAGCAAATAAACTAATTAATAGTTTATAGTACTTTATTTATTTATCACTAGTATCATTAATTATTTATTTAGTTTTACGGAGAAGATTTATAAAACCGTATTTTTTAATATATATTTAATATTGTTATCAATTGATATGTAACAATGTTGATAAATAAATATAATATTAACTTAAAATATTGAAAAATTATTGAACCTACAAACATATTTTTATTAAATATAAATCTTTTAAATACTGAAGAAAAAAATAAAAAATATCAAGATACAAATTCAAGTTTTTAATTAATACATTTAATATGATTTGATAGATAAAGTTGATAAATATATTGTGTTTATTCAATAAATTATTTAACCTACAAATGAATTTCTATTTAAACGTTAACCATTTTTAAATGATGTTTAAATGTTGGCGCGTAAAATATGACGACATACAGTGCTGTCAAATTGTGATATTTATCGCTCACTACGCAGTTATTCTTTTAAACAAATATCAACAAAAATCTTTTAACAAATCGATAAAAAAAATTATTTTTTTTTTCAAATTTTTTTTTTTTATTAAATATTAGTTTTTTAAAAAATTCGTAAGAAAAGTTCTTAAGATATATGTACATGAAACTATGCCTTTTTTTATACTTCATTGGTCTATTGCATGTTAATTATGTGCACTTTAATTACGAATATCTCGCTTGTCGGTCAGTTTTTTTTTTAATTAAATGAAAAACATTTAGATTAACATCATATTTCAATTTAATTAGATTCTTAAGGAAAGTGTATTTACGAGTGAACTACCTTACAATACGTTTTATGTTACACTGCCTGAAAACAAGAGCGGGCATTGTTGACAACCCTATCGGAATAGGGGTATTTTTCCTTGGAAATTGACAGTAGAATGTGAAGCAAAAAGTTCAGCTAACAAGTGGCTTTCTCAACTGGTGTTGTTGCGATAGTATTATCTGGCCGTATGAGCGGTGGTGTAGTGGATTTAGTGAAATTTTGACTTATGATCTTAGCGACTGACCAAAAGAACCTGGAATTGTCGGGGCAGGCAAAAAGTTTTGTTTTAATGCTCTGATTGTATGCCTCCTTGGTTTCGTTGATAATTTCTTTACATCTCCTCCTAGTACAAATAAAGATGTTAGACTTTATGACGTTAAGATTTTAACATCATTGTCGGTAGGCAAGATGTTTAAAACCAACAGCTTTTTTCCATTTTCGGTCGAACCAAGGCTTGGCATTTTTTCGAAAAAGAGATGCAGTCAGTCATATTCCTATCATATTGTTCTCGAAAGAAATGCTATGTAATTGGCAAGACAACAATTTGTATTTCAATAAAATAGTAACAACTATTACCTAACGTATTTGTTTACAAAAATCCCTTTACTATATCTAATAATACAAGGAAGGAAAGCGATATATACCATTTCGTCGTAGTTAATTGTCTAGGTTATCGCTAAGGTTTCTTGTCTACGTTTTTGTTCTATTTCTGACTGTAATTAACGATTTTTCTTTGCAACAATTTACGTCACTTACAAAAGACATTATGTTCTTTTTTTAGTACAATGTTTATTGAAATTATCATACCAAGAATTCATTTATTACTTAGTTAAACCGTTTCAACATTGGTCAGATGAATGATATTCGTCCCGTAATCTATACTATGAAGCTTGACCTTTCCTATATGAAACAAGCAAATGAAGAAGAGTCACCACTTACTCGTTTTAGGCTCTTCATTAACCTTTTTAGTTCCCTTACTAAAGGGAAATTTTAAAAAAATGACTACCCTAGATTTTAACATTTACTTACATGTCATATTCTCTAGAACAGGAAATGCATCACTCTCTGTTGCCACAAAATCTCTGGAACGAAGTAAGAGGTGAGAGTTTTAAATTTGATACCTATATAGTACATAAAGTGAGGAGAAACCCACAATTTTTAAGCGATATCGCCTCACGAGAAGGTGTCAAAAGAGTGAGTGTCTGAAATAGTTCTGGTCAGTGGTGGTGCGCCTGGGCGTATACGTATTATTTGCAAATAGTATGAATGAAACAGTTTTGTAATGTTTAAACATTTATTAGAAAAAAATAACATTTTACAGTAGAATCTCACAAATTAGAACCACTTTGTGCACCGGGCAGTTCGAATTTCTGAAAAGTTCGAATTTCTGGACATTTTTTTTTACAGAAAATGATAAAATTATAATAAAACTAGTTATGTAAGCTTTATTTTAACACAAAACAGTTTTTATTTATTAACATTTAATTAATTGAACATATTAAATTCATAGAAAAACTTTTAAAAAGTTTTTTAATTATTAGGTATTTAATTGGTTTTTAACATAAAATCAGTAATACTTGTTTGTTTTTTTGATTTATTTAAACTGGATACAACGATATTGTTACGGACGTCCAAAAGGTTAGACATGTGTTTACTGGAAAATATATCACTGGTTTTGCACCATTTTATAACATTATTGATGCCTTCAAGGACTTTTAAATGAGGAATAGCTGGCGTTATGTCGACGTCGCTGCTATCTGAAGCCTCCTCATCGCTATTCTCTGCATCAGATCCGTCAGTAAACACATCTTCATTCCATTCCTCGATTTCATTTACATTTACGGAATTGTTTGGCATAATTTCATTCAAAAGATCAAGATTTATTTGAAGAACTTCATTGCAATCCTGATTTCGTTGAGCCAATTGTGCTAGTGGCAAATCATCATCGCTGTCGTAATCGCCTGAGTCCCAATTTAATAATTTGGACCAAGAATTTTTTAACACTGTCTGTTGTACCTCATCCCATGCTTGTTTCAACAATATTATTGCATCTCGGATTGAATGCCGTTTCAAAAGCTTATCAATATCACCACCATCACCAATTGAGATAGCAACTTACTTCTGTAAATTTTAATAGGATTTTGATCCATTGGCTGCACAGCTGCTGTTACATTGGCGGCAAGAAATATGCAATTATATTACCATCCTCACTTTGAAGTTTATCAATTGGTGCATGAGCGGAACAGTTATCTACAAGCAGAAGAGCTTTTGGGGCCAAATTATTGTCTTCAGAAAATCGGATGACCCGTACAACAAAACAAAAAAAAATTAAAAAATATGGAACTTAAAATATGCATCGGTTAAACATACTTCTTTGATAAATATCTTGTGAAACCAATCATGAAAAATCCGGGAAGTCATCCACGCATTTTTCGATCGGTCATAATGAAGTGGGTTATCAAATCCTCTGAAGCTTCTTGGCTTTTTAGCTTTTCCAATAACCAACGGTTTTAATTTGTGTGAGCCATCAGAATTTGCGCCTAGTAAAATTGAAACGCGTTCTTTTTGAATTTTAAATCCTTGGGCACTTTTTTCACAAGCAGCGACAAATGTTCTATCTGGAAGGCAACGGAAAAATAATCCGCTTTCATCAGCATTATAGATTTGTGTTTCCAATAACCCCATTTCCGCGACTTTTGCACGAAATCTGTGTAGAAATGGAGTGACCTCACCAACATCACTCGAAAGTATTTCACCACCAATTTTTAAAAACCGTATTCCATGACGGGTTTTAAATTTGGAAAACCATCCATCACTTGCAGTAAATGCGTTTTCATCTTTATCGGGTACACTTCACTAAAAATTGACTTAGCTTTTGCTTTTTAATACGAGTCCTGCCACTGTGTTCTTCTTTCACGTTGATTTAAAAACCACTTATAAAGGCGCTTTTCCATTTCCTCATATTCTGCCTCATGTAAAGATTTTTTTTTTGTTTCCTGCTAGGTGCTGGTAACTGCATCCATTATTTCTTGTTTTTTTGATTTTATGTAGCTGATGGAAGATTTTGTCACATTAAAATCTTGAGCTAAACTATTTCCTCTCACGCCTTCATTAAGTCTTTTTAATATTTTAACCTTAGTATCCAAAGATAAGGTATTTTTTTTACGTTTGTTTGGCTTTTTTTTTTAACTTTCACACGTATGAACACTTCACTTTGACCTTCAGTCATCAACTGACCCAAATTTGTACAAGCATATCAAATTTCACACGCATATGACCGAATTGTACACACCACGAATAACTCGGTGATTCCCCGTTTTATTTTTACTTTAATGAGCGAAAAAAAAAAATTTGTAGTGAAAAATACAAAAAACTTCCAGAAATTAGAACCCCCTGTTCTAATTTTAGAGCGTTTAATTTGGTTTTTCGCCTATTTAGTTCAAAATCATAGAAAAAAATATTTTCTAGTGGAAAATAAAAACCAAAAAAAAAACACTTCCAGAAATTAGAACCACAGGTTCTAATTTCAGAGCGTCCAATACATTGAAATGGCCGGTTCTAATTTCTGGACGGTTCGAATTTGTGACGGTTCGAATTTGTGAGATTCTACTGTATAATGAAACATTATTAATAAGGAAGTCAAACAACAATGAAAAAAGTATTACCAATCTTCTATCTCCGACATGCTTGAATAACTATCATTGTCCGACTCATTTGAATTTACATGTGTAATTAAAGGATTGACAATGGCATCCACTGCCATGTCCACAGTCCACATTTAATCTTCCACCTTCAATACCAGTGCCAATTTTCTGTGGAAACATTAGATATGACATTACAAGTTCTAATAATTGTCTCTTAACGCTATTTTTTGGAAATGCAATGTTTTTTTCGGTTATCCAAAATTGGATGTCGTTTTTCAGCCAACCCAAGGTTGGAACTCGTTCTAATTTTTTAGAATGATAGCTTGCGTTATCTATTACAATAACGGAATCGTCTATCATCTGCGAAAAAACCAATCTTCAAATACATCGGAATTCATATCTTTGTGATAATCTCCTGTTTTCTTGGATTTATTTTATTATTATCTGTTTTAAACCGTCTTCCGACGTTGTCCGATGCCCTCTCTCCATTCCTTTCGGTTCTCCCATTGTTTATCTTTCATGTTTCTAGTACTCATTGCTTTTTTTACTCCTTCCAATTTTTTCTTGGTCTTCCTCTTTCTACGGTATGGCGGAACCCATTCCATCACTTTCTTGGGAAGTCTTGAGTCGTCCATGCGTTTTACGTGACCATACCATATTAGCTGATTATTTTCTATTTCTGTTATTAATGTTTCCTCTATTCCCATTATCCCACTATCTTCTTCGTTTCCTCTTCTTTCCAAGCGAGATATCCTCAGGAACATTTTAAATACGTCAAGTTCCACTGCTTCTATCATTCTTTTATTATCTTGCTTCAGTCGCCATGTTTCCGAACCATACAGCAGTCCACTTTTTACTATAGTATTATATATATTATATTTTCTCTTCTTTCCTAGTTCCGTACTCCAAAATACACTATTCAGGTATCCTATTGTTTTCCTTGCTTGACTTACTCTTGCTCTGATTTCTTTGTTGTCTAATCCTGTTTAGTCAAATATTACGCCTAAATATTTATAATCGTTGCAGGTTTTTATTATACTGTTATCTTCCAGTATAATGTCTGTAGAGCAGGGTGCTCAAACGGTCGATCGAGATCGACAAGTCGATCGCGAGTGCTTTTTGAGTCGATCTCGAGAAAAAAATTCCGATATAGAACTATTCACAGATTTTGTTTTAGGTAACTAAAACAAAATGTAATGAATAAACTATTAAAATTTATTCGATCCACAATTAGGCCAGAATAACTCCTTCATCACTTTCTTTTATCGTAATAACCCCCTGCTAGCGGCAAAAGGTGGCTTTATCAAAGGAACGTGCGGTACTTGTCAAAGAAAAGTCGCGTTTTTGATTCCCGCCGATTTTTCTAGAAACTTCGGGCGGCGTGTTTGACGGGAACATTCGAGACTTCGTTCGCGCCGATATAAATGTTGCACCTGCAGGAATAGGAGTCAGTCTGAGTTGTAACTTGAAGGCCATACATCGATACAAAGTTTATTAATAAATAGTCCAAAATGAGTGCGGCGAAGAAAAGTAAAACTTATCATTTTAATAACGATTGGGAGGAAGAATTTTTTCTTTTGTATGGTAAAGGATAAATGCATTTATCTCATTTGCCGTGCGTTAGTTGCAATACCTAAGCGTGGGAACTTAGAGAGGCATCATAAAACGGTTCATAAAGACTATGAAAAGGATTTTCCGTCACAGAGTGAATTAAGAAAACGAAAAGTACGTGATTTGATAACTTGTTTGAAAAAAAAACAAACCATGTTCACAAGACCAGCCAAACAATCAAAAGCTGCAACGATCGCGTCATTTAAAATATCTCATATATTGGCGAAACACAAGAAACCATTTAATGATGGATTGGTTGTGAAGGAAGCATTTATTGAAGCGGATGAGACTTTATTTGGAGATTTTAAAAATAAAACAGCGATTATGTCTGCTATTAGGGAACTTCAGTTATCTCGCCCGACTGTCACAAGGCGTGTTGACATCAGGACATGGCAGATAAACTAAAACATGATATCCTGGAATTTACATACTTTTCTTTGCAGTTCGACGAATCCACCGATATGACAGACACTGCTCAGCTGTGTATTTTATTCGAATGATATTCAATGACATGTCGGCTAAGGAAGAGTTTTTGACAATGATTCCTCTGAAAGGAAAGACCCGTGGCGAAGATATATATGACGGTTTCTTCAATTTTGTAACAAACTACAAGCTACTAATATATAAACTAGTGTGCATTACAGCCGATGGAGCACCAGCAATGACAGGAAACAAAAACGGTTTTGTGGCATTGTGTCGAGCTAATGATGATTTTCCTTCAGTTTTCTCCTTCCATTGCATTATACATCAACAAGTTTTGTGTTCAAAAGTTCTAAACATGGAGGAGATTATGGGCATTGCAATAAAAATTGGAATTCTATCCGTGCACGTAGCTTGCAATAACGGCTTAAATTGCAGTTGGAAGATAGTGAGTCAGCTGAACACACTGATTTAGTTCTTCACACGGACGTCAGGTGGTTGAGTCACGGAAAATTCCTAGAAAGGTTTCAAGAATTATTGCCCGAAATAACAGCTTTTCTGGATGAAAGAGATGATGACACTCAGATGCTGAAAAACGGAAAATGGCTGACTGATTTGGCATTTTTGACAGACATCACAATGCATTTAAACACCATTAATTTGGAGCTTCAAGGTAAAGGAAAAAAACTATTATTGAGATGATTAGCGCAATAAACGCATTCAAAAGTAAATTGCAACTTATGATAGATCAATTGAAAAGAAAGGATCTGAAAAATTTTCCGTCTTTGAAAGCAAGGATTCCTCAGTTGAATTATGATATTTATGAGGCAGATTTATCAAATATTTTGGGCCAATTCGAAATACGTTTTTTATGATTTCAGTAAATTGGCAAATATCGCATCATTTATGAGTTATCCTTTTTTCGTGTAAAAACATTGAGGAATTAGCTACTGAAATAGCAAGTCAGTTTAACATGGACCCATGTTCTGTTGAAAATGAGTTAGTGCAGATTATATTAGATATACATCTCAAAGCCACAGCGTCTGATACAAAATTCTGGTGTTTTATATCTGAAGATAAATATCCGAATCTAAGGCAAATCGCCCTTCAACTGACGGCAATGTTTGGGTCAACTTACTTGTGCGAGTCTGCATTTTCTGAAATGAAGATAATTAAGTCAAAATATCGCAATCGACTAACTGACGAACATATGTCATCATACTTGCGATTAGCACTCGTACCATCTTATGAAAAGTATGCTAAGGACATGCAATTTTGAATAATTATGAGTTTTTCATTGACATTTTAGAGCAGACCTACACTTACCTTGACTAAAAAAATGCATATTATGCGGAAAACTAATATCTATGCCACGATACACCCTATCTAGATGACAATCCTGCATCACACTTACTTGCAGCCTCTCAGAGTCGATCGATCGTAGTCTAACAATATTGAGGTAGATCGCCAGCAGTTCAAGTTTGAGCACCCCTGCTGTAGAGTTTACTCCAATTGGTAAATATTTTGTTTTTGTTCTAAACCCTACTCTTGCTGTAGCTTTCGAGCCATATAGGATAAATCGTCTCTATCATTAGCCATTATCACCTGATCGTCGGAGAGTTGTAACGTGTATAAAACGGTGTTTCCTACTGCGATACCCATCGTTCGACATTTCTTTTTCTATATAGATAAAGCTTTAGCTACATAAATCTTAAATAAGGTAGGTGATATAGAACATCCCTAACCCAATCCCTTTGTCACTTCGAACTCTTCTGAAAGTCTATTATTGATTTTAACCTGGGAAGTAGTTTGGTCGTATAAATTTTTAAGTGCTTTTATTATGGTATGGTTTATCTTTGTTTCTTGTAATACTTCCCACAGTTTGCTGATTAGAACACTGTCATAAACTTTATGTAGGTCAATGAACATTAGATGTACCTCTCTGTCTGTACTTAAATGTTTTTCAGATACTTGTTGCAAGTAAAACACATTGTCTGTGCAAGACCTACCGGATCGAAGGCCTGATTGCTCTTCTTCTTCATTGGTTTTGTATTCTCGTTCTATTAATTCTCTTAAAACTTTACCATAGAGCCAACCAAATGTATTTGTCACTGATATATGTTCATATCATGATCATATGATATAAGGTTGGAACCTTTAGAATTCCATTAGAATAACAGAACCGTCTGGTATTAAGTCTATCATCTACGAAAACCAATTTTCAAATACATCGGAATTCATATCTTCGTGGTAATCTCTTGTTTTCTCGGATACAAATGTTAAAAGACCTCCGTCTACAAAACCACATTCGCTTCCAATATGCGTAATAATTAACATGTATCCCTTTTTTGATATATTACCAAAATTTCTTGACTGTGTATAGTAATTTTTCAAGATCTAAGAAAGTGGTTTGGCAAATTGATGCAATAAAAATATTAAGCGACTGTCAGGATCTTCGCACGTACCTGGCTTTTATATATTTAGTAACAGGGTCGTAATTGATATATATATATATATATATATATATATATATTATATATATATATATATATATATATATATATATACAAATATATATATATATATTATATTTTACGTGTTCTTGGAATTAGATCATTAAAACTATTCTTGGATCTGTTATATATTTATTGACGTTTCGACCTTCGGAAGAGATCTTCTTCAAAATTTGCTCTAAAAGATTACATTAGAAGAATTAAATAAAGATAAGTAATTAATCATTTGTTGTGTGTATTTCGGGTTAAAATATTTGTATATTTTCGTAGTTTTTAATTTAATACACTTAACTGTATAGATTAATGAGGACCTTACCTTAGAAAGTAGTTCATTTTGTGGGGTGTTAAGTTTTAAAAACACTGTTAAAGTCACATTTTTACTTTCTACAAACAAACCATTTAACTTGAAGGACTTTATATGACTGGTAGGTAGATACGGTTTAGGTTATTTACATCTGTTTTTTTTCGTTTATTGCAGTGGGCGTCAACCGAATATGTACGGATTTGAGTATTTCTCTTTTTTTTTGTATTTATTTCGGTGTTGACAATTTTGATGTTTTTGAAATCAAAAGTATGACTTTTATTTATTTCATGATTCGTAAGGGCTGTTCTGTTTTTTTTTGTCGTATTTATGGCCTTTGATTGAATCAAAAAAAAAAAATAGTACAGCCCTTACGAATCATGAAATAAATAAAAGTCATACTTTTGATTTCAAAAACATCAAAATTGTCAACACCGAAATAAATACAAAAAAAAGAGATATACTCGAATCCGTACATATTCGACTGACGCCCACTGCAATAAACGAAAAAACAGATGTAAATAACCTAAACCGTATCTACCTACCAGTCATATAAAGTCCCTCAAGTTAAGTGGTTTGTTTGTAGAAAGTAAAAATGTGACTTTAACAGTGTTTTAAACTTAACACCCCACAAAATGAACTACTTTCTAAGGTAAGGCCCTCATTAATGTATACAGTTAAGTGTATTAAATTAAAAACTACGAAAAGATACAAATATTTTACCCCCGAAATACACAACAAACTGATTAATTACTTATCTTTACTTAATTCTTCTAATGTAATCTTTTAGAGCAAATGTTGAAGAAGACCTCTTCCAAAGGTCGAAACATCAATAAATATATAACAGATCCAAGAATAGTTTTAATGATCTAATTCCAAGAACACGTAAAATATTAAAAATATATATATACCAAGATCAAAAACCTTACACTCAACTAATATATATATATATATATATATATATATATATATATATATATATATATATATATATATATATATATATACATACATATATATATATATACATATATTATATATATATTATATATATATATATATATATATATATATATGTATATATATACATATATATATATATATATATATATATATACATATATATATATATATATATATACATATATATACATATATATACATATATATACATATATATACATATATATATACATATATATATATATATATATATATATATATATATATATATACATATATATATATATATATATATATATATATATATATATATATATAATATAAGAAAGAGGAAGGACAGTAACAGGGCACTGGCAACAAACAATCCTAAGTTTAACTGCTGGGAAACGCCCTTATAAGGAGAAGAGATGAGCAATCAAAGATCTAAAGGCTCTAGTATCTGCTTTTTATTTTTATTATCGAGCTTTCGATGCCTAATGGTAGCTTCTTCTGGATTCTAAAAATGCAAACCAGGTACAGAAAATAAACTAAAACGTTCGTTTTTTAAAACGTGATTAAATGAATTGTACGACTGAATGTGAAATTACTTACAAACATTTAGCAGTTAGTTCATCTCTGGTGAAGACAATGAAATTTGCATTTTTGTTGGCCAGTAGTATGCATGATTACACAAAAACATAATTAAAAGACACTTAGAGAGTTACACAAATATTGAAAATAAAACTTTGTCAATAAACATTAGTTTTAAAAACACTTTTTAAAGACAGAAACACAACTGCAAGAAACCATGATGTTGAAATGGGTACTCCATTTTAAAATTTTTTGACGTCGAGTTTAGTAACTATTTAGTGATATTTGAGTCCGAACCGGATATTGTTGATAGTCTATGTCGTCATCAGGTCGACAAAAAAAAACATAAAAAGCATTAAAGTTAGGGATGTGGTAAATTTTTTAGGTAGAATGCTAATTTTAGATAAATTATTTATTATTAATGATATCTATTTTTTAGTTTTAATTTTATAAAAAAGGAGGGACTTAAATTTGATGAATGTTACTCTTCGACGAGTTATTTATTATTAATTATATTAATTCTTTAATTTTATAATCAAGAGATTCATAGGCTAATTTAAAAATTTAAAAATTTGAAATCGAAAATTAATACTGGACGTTATTATATTATTAGTCATATTTAATTTTTAATTATGTAATTTTAACAAGAAAATATAGAAAAGTAACTGGTAACAAATAGCAAAAAATGACAGAAAGAGATCAGAAACGTCAACTTTACTAGAAACTAATTTTTTCATAAAGATCGTTCTTTTTTATTGGTTTGGTATAGTTTTGTGTTAGCAAATAAGTATACATGGAGCTCAATCCTTCTATGTCTTTTTTGTGGTTGAGATTATTTTTACAGGTTTTTATGTAACACATTTCCAAGAAACTTCTTCTGAAATAATTAGTCTCAACATCCAGAATGAAGCTGTTGTTATATTGTACTCTGTGATCTGTATTATTTACGTGTAAGCTCAAGCTAGTTGCGTTAGGTTTGTGTTTACTATCACTTTTGTGTAACGCTAATCTCTTAGAGAGCTTTTGTGAAGTTTGTCCAACGTAGACCAAACCACATTGACAGGGAATGCCATAGATTATATTAGATCTTTGTAAAGTATCGGTTTTATCTTTTTCTTTAAATTGGTATAAAAACAATTCATTCTTTTTATGTTGTAGTTGGCAATTTTAATGTTTGTATTTTTAAAAAGAGAAGACAAGGACTGGGAAAGGCCTTTAATGTATTGTAACTTTCCTACCTTAATATCGACATTAGTGGTGACAGTTGGATTAATTGGAAGGAGGGGTCTTTGAAAAATTCTTTTTAATTAGAGCTTTAGGATAGTTATTGTCCAACAAAATGTCTTCCAACAGTTTTACATTTTTTTTTCCCTAAATGAGGGGTGGCAAATCTTATCTATTCTGCTCTTTAGTCCTCTGGTGATGTTCAGTCTCTGTTTCAGGGGGTATATATATATAATATATATATAATATATATATATATATATATATATATATATATATATATATATATATATATATATATATATATATATATATCCCCCTTTCAATCTAACATTTATTGGCTACTTCGTGTTTATAAATATAAAGAATATTCTTCATTTTATCTACAGTATTATACTGAAATAGTGTGTATTATAAAGTTCAATAGTATCTTAAAATGTTCGAAGCCCTTTCCATTAGAAGCCGCAAATGTTTGCCCGTTGAGGCAAAAGTGATAGTTAAAATTGTTTATTTAAAGTTAGTGGAGCGAGGCCACGAAAAGTACTTTTCATTGATGGAGATATCAGCTTTAACAACCATCCCTGAAAGTACAGTTTGGAAAATTGTAAATAACTCGATAGCGCCTAAAAAAACATGAAGAAATAAAGGTGTGTTGAAATATATTGATTTCTGTCAAGAAGACTGCAAAATATATGAAATGTATGCAGAACAAAAAGTTGCTACGTTTTCGTCACTTTGACGGACGCTGTCCGAGGATATTTGTGACATAAATGTTCCACTGCAACTTTATGGCGTATTCTACGTCGTTTGGGGTTTTTGTTCAAAAAAATAGACAAAAGGCAAGTTATAATGGAATCACGGCGCTTACAACAACTCACAATGGAATATCTTGAAAAAATAAATACAGCTAGATCGAAAAATCGAACGATGATCTACCTAGATGAGACTTGGTATGACACCCACAACACACTCAGTAAAGGATGGATTGATAAATGAAATCCATCAAATAAAGGTAAAATAATTCGGCTTCCACCATATTATTGTATCTTTAATGCGATCGAGTTGATATGGCATAAAGTAAAGTCTAATATACGTGCTCACGATAATACACCCCACTTTAAACAGTAGTGTAATTGAGTTGATAAAGACAGAAGTCAAAAATGTAACCGCTGAAATCTGGAGAAACTGTATTCAACACGTCAAAAAATTTGAAAACTCATATAGATGTATGTACATAAATATAAATAGTTTAGAACCTGTAAAAAAACTTATTATTGATTTGCAAGATAGTAGCGATAGCGAAATTGAACTAGATATTAATTAATAACTAAAATTGTAACGAATGTACGCGAGGACACTGTGCACTGTTTTAATATATTTGTGTAATTACTATATTGTGTATTATTCAGTACATAAAATATTAAAATTCAACTGTCTTATCACAATAAAATTTTAAACCCAACAATTATACAATCAGGTATAGTGCGGTCCTGCACGATGCCTTGTCATTAAACAGTCATTAATTAATCACTTTCGAATCTCGTTGAATTTTCAATGGGTAAAGGTAGCTAAGTCACTTTCTTAGATCGTGAAAAATACTATACCTTTCATTGATTCACGTCTCATCCAAGTCATACATCCTACAATTTCTCCACTTTCTATCACTCATAGTTTTACTCTACTCATTTTTGGTACTTCTGAGTGGCTTGTCGTAGCCTGCAGGATCATATCCAGAGTTGGAATTCTTTTTTCCATAAAAAAGTCATAAGGAATTCACCTTACTGCTTGTTTTGTGTTGTCTGTTAGCTGAAGTTTTTTTGTGCTTGGTCTCTTTTTTTTAAAGAGTCTATACCCCTCCTTTTCTTCTCTTAAAATTCTGTAAACTGTGGCTTTACCAACTCCGGTCATTAAGAAACATTTATTCACACAATCGTCCACAATTAAATCACATTTTTGATCGTTTTTAACCTAATCAAATATATTTTTAACTACGAGGCTGGTTTGAAAAGTCCGTGCAAACTTAAAAACTACTTATGTGTTTGGGGTAAACCTTTTTTATTTTTCGACATAGTCTCCTTTTAGGCTTATACACTTCGTCCAACGATGTTCTAGTTTGTTGATCCCTGCCGAATAATAGGATTTGTCCAAGTCTGCAAAATATCCATTAGTGTCTGCAATCATCTCCTCGTTTGAATAAAATCTTTGTCCCGCCAGCCATTTCTTCAAATTGGGGAACAAATAGTAGTCCGAGGGAGCCAAGTCTGGAGAATAGGGGGGATGTGAAACGAGTTGGAATCCTATTACCATTAATTTTGCGACCACAACTGCTGAGGTGTGTGCTGGTGCGTTGTCGTGATGGAAAAGGACTTTCTTGTGGGCCAATCGCGGGCGTTTTTCTTGCAGCTCGGTTTTCAAACGGTCCAATAACGATGAATAATATTCACCTGTAATAGTTTTACCCTTTTCCAGATAGTCTTCGCCTTTTTTGGTGCAGATTCCCCCTTGGTAACCCATTGTTTAGACTGTTGTTTGGTCTCAGGAGTATAGTAATGTATCCATGTTTCATCCACAGTGACGAAACGACGCTTAAAGTTCTCCGATTCTTCTGGAACAGCTGCAAACCATCCTTGCAACACTTCACACGATTCCGTTTTTGGTCAAGCGTAAGCAATCGCGGCACCCATCTTGCGGATAGCTTTCTCATGTCCAAATGTTTATGCAAAATATTATGTACCCGTTTAGTCGAGATGCCCACAGCACTAGCAATGTCACGCACCTTAACTCTTCTGTCATCCATCACCATATCATGGATTTGATCAATGATTTCTGGAGTCGTAACTTCCACAGGCCGTCCAGAACGTTCAGCGTCACTTGTGCCCATATGACCAGTTCGAAAATTTTGAAACCACTTATAAACTGTTCTAATCGAAGGTGCAGAGTCACCATAATGTTTATCAAGCTTCTCTTTAGTCTCCTGAGGCGTTTTGCCTTTCATAAAGTAATGTTTAATCACCACACGAAATTCTTTTTCGTCCATTTCTTGAAAATCACTCTACTTCCTTGATTCAAACGAATGCCAAACACAAAAAAATAGACCAATATGGCTGAAACTTGGTGTGCGTTCATTCAAGAGATGCTACTAACTAAACATGACCTCGATACGCGCCGGTGGTGCCATCTCTCGGACTTTGCACGGACTTTTCAAACCAGCCTCGTATACGCTTTTCATTATGGGTTAGCTTCTCGAACTTTTGGCGTTTCGCTGGAAAAAACATTTTGTTAACACACTAATCACGTGTATGTAACTGGCTTGACACTTGGGCATGCTGCTTTAAATATGTGTTTATAGTTGGGGCAGCAGGAAGGTATGTAAATAAAATGATTCGATCTTTGATAATAATTTATCTTGTATATAAAAAAAAATTTAGAATGTAGTAATAAAAGTTAATAGACTATTTGAATAGCACTGGGCTTATACAAATGATAAAAGTTACTAGTTCTACTAAAGACAGAACCTTGATAGACATTGTGTTTTACAATTTTCCTAATAATATAGAAGCCTAGATATTGATTTTTGATAACACATTTGGGGTGTGTTTTGTGTCACTGATAATTTTTATTTTAAAAGCAATCACGTTACGAAACACTAATTGTGTGCAAGTCCGACTTGCACGCGGCTGGTTTTTTTTACTAAAAATAACTTATTTAGAAACAAATTTTTTAAAAGATATATTTAAGGTCCCCCCACATCATCCGATTAACATTTGAAATACTTACTCTAATTTCTTAATCCCCAAAAAATCGACACTATTCTTGTTAGCTATAAGCAAGCTCTGCGAGATTTCCGGGCCTTGACCTCATCGACCCGGTGTCGATCGTACCCCAGAGCCAGTACTGGTATTGTAGCTTTATGGCACTTGTGGTACTGCTATGAATTTAGTGGCATTCCTTTCGGGCGATTTAATTTTTCTTTCCCTTTGCGGCGTCCGAGGCAGCGCCAACACTTCTCGGGTTATATAAATAGCTATCGAAATAACTTTTTAAAACATCATGAGATTAGAGAATATACGAGGGCGTATTGATAGAAAGAACAAAAGATTATTTGTCTTGGTTTACAAATTAGTTTGCGACATTTTTGGAAATAGGTAATAGTTCAAGGAAGTTAAATTTGGGGAATATGGGGTATGCTCATTCGGTTCAGTGGGCCTAATTCATTTCTTTTTCTTCTTGAAGTGCCATATCCGATACGGACGTAAACGACCCTCTCTCATTTGCCTGTAGTTGATGCCTTTTTGAACGTTTCCACAGACAAAGGAAATTTAAAGTTTAATGCCAATTCCGAACAGCAAAAGTGAGACGATTTTACTAGGCGTGATACTACGGGTGGTTTACCGTTGCCCCTTCCCCCCCCCCCCCCCCCCCAGAGAGACAACCGTCTCGTTGTAAATTTTATTTATTTTTTTTATTATTAGCCGTGATACGAATGCGGGTCGCTGGCACAGAAAGCAGACTCCTCAACCACTATGCTATGGCCGTCCGGCCCCCTAATTCGTTTATTTTTTTCAAAACTAACGACGATTTGTGAGCAGGCGCATGGTCGTGATTTCAGATCAAACATATGGTGAGTTTAAGGGCTAAATGAGAAGTTACAAGAGTAACTTCGTATATTTTGGTGTTATAGCCCTTTTTAGAGTTACCGGAGTCGAATAATGCTAATAAGTTGCACCTTATAAGGATGTAAAGTACGAGGTCTGATCGAAAGGTATCCGACCTACACTAATAACTGCGTATTGGCGTTATTCTGCGAGTTCCTGCGCCTGCACAACATGCTCCCATCAGTGTATCCAAGTATGGAAACATGTCTGGAACTCTTTTTCCTGGAATAACCTTGAGTGCACTGGTCGCATTTTTTTGGATCGTCTCAACATTATCGAATTGTCTCCCTTTGAGTGGTAAATTTAATTTTAGGAAGAGTCAGTATTCGTTTGGCAATGTCAGGACTGTATAGAGGCTAGCGAAGTTGTGTTATGCCGGGTTCTATCGTACAATATACGGCGAGTGCGCTGGGGCACACCAAGATCGAATTTGTTCTGGGTCTTTATTAAGTTGGACAACTTCTTGCAATCTCCGGATATTTGCATATGTAGCTGATATTGGAACATTTAGAATAAATTAAGAAACCGTACTGGCATTGGTAAAGTTTTAGATTGGATTCCTGGCACGTTCCAGCAAATTCTTAATGTAAAGAAGACATTGGCATTAATAAATTGTCAACTGCCCCTCGTAAAGAACCCGTTAAATATGTCAGGTTTTAACTGTAAACCTCTCTCTTTTCGCTCGACTTTTCATTGTGATTAATATTTCGTCATATAAATCATATCATTTCAAATAAACGAGGGTCATTCAATAAATAAAGAGATAAATAGCTCTAGCTCAAGAACGGTTTATTGGATTGCTATAAAATTTCGCCTACTTTTCGACATAATCCCCCCAACGTTAATACACTTGTCCCACCTTTCTGCTAGCTTCTTGATTCCTGTGGCAAGGAATTCTTTCGGAGCCTCTCTTGCACTTTTTCCTTCACTTCTTCATTGTCTTTGAGAGGTCCGAACAGGTGAAAATCACACGAAGCCAGGTCTAGGTTGTATGCGAGATGAGGCAAGATTTCCCAACCCAATTCTTGTGTCTCGATTCTTTATGAGCTTCTGTAAACCGCAGGGTGCTTTTTTGAAAAAAAATCGACAGTTTGCGACATATGGTAAAATGCAGAACATTTATTACTGGTGTCAACACCGTTAAAACCTCTTTATTCGTTGCTTTAATTAACGTTTCCAAATACTCCCCACAATGTTGCCACCTTAAGGCCGCCCCCGATTGGTATCGTTTTTCTCGGTTTGCCTGATTTGCGCCGGATACGCGGGTGCGGAGCAAGTCAGGTGGGTTTTATTGGAATATAGGCGTTCGGCATATTTTCGTTACCAAATCGGTACTGAGCACACCGAGAAAAACGATACCGCACCGACAAATCAGGCAGCGGCCTAAAAGAAAATCTAGAGCTGGACATAATTGTAGCATTTTTAAACTCGTATAAAACATTACTTAACGATGAACTAAATCTATTTCTTAAATCATTATTACTCAATAATAGTAGAAAAATTATATAAAATAGCATATTAATTAGAATTTTATATATTATGGTTATATTTCTTTTACGTTTGGGTAGGTAATGTCAGCTAAATGAGACCTACACTTTAATGGTTAATCCGAATCACGTGAACGGCAAATAATATTTTTTTACGGCTTTGATCTACATTCCTGGCAAGGAAGAGTTGCCAGGAATCTCTATGGTGTTTAATATCTATAAACGTTTTCTGTCCCATCTTTTTCGGCACTGTAAATGGTTCTGAATAATCTTGTGAATGGTTCCAATGCTTACCCCAACCTCCTGAGCGATCATTTCAACAGTAATTCTTCTGTTATCACGAATAAGTCCGTCAATCCTCGATTCCAACGAGGGACCGGAAACTTCAACTGGAGGACCCCTTCGCTGCTCGTCCCACACTTTTATTCAGCCCCTTTTAAACCGATCTATCCACTTATAAACGTTCGTACGGTTCATGCAACTTTCTCCATACTGTAATAACATTCTAGAATGTATTTTACTTGGCTTAACACCTTCTGTGCTACTACAGAACGCTGCTCTTCTAAAGTGCAGTCTTCCCATGGACTAGCCAGGGTAAACTGGATATCACATAGGGTAAACTTCAGTAATGAAAGAAATTGTATTAGAAATATAACTAGAATTAATGGTCATGACAGTGGCTTAGTAAACAAGTTAATAAATAGACATAAGTTCAGGTTAAATATTCAGAATTCTACCTTTTTCACAAGCGAAGAAAATAAGAACCATTATGTCTCCATATCATATAATCCGAAATATAGCAGAGGATTCAATAAGGTATTTAATAAGGTAGGCCTCACCTTAGTCTATAAGTTATCAGACAATCTGAGGAATATCTTAGGAAATCCCAAAGATAAGATTTCTTGTGAGAAAAGTGAAATTTATGAAATTAGTTGTAGTAATTGCGCCAAAAAGTATGTTGGGCAAACTAAAAGGTCAATTAAAACACGATTTAAAGAACATTTAGCATATTTAAAATACAGTAGAACAGTATAAAATCTATACGCGTATAATTACCAATAGACTTCAGAAGAAACTGAACTTTTACCAAACAAGGGGACAGGCAGGATTCCGTTCTGGTTACGGAACCAACGACCACCTGCAAAGTATTAGAACTGTCATCGAGAAAACTATAGAATATAAAAGACCTTTAAATGCAATTTTTGTGGATTTCCAAAAGGCATTCGATACAGTAGAACTAGTATCAATCCTACGAGCACTAAAAGAATGCAGAATTAACCAGCAATATTCCAACATTATCTATAACTTATACGAAAACGCAACAACAGTTAAACTACATACCAAGACTAAAAAAATAAAAATAAAAAGAGGAATTAGACAGGGAGAGACTATGTTTCCGAAACTCTTCACTGCAGTCCTAGAACATGCATTCAAAGCTTTAGAGTGGGAAAGCAGGGGAGTAATGATTGATGGGGAAAGACTGAGTCACTTAAAATTTGCGGATGACATAGTTTTTAATATTAGACAACTTGAGAGAAGCCAGAGAAATGCTGGAAGAACTACAACAAGCGACACAAAGGGTAGGACTGAAAATAAATTACAACAAAACTAAAATGATGACCAACTTAATACCTAGCAAACCGATAAGAATAGGAGACGAGGAAATAGAAATCGTCGATAAAAATACCTATCTAGGACATGAAATTAGAATGGGTATGGACTATGGACAACCAGACATGTGAACTCCCTGAATAGCTTTAGGCCGGGCAGCTTACGGAAAGCTTAGATATTCCTGTATATTCAAAGCGGACATTCCGATAAAAATTAAAACGAAAAGCCTTTAAACCAGTGCGTCTTACCAGTTCTAACATACGGGGCTGAAACATTAACTCTTACAAAGACAACTGTTAAGAACCACCAACCAGATGGTTAGACGACCTAAAAAGAATCACAACCAACTAGATAACAACGTCCCAAAATAGAGAACACTGGAAACATCTAGAGGAGGCTTACGTCCAACAATGGACAAGGGAGGGCTGAACTAGAGCGAGAACAGAAAAGTCTAGCATTGCCGAACATGCCCTTGAAGCTAATCATACTATAACTTTAGATAATTTAAAATTAATCAAAAATGTATCTGATAGGAGACTGTTGAACGCATACGAAAGTATGAAAATTATAAAATGTAAAAGTACTTTAAATAAAGAAAGAGGGCCTATTCCTTATAGTCCCCTCTACTGGTTACTTCACCGGAACTGATGACCTCGTCTATGCCATTAGTTTCGTCCGGTAATTCAGGTGTTAGGTTAAATATGAATAGAGTAGATTTGTAGTTTAACTTTAGTCAATTATCGCTCCTGATGAAGCTAATATGGTTAGCGAAACGCGCGTCGAGTGCAAAAATAAAGTGTTTGGTGTAGTGGTGATATATACTGAGCAGTGTCATTGTGCCAAAAATTCCACATTCCCAACTAGTTAACACTCATCACAAGGTTGCCAACTTGCGCCCCTAGATGTATGGAGCGGTTTCGTTGAACGAGTTTAAGCTGAGACCAATTGTCTCTTTACTTATTGAATGACCCTCTTCATTGTAATCCTTGGATTAAGTTATTCGTTAGTTTGAGAAAGTGTAATTGTTTCCCTTTTTTTTCATCCAGTAAAATTTAATTGCTTATTTTAGCCTTGACGTTTTCATATTGTCTTGCCGATGACTTGGTATCATAATTTATAACACCTCGTTAACCAGGTACCCGTCGTAACCCGTTCGATATCTCACACTATTTCATGGAAAAAAAATGCACGACATCGTATATCTAGGCAATTATAAGGTTTCTAATTACACCTTATTAATAATAATTATTTTGATATATCTTTTAGCGTTTATCGCATGACACATAATGCTTTTTGTTATGACACTTAACTACCGATATTATTTGTAATAATTTCTGTAAAAACATTTTACATTATAGCGGGTAAATAATGATAGTGACGCAGAACATGACGCCTTTTTTTATTCAGAAACAGATAGTGAAACCTAATATACAGGGTGGCGTCAAAATAGTTTAATACATTTAAATGGGCCATCGGTTTCCAACATAGTTAAAATTTTGTTTTTTTTTACTAGATCTTTCATAAGCTTGTTAACAATGTCGCCAAATGTTTATTGTTAGTGTTCCGTACGGAACTCTTATAAGATAACTTCGGTGTCTGTCTGTCCTTTCTGTTGCACCCGATTTTGTCCGAAACTATTTGACATAAAAAGTTGAAATTTTGGCATAAATATAGGAATTGATGGTCCATTCAGAGGCGTATAATTTTAAAATTTAAATTTTGAATTAAAGGGTTAGTTTTGGAGGGTGAAATCGGAAGTGAAAAATTTTATCAGGCCATTGAGTGAGGTGTCAAATAAAAAGCTTATAAAAACACGAGTTTAAAAATATATACAGGGTGCCTCATATATATGGCAGCATTTATTAATCAGTGTATCAAAAAAATGTTTAAATAAATGTTATAGGGTGTTTATACGGCGCATATGCTGACGTTGACAATAAAATGTTCTAGTTCGAAGAAATTACGCCACCTCAAATTTTTTTAAATAGAAAGCCTGTATATTATTTTATTTTTGAGTCCTACTAAAAATTCTAGATATTATTTGTCTAATATATCGTACGAGGCTGGTTTGAAAAGTCCGTGCAAAAATAAAAACTACTTATGTGTTTGGGGTAAACCTTTTTTATTTTTCGACATAGTCTCCTTTTAGGCTTATACACTTCGTCCAACGATGTTCTAGTTTGTTGATCCCTTCCGAATAATAGGATTTGTCCAAGTCTGCAAAATATCCATTAGTGTCTGCAATCACCTCCTCGTTTGAATAAAATCTTTGTCCCGCCAGCCATTTCTTCAAATTGGGGAACAAATAGTAGTCCGAGGGAGCCAAGTCTGGAGAATAGGGGGGATGTGAAACGAGTTGGAATCCTATTTCCATTAATTTTGCGACCACAACTGCTGAGGTGTGCTGGTGCGTTGTCGTGATGGAAAAGGACTTTCTTGTGGGCCAATCGCGGCGTTTTTCTTGCAGCTCGGCTTTCAAACGGTTCAATAACGATGAATAATATTCACCTGTAATACTTTTAAAAACCCTTTTCCAGATAGTCGATGAGGATTATCCCTTGCGAATCCCAAAAGACAGTCGCCATAACCTTTCCGGCCGAAGGAACGGTCTTCGCCTTTTTTGGTGCAGATTCCCCCTTGGTAACCCATTGTTAGATTGTTGTTTGGTTTCAGGAGTATAGTAATGTATCCATGTTTCATCCACAGTGACGAAACGACGCTTAAAGTCCGCCGGATTCTTCTAGAACAGCTGCAACCATCCTTGCAACACTTCACACGATTCCGTTTTTGGTTAAGCGTGAGCAATCGCGGCACCCATCTTGCGGATAGCTTTCTCATGTCCAAATGTTTATGCAAAATATTATGTAGCCGTTCAGTCGAGATGCCCACAGCACTAGCAATCTCACGCACCTTAATTCTTTGTCATCCATCACCATATCATGGATTTGATCAATGATTTCTGGAGTTGTAACCTCCACAGGCCGTCCAGAACGTTCAGCGTCACTTGTGCCCATATGGCCAGTCCGAAAATTTTGAAACCACTTATAAACTGTTCTAATCGAAGGTGCAGAGTCACCATAATGTTTATCAAGCTTCTCTTTAGTCTCCTGAGGCGTTTTGCCTTTCATAAAGTAATGTTTAATCCATTCTTGAAAATCGCTCGACTTCCTTGATTCACACGAATGCCAAACACAAAGAAATAGACCAATATGGCTGAAACTTGGTGTGCGTTCATTCAAGAGATGCTACTAACTAAACATGACCTCGATACGCGCCGGTGGTGCCATCTCTAGGACTTTGCACGGACTTTTCAAACCAGCCTCGTATGTTGAACTGTTTTGAAATTATTGATATTTGAAATTAAGGAGATCAATTCAGTTTTTTTTAAGCTGGCTTGTGTCAAACATTTACTGTCAGGTAACGACTTAACGCGTCAAAAAATGATTTATTGACGAAAACGTTTATTGCTGCATTTTGTGAAACTGCAATTTGAGCGTAATATCATGGAGATCGTAGGAGAACACAACAGGAGGTGTGTGATCTTTAAGAGAGAGACTATCCGAATCGAGAACCTATTACCCAATCCAACATTAAAACGATTTAGACAATCAGGTCATGTTAAGGATTGTTCTAAATCTGGACCTCTGGACCACTTTTTTGAGACCAACGGAGTTGTTAGTCGCGGCTATCCCACAGGGGTATTTCGTGTATCCACCCTGTTGTCCGAGAAGAAAGTGAACCATCTTTAAGTCTACACAAATGAACCAGTTGTAATCTCGATACTTAATTTTTTCCATTACTGAAGAAATAGTTGTATACTCTTCTTCCCTAGTAATATCTTTTTTTAAGTTCCTCCTCTGGCTCCTTCTCTACACTAGATCTAGCCCTTTGCAGTCCCTCCTTGTTCACCCAACTGGAATGGGACATTGCTCCTGACACCAATGGCAGTGATGAATTTTCCCATTTTATCCGCTATCTTTATCCCAACCTCCCTCCCCCTTCTGTAACCCGTGAATCTCACAACCATATCAAATGGAACCTTGCTAAAGCTAGCTGGGATATTTTCTCTTCCCTTGTCAGCCCTCCTTCCCCTCCCATCATCGATGCCAATGACTTTTTATTGAGATTCACCAATTCAATCTTAGCGGCTGCGCATAAATCCATTCCCAAATTTGTACCCAGACTCAACAGAACCCCTGTTCCTTGGTGGTCGACAGAATGTGCTATAGCCATAAGAGAAAGGAAAAGGTCATTGAATGCGTTTAAACACCACCCTTCCCCTGAGAATTTCACCAATTACAAAAGAATGAGGGCTAGAGCGAGGAGAACCATTAAACAAGCCAAATCAGATTCATGGAATAAATTTGTTTCTAAAATTAAATCTCCCATTTTCTTTCGCCAAACTATGATCCACGGTTAAAAGAATGAAAGGCCCCCCTTGCAACAACATACCCATCATTTCAACAGACAACTCTTTCTCTTCTGACCACTTTGAGATTTCGAACTGCTTCGCCACCTACTTCCATAATAAATCCATCCGTCAATCCCCTCCTCCTGCTCCGCTCAACACCAGCATTTATGACACCAATCAATCGCTTCCATATAACTCCCCCTTCTCCCACCAAGAACTCCATGATGCACTATATAAAATGAAACGCTATGCTCCCTGTCCTGACTATATCCATCCAGATATGATTAAACATCTTCCCTTCAACATGCTAGACTCCCTTCTCACGTTCTATAACTACTTATGGCTTAACTCGGAATTTCCTTTGTCTTGGTTACACTCCACAATAATTCCTGTTCACAAACCTGGTAAACCCAGATCGTCATTAAGTAGCTACCGCCCCATATCTCTTACCAATCACCTCTGTAAGCTTCTAGAGCGCATGGTTCTCGCTCGTCTGATTTGGATAACACAATCCAAGGAACTTCTATCTCCATCTCAATATGGCTTTCGCAAAAACCGATCTGCAATGGACCACCTAACGTCCCTTGAGACAGACATCAGACACTCCTTCTCTTCCAAAAACCACACCCTTTTAATCTCCCTAGACCTTTCTTCCGCTTTCGATAAAACTGATAAAAACTCCATTCTTTCCCAATTGCATACTGCTGGTCTCAGAGGGGCTCTACCTAAATTCATATATAATTTTTTACAACCCAGAACGTTTAGAGTTAAAGCCAATGGTACTTTTTCTCCTTCTTATTCTACCTCCCTGGGTGTTCCGCAAGGATCTGTACTTAGTCCTACCCTCTTTAACTTCGCTCTCAGAACCCTGCCAGATCTAATTGCTACTCCAATCAAATGCAAGATCTTCGCTGACGACATTCTCATTTACTCTTCCTCTCCTTACTCCTCTAATCACCTGGGCTAGAAACAATGGCTTTTCTTTCTCCCCTCAAAAATCCTCTTCCATTCATTTCTGCAAGAGCAGAAATTGTCCTAGAACAAATCCTTTAAACATTTCCAATCACCCCATCCCTTCAGTAGAACAACTAAAGATCTTGGGTTTAACATTCGACTCCAGACTTACTTGGAAACCCCATATTCAAGCCCTCAAATCAAACACCTTCTCTGACATCAACTTAATCCGTTTGCTTTCAGGAATATCCTGGGGTACAGATTTCCTTTCCCTCTCCCACATATATAAGTCCCTCATCCTCTCCAGGATCAATTATGGAGATTTCATCTACGACTCTGTCAGCCCCTATGTTAAAAAACCTCTCGAAACAATCCAAAATTGCTGCCTTTGTCTTGCTACAGGAGCATTCCACACTACTCCTATCTCCAGCTTGCAGTGTATCTCAGCTACTCAGCCACTCCAGCTATCACGTCAACTCTCCTTACTAAAATACTACTCATCTTCCCTTCATCGTCCCCATAACAGGAATTCTCTCAACCTAGCTAATGTTCATAAACCTAACCTAACATTCCCCCCCGACTCCATATCCTACAGAATTAACAAACTAATCACCCAGTATAACATTGCTCCTCCCTTTTACAACTACCCTGTTCTAACCACTTTTCCTCCCTGGCTTTCCCCTCTCCCCAACATTGATCTAACTCTACATTCATATAAAAAATCTGATCACTCCAATACCTTTTTCAACAAGCTCTGTCTTGAAAGGTTATCCAGCATCTACCCCAACCATTCCTTATTTTTCACAGATGGATCCAAGACAGATAGGGGAGTCGGAACTGCCTTCTTCGTTGACAATGTTATTAAATTGTTCAAACTGCCGAAACACTCTTCCATCTTTTCTGCAGAATTATTAGCCATCAAGGAGGCCATCAGATACTCTCTTCAAGTCAAATCTCATCCCTCGACCCTTATAATCTCTGATTCTCTAAGTGCACTCAATGCCATCAAAACCAGAAAACTGGAATTTAACTATATAAGACAGATCTCAGACCTAATGTATACTGCTTTCCTCAAAAAACGCACGATATCCCTGCTTTGGTTACACAGTCATATTGGTAACCCTCACAATGATAGAGCGGACTCTTTAGCAAAACTTGTCATTGAAAGAGGGTGCCATATCGTGGGAGAAAATCACTTTTCTGACTTTAACATATTTCTAAAACATCTACATTATTCTCTTTTCCAACTCAAATGGGACTTTGAGGAAACAAATAACAAACTGTGGCCCAATAAACCCAATGTCTTCCCTCCCCTTAACATCATGGCAATTGACCGTAGACATAATGTACTAATGAGAAGATTGGCAACAGGACACACTTATTCTACTCATGTTTACTTGCTAAAAAGAGATCCCCTCCGATCTGTCCCATTTGTAACTCCCCTCTAACTGTTGTCCATCGATTTGAATCCAATCTACTCCACAACTTGAGAGTTAAACATAATATTCCGTCCAATGTCTCCACAGTCATAAAATCCTTCGCTACTCTTAAAGACAACATAATAGAATTTCTAAAAGAATTCAACTTCAGAGTTGGGTTAAATTAATTGTAAAACATCAAATTCTTGGACGCTAAATGACCACAGCCGTCGATGCGCCCTGACCATCGAAAATCATCATCATCATTTTCTCTAGAAGAATATGGTAACAAATTCTTTTCTCGGGTCAGATACAAAGTAATTCTGGTTCCTGGTGCAAGTAAATTCTTTTCTTTTAAACGAGATGCCAAAATTCCAGAAGCTTCTTTTGACAAATTTAGATCCCTTACGAAATTATTCAATTCCTTTTGATTAATAGGTTAAGGCTCTAATGACTGACTACATGTAAAATCCGAATCAGTATTGCCCACTGTGTTGTCTTCAATTTCCATAAGATCTGGTTCTTCAAAGCACTTAGATGATGTTCCTTGTATCTTACCAGAGTATAGAAGAGATCGTTGAACGGAGGGTAAGAATATGACCATTTATTTCGATTTCCAGAATTTAAGCCGTTAATATTTACGACCCAAAATAGCAGTCGTCATGGTGATTTTGAGGTTCTTGTCAAATCATCGTGTTTTAAACTTGATAACACTTCTTTTTCCATTTGACCATTGCCACAGACACACAATACAGTTCTGGCACACAAGATGAGGTACCCATTGCTTATCTTGATTGCACAATGTTATTTGAAAGTGGTTAAAATACGTAGTTTTAACGAAGTCCGAGATAGGTTTTCGATATTTTTCAAGATGTATTCGCGACAAATACAGCAAAAACAATCTGGATTGTGTAAACAACGTCTACGTGTCGAAGCCATATCTGAAATTAAAAAATAATTATTCTGAGTCGGGTAGATCTTAAAACACTGCGTGTGTCATCTGAGTTAGGGTAGACCGAAAATATTACAAAACATGAGCTGTCAGAGAAAAACTAATATCGAATTCGAAATCAGAACACTACAGTAAGCCCAAAACTGACAAATTAGAGGAAAAAATAAAAAAAAAAAATATTTGTTGACCAGTGTAATTGATTGCGTTTTCAGAAGATCTGTTACTTAAATCAAATTTTTAAGTTTCTGTATACTCAATAGAACTCCACTCTCAGTACCCTCCAGGGAAGGGGTAGTCAAAAAAACGTCTTGATGTGACCAATGTATACGAGTTTGCGCAACAGTGTTGTATGTTATACATGCGAAAATTTCTATTTCCATCAACTGACCCACGAAAACCCATATAGATTGGTGACTTCGAATCTACACATCAAAGATATATCCAGGTTTTCCTATCCTTTAGCAAGATACGCTTTATAACTTCGTGAAATAAGCTGTTTTTGTGTTGCATTCGTGACTATATACGTCATCGAGACAGCAAATTCCCCAAGATTTACATTATTTTTAAATTAAATATTTCTAAAGCAGTTTCTGGTATAAATTTAGTTTCATAAAACGATCCGTTATCTAACTAAAATGTAAACCCATGTGAAATAAATTTCTAATAAGGACACACCGCTATACCATAAAGAAATACCAGATTTTATACTACTATTCGAATTAAAATTTTATATCTATTTTAATTAGTTGTAAATTACAACATTACATTGCTTCTTTGTACGTTGGAAATAATTATAACCAACGTTAGTTAGATTTGCGCGTGCAGATAACATTAACTAACTGGAATATTATTATGTTAACTCGAAGTTGTTTCTTTCTGTATTCAAGAAAAGGGTAATTATTAATGTGATGAAACGGAAAGGTGTGTTTTTTATTCGCTGTTAGACGGTGATTTTAAAAAAAGTCATAATGCTCATTCACGGTGATCTGAGGGGAACACACGAAAGGGCAGGTCTATTTATTTAGTTAGGTAGTGGTTTTTTACACTAGCAGGTATAGTATTTTTTAAGATCTAAGAAAATGATTTGGCAAATTGATGCAATAAAAACAATAAACGACGGTTTGGATCTTCGCACGTACCTTGCCGTAACAGGGTGGTAATTAATATATATATATATATATATATAATATATATATATATATATATATATATATATATATATATATATATATATATACCTCTCTTTCATTCTAACATTTTATTGGCTACTTCGTGTTTATAAATATAAAAAATATTCTTCATTTTATCTGCAGTATTATACTGAAATAGTGTGTATTATAAAGATCAATAGTATCTTAAATTGTCCGAAGCCCTTTCCATCAGAAGCCGCAAAGGTTTTCATTGATGGAGACATCAGCTTTAACAAGCAACCCTGAAAGTATAGTTTGGAAAATTGTAAATAATTCGATAGCGCCTAAAAAAACACGAAAAGACAAAGGTGTGTCGAAATGTATTGATTTCTATCAAGAAGACTTAATCCGCCGCAAAATTTATGAAATGAATGCAGAACAAAAAGTTCCTAGGTTATTGTCACTTTCACGGAGGCTGCCCGAGGATAGTTGTAACATAAAATGTTCCACTACAACTTTATGGCGTATTCTACGTCGTTTGGGGTTTTTATTTAAAGAAATAGACAAAAGGCAAGTTATAATGGAACTTACAACAACTCAGAATGGAATATCTTGAAAAAATAAATACAGCTAGATCGGAAAATCGAACGATAATCTATCTAGATGAGACTTGGTATGACACCCACGACACACCCAGTAAAGGATGGATTGATAAATCCAAAAAATGCCACACCCAAAGCTCCATCAAATAAAAGTAAAAGAATAACTATTTTACATGCCTGGTCAGAAGAAGGCTGGATACCAGAATATCTGTTTTTAGCAGCCAAGAATATTTCAGATTCCAGCTTGGATTATCATTGTGATACAACCGCTGAAGTTTTCGAAGATTGGCTTCAAAACACATTAATGCCGAATATACCACCCGATAGCTGTATTGTGATGAATAATGCATCTTATAATAGTCGCCAAATGAATAAGGTAGCAAGTTGCACCAGTAGAAAAAAGGAAATACAAGCGTTTTTGTGCGAACGTGACATATATTTCCATGAAAGTTATACAGTTAAACAATTGTTAGAAGTTTTAAAAAGTTAGAATTTTTCAAAGGAATATGTTTGTGATAAAATTGTAAAGGAAGCAGGACACGAAATAATTCGGCTTCCACCATATTATTGTATATTTAATGCGATGGAGTTGATATGGCATAAAATAAAATCTAATATACGTGCTCACAACAATACACCCACTTTAAACAGCAGTGTGATTAAGTTGATAAAGACAGAAGTCAAAAATGTAACCGTTGAAAACTGGAGAAACTGTATTCAACACGTCAAAAAAATTGAAAACTCATAGATGTATGTACATAAATTTAAATAATTTAGAATCTGCAAAAAAAACTTATTGATTTGCAAGATAGTAGCGATAGCGAAATTGAACTAGATATTAATTAATAACTAAAATTGTAACAAATGTACGCGAGGACACTGTATACTGTTTTAATATATTTGTGTAATTACTATATTGTGTATTATTCAGTACATAAAATATTAAAATTCAACTGTCTTATCACAATAAAATCTTAAACCCAACAAATACACAATCAGGTATAGTGCGGCCCTGCACGATGCCTCGTCATTAAACATCCATAAATTAATCACTTTCGAATTTTGTTTGAATTTTAAATGGGTATAGGTAGCTAAGTCACTTTCTTAGATCGTGAAAAAATACTGTACTGTCAAATAGAGAATTCTATAGTGTAACGTAATTCTAGATCGCTAAAAAAAAAAACTATAGTAGCAACACGTTTTACTTTGTGGATTATTCGAAGGCATTTGACACTGTAAAGTGGAAGTTTTAGCACAGATGGGGACACCCTATGACTTAATTTGGCTTCTTCAAAATCTATACGAGCAAAATACAGCCACCATCCGGGTGAATAATACTTTCTAGCAAGACTTCAAACTCGAATCGGGGGTTTGTCAGGGTTGCATCGTATCACTTATGTTGTTCACATCGTAATAATCTACGATATGCCGACGATACCGTAGCCTTGGCGGCCTCGAAAGACGAACTTCAGACTTAACATCATCAGCAATAAATACAGGCTACAGTTGAATAAAACCAACACGAAAGTGATGATCATTGACAGTGTCCGAAACAGTCAGCCTCACGTTAGAAACATTGTAGGGTATGAAATAGTCAGTCACTTCAATTATCTCGGCTCAGTAATAACAAACAATGGCGGATGTGAGAATGAAATACGCAGACTTCTTGCTATGGCCAGAACAGCGATGGCCAAGCTAACAAAAACATGGAAAGACAGTAACGTGACACAGAACACCAAATTACGACTCATCCACCCATTAACACTCCCAATTTCTACATATGCAACCAAAAGCTGGACCATTAAAAAAATGACAAGAAACGAATCAGCGCATTTGAAATGTGGGTATACAGAAGGATGCTCCGGATACCCTGGACAGCGCATCGCACAAATGCTTCCTTCTTACTAACTATTATAGTTAATAGAAACATACTCGGATAGTTTGGTCACATAGCAAGAGGGAGGGACAGAGTATAGCGGTTGATTGTAGAAGGTAATGTCGAGGGCAAAAGACCGAGAGAACGGTCTCCCACACGGTTGTCGGACCATATTGATTCGACTACTGAATCAAAACAACAACTTCAGTGGCTTCGGAAGCTATCAATAGATGGCGCTGTATGTTTACAACTTCTTTCAGACCTGCCAATATTTAAATATAAGCCCTTACCTTTCGAATACGCCTCGTATAATATAGAGGTGTTTCATAAGAGATAACGAAGTTGATTTTGGATGTGGTAGTCACTTATTTTTACAAATTCTGCAAACCATATAGGTCCCTAATTTTTGTATTTAAATCCTTTTTAATTCTAAAATGAAAGTTTGGTAATCTTGTAGTGGCCCCCCGGTATATATATATATATATATATATATATATATATATATATATATATATATATATATATATATATTTATATATATATATATATATATATATATATATATATATATATATATATATATATATATATATATATATATGTATATATGTATGTATATATGTATATATATATATATATATATATATATATATATATATATATATATATATATATATATATATATATATATATATGTATATATGTATATATGTATATATATATATATATATATATATATATATATATATATATATGTATATATATATATATATATATATATATATACAGGGGACGGCGCTTAAATCTGGAAAAATGTAACTTTGAATTTTCCACCATATAGTAGTTTCGGTATAAATCATTGCTGACGTTCACGATAGCCACATACTTCTAGTAAACAGTCATAACCTCGAAATAACCGAGCCGTTGCGAGTATAGCCGAAAAGCCGCGATTATCGAGAGCCTTCGCGCTGAACGTTCGGCGACTGAAATAATTCATTTCTTCGGGTACCCGAGATCAACTGTGTACGACATAAGGCATGTATCAACACACACCGACACACACACGAGCCATTTACTCCAAAACTGGTTATCGGATAACCTGGACATGTTCTGATCTAAAGAATTCCGGCCCCCCCCAATAGCCCGGATTTGGACCCCCTCGACTACTGTGTTTGGAGCATAATCGAAAGAGTTACTAACCAGTCCAGACACCCTAATGTGGCATCTTTACGCACCACTATCGAAGCAACATTTGTCCATATGTCGTCCATATGCTGCTTTAAAAAGAGAGCATGCGAGCGCTTCAGGCCAAGGATGGAGACGGCCAGTGTAGCTGAGGGAGGTTACATCGAATAATTCCATTCTGGATAGGTCACACAACTGACATGCAAAAGGATTTTTTTTCATTTTAAGTTTTTGACCATAAAATTTTCTTTTAATTTTTCCGGATTTAAGCGCCGCACCCTGTATATATATATATATATATATATATATATATATATATATATATATATATATATATATATATATATATATATAGATAGATAATGATAGATAATGTTTTTATTTATTCCTTGTAAATTACAAAGCTCCATATAGGAGCGTGGAACAATGTCAAAAGTTCTTAAACTAAGAAATATTGCATTTTATCAAATATTCTAGTTACACACATAAAAATAGCCGAGATTCATCAGCAAAGAACTCCTCCAAACTATAAAATGCCTTACGGACTAAATAATTCTTAATTACTAGTTTCAGCAAGTTCGTTCTTAAAATTCTAACATGATTAGGAAAACTATTGTACAATCTTAGAATACAAAAATGTACATTCTTTTGTATATAGGAATATTTACTTTTGTTTGGTTTTAAATCATTTTTTAACCTAGTGTTATGTTCATGCACTCTTATGCTTTCTTGAAATAGGTCTTTATTACTATGAACAAATAACACTGCTTCATATATATATAAACTTATTACAGTAAAAATCCGTTTTGAAATGAATACGTTTTTTACAACTATCTCTTGCCTTTATTCTGTACACTACTCTTAGACACTTCTTCTGCAAAACCAAAATTCTGTTTATCTCACAGGAATTTCCCCAAAAGATGATTCCATATCTCATACGCGAATGAATGTAGGCGTAATAAGAAGACAGTGCTGCGTCTTCACCAACATAATCTAAAATGACTCTTAGCGCGTAACAATACTTAGCCATATTATTGGCCAAAGCACTGACATGACACTTCCAGTCAAGTCTCCTGTCCACAATCACTCCAAGAAATAAAATCTCATCTCCCGAAACTACATCAATGTTGTCATATGTTACTGTTACACGTTCATTACTTCTGTTAGAAAATAGAATCATCTGTGTTTTTGAGATATTTAAAGTAGATCATTCGAAGTAAAATATTGCCTTAATAGGTTTAGAGTATTAACCATTTTTTGAAGTAAGAGATGTTTATTATCCTCTTTAAAGATCAGAGTAGTATCATCGGCATACAGCACTATATAGTCATGCGACACTTTAGGCAATTCATTAGTATACAGTATATATAACAGGGGTCCTAAAATTGAACCTTGAGGTACACCCCCTTTTTATTATGACCTTCTCAGAGCAAGCAAGCTTTCCACAAGGGTCTGTTTCACTAACACATTGTGTTCTGTTTTTTAAATATGATTTTATGAGCTGAAGAGCTACACCTCTAATTCCATACTTCTCTAGTTTTAAGCAAAGTATTGAGTGATTTACCGAGTCAAATGCTTTTGACAAATCGAGAAGCATGGCCACAGTCACCCTATCATCATTTAAAGAATTAAGAATCTCTGACATGGCTTGATAAATAGCTCTAATAGTAGATTTATGTCGACTGAAGCCATTCTGCTGATCAGCCAGGACATTGTTTCGCTCAAGGAAGGATATCAATCTGGAGTATAATATTTTTTTCAAAAATTTTGTTTACATTTGATAGCAGTGATACCGGCCTATAATTTTTTTCTTCAGCTCGGTCACCTTTTTTATATATTGCTTTTATATGTGCAAACTTTAATTGGTATGGGAAGACTCCTGTCGAGAACATAACATTAATAATATGTTCCAAAGGTATAGATATAATATCTGCCGTCTCCTTCAGCAGCGAAACAGGCACCTGGTCCTCTCCTACGGATTTTTTGTTTTTCAAATTTTTTTTGTATGCATCTACAGACATCTTCAGTGCTAGTTGGTTCTAAGAATATCGTTCCCTGACACCCTTCTATAGGGAATGAGTCAACTGTCCCACTACCATCAACATCTGGACAAGAATTAATGAAGTAATGGTTTAAAAGCATTCAATGCTGTCACTGAATCCCCATATTTCGGCGCAAAAGTGTCGATTATTGAATTTTTTTGAGAATTTTCAGATATATTCCTTACCAATGACCAGGTTGCCCTAGTTTTATTATCGGAATTTAAAATAAATTCAGTATTTGATTTTCTTTTAGCTTCCAATATAACTTTCTTTAAAATTTTATCGTATCTCTTGAATTCATCGTTAGATATTTTACCTTTCTTTTTCTCACAGTATAGTTTTCCTTTTATTTTTAGATGAAATTTTTATACCTTTAGTTATCCAACCATTATGAAGTTTTTTACAATTATATTTTTTTGTTGGAAAAATTACATTCATTAGACATTTTATTATATTTATAAATGTATTATAGCATACATTGACGTCATTGCACTCCAGTATGGGGCTCCAGTCAACAGTCTGCAGCTCCTGCCTAAACAGAAGTAATCTTTTTCTTGAAAATATTCTTTTTTTAATATACTTGTAATCTAAAGTTTCAACCTGCTCCGAGTGAAATGAAATAAGCTGCGCATGATGATCCGAGAGAGCATTTTCAATCACAGCAGCACTAAAACCATCAATATTTTACAAAAATATTATCTATAAGTGTGGATGAGTTCTTTGCCTCCCTTGTCGGTGCAAAAATAGCCTGCTTCAAATTATAACCCGACAATAGATCCATAAATAGGTCATTCTTAATCGTTCTTACTAACATGTTTAAATTAAAATCTCCGGCCAATACAAGTTTAAATTTAACATACTTTACCCTAATATAATCTAATATTTCTTCCAATTTGTCTATAAATGTCTCAAACGACCCCAATCCTCTCCTATATACACAAACAACTAGTAACCTTAAGTCTTTGTCTACGACACCAGCACATTCTATAGACCCCTCAACACTACTTTGCACAATATTCTTGTCTTCTTCAAAATGAAGGTCTTCCCTTCCAAAGATACATGCACCTCCATGCTTCATGCTAGGTCTTGCAAAAGAAGATCCGAGTTTATACCCTTGAATCCTTATAAAAGTTTCTTCTTCTTTTTCCATCCAGTGCTCCGACAGACAAATTAGATCAGGTTTTTTTATTCATGCTTTCTATATACATTTGCATTTCCAAAGTCTTTGTTCGTATACACTGTATATTTTGATGTAGGATAGTGATTTCTCTTAAAGACCCAGAGGTATCTGCATAAATTTTCTCCCCCCCCCCCCCCGCTTACTTTAAATGATTGCTATTTTTGAACTTCCACATAATTGATTCTGGCTCTCTCACCTTTGACCCAGTGCAGGTATGTGGGACAATCCATACTAAAGGCAGAATGCTTTACATCCAATCCCAGCTTATACTTCTCATTACTAGATTTGCAGTTCGCACATTGCAGGAAATCACTATTACAATTTCTAGTTTCATGGTTTCCGTTTGAGCATCTTCCACACACTTTTCCATGCTTACATTCCTTTGCCAAATGCTTAAATCCGTAGCAGTTATAACACCTCATAATATTAACGTATTCGTAGCATCGGCATGCATCATACCCTATATAAAGTCTTCCCTCAGCTTTGTCCATCACATTATGAAATGTTTTTGTGTCACATTCCACTATTGCCATATATTTGTTTACCATTTTTTTAACAACTTTTACTAAAAAGTTGCTTTCCTCACTTACAATTCCTTGATTTTGTCTTCGTAAATTATTGATTAGTTCATCATGTGTATATTCTTTACCGATTCCCACAATTTTTATACATGGTCTCTTTTTGCTTGGCACACTGATAGAGTAGTTTTCACCTACTTCATGCTCAATATTTGACTTTAGTTTTTGTGCTTCCTCATCATTTCTGCAGCATATTACCACTGCTCCTTCCTTGGCACTCCTCATCGATCGGATCCCTACTCCCAAATTTACTGGATCCATATGCTGATGAAGGGTTTGTTCCGTATTCCTACTTTCGCCCATATTTTTTGGCTTTACAATTATAACTCCCTCTTTTAGAGCATTAGCATAAGTTTTGGTTTCCATTTGCATGCCATCTCTATTTTTTAGTGGGTCTTCCTGGATACTCGCAGTTATTTTGGTTTTTTATATCTTCTAAAGCCTTAAAGCACTGTTCAGAACGTTTTTTCGGCCGCTTCAGCACTCTTTTTTATATTAATTAAATTATCCATCAATTTCAAATTCTGTTTAACAACTTGAATACATTCATCACAGTACCAAATTAAGTTTTCCATATCGTTCACGAGTTTTGAAGCAGCATCCTTTATTCTAACACATACACTGTGAAATTTGTTTTCACAAAAACCACAAGTTACTGTCTTACTGTTAACAACAAAATTATCGGAGCATATCACACAATCCATCTTCGACAACTTCAATTATTCCTTTTCGTGCAGTTTGTCTCTTTCACATTAAAGTGGCAAAAAAGACCAGCAAATAGTTTAGCCTTTATAATATTGTTGTAAATATTTTTCAGTAATTATACTGTAAGAACCCTACACACACAATTTTCACTGCTAAGAATAGTCTTAGGACTTTTCCCAACCCAACTTCATCCACCGTAACACTTTCTAATAAATTAATTCAACTTAAAACACTATTATTGAGCAAGATCGACCACCGTGTTATGAAAAGCCACCTATTCGGATGGATACATACATATATATATATATATATATATATATATATATATATATATATATATATATATATATATATATATATGTGTATATATATATATATATATATATATATATATGTATATGTGAATTGTCTTGTTTTAAAATATAGATTTTATTTAGAATTATGTCAGTCGGAAAGAATCTATGACGTATGTATTTTGTCATCTAATTTAATTCACAACATGATTAACGTTAAAACAAACGGAACTCTATGACGTAGTTATAAATGACTCTTACAAAACATATACTTGTTAACTAAAAAATTTTACTGTGTTTCCTTACAATGTAAATTTACTGTCGAAATTAGTACCTACATCTATAATTAGTGGCAAAATAAATAACCATGTGAATATCGGACTTGCGCAATTAGTGTTCCAAACATTGATTGCTTTTGAATTAAAAATTTTTATTACGGAGATATGAGCTCTATTAGGTAGCAGGGCGCATATTGCAGGACCCGACCGGACCTGGTGGAGAATTTCTAGCAAATTTATAGCAATTTATAGCCATCAAGAAAAAATTTATAGCATCAGACAGGTTCGAGAAAAACGACGCCCCTGCTAGCCTAAATTTAAGCTAACAGGGTTTAAAAAATAAAGCATAAAAAAGTATCATACATAAATATATATACCTGACCGAAATTTATAGCATTGAAAATGCTATAAGAATATGATATCCAATTTAAAAAAAAAAAAACCTAAAAAATTTTAGGTGAAAAAACCGATAGAATAATATGTTTTTTTATCGGTATTTATTCACTCTCTCTTTTTTTGTTCACAATTGCTCCATGGCCAGAAATACATGCTGTTCGCCTTGTGGCAAAGAAATACTGAGGATAAGATGTCAATAAATGATTTAAAAATTTTTTTTAAAACAAATTTTTTGAAAGCTCCAACCCCCCCTTCCCCGCCAACTATCGTACACACACAACACACTCACACATACATTCTATTAGAATTAACGGTTTTAAACATTTTTTAAAAAGCTACAAGACAATTGGAACATATAATGCCTCAAACCCAACTCTTGTTACAGTGTATAATATCATGTGGCTTTATTGAATTAGACTCCCTTGAGCCATTAGAAACGGTCCTGCTAATACTATAAATTGTAACTGTATATAATCACGTAACTAGACTCCCTTAGACCTTTAGAAGTGATCCTGCTAATGCTATAAATTATTAGAGTGTATATAATCATGTAAGTAGGCTTCCTTGGACCGTAAGAAGCGGTCCTGCTAATGCTATAAATTATTAGAGTATATATAATCATGTAAGTGGGCCTATGGAAGCGGTCCTGCTAATGCTATAAATTATAAGAGTATATATAATCATGTAATTAGACTTCCTGGGGCCCTTTAGAAGCGGTCCTGCTAATGCTATAAATTATTAGAGTGTATATAATCATGTAAGTAGGCTTCCTTGGACCGTAAGAAGCGGTCCTGCTAATGCTATAAATTATTAGAGTGTATATAATCATGTAAGTAGGCTCCCTTGGGCCTTAAGAAGCGGTACTGCTAATGCTATAAATTATTAGAGGGTACATAATATTAGAGTGTAAATAATTATGTAACTAAATTCACTTGGGCCTTTGGAAGCAGTCCTGCTAATGCTATACATTATTAGAGTATATATAATTATGTAGTTAGACTTCCTTGGGCGTTTAGAAACGGTCCTGCTAATGCTATACATTATTAGAGTGTATATAATCGTCTAAGTAGGCTCCCTTGAGCCTTAAGAAGCGGTACTGCTAATGCTATAAATTATTAGAGTGTACATAATATTAGAGTGTAAATAATTATATAACTAGGCTCTCTTGGGCCTTTGGAAGCGGTCTTGCTAATGCTATAAAATTATTAGAGTATATATAATCTTATAATTAGACTTCCTTGGGCGTTTAGAAACGGTCCTGCTAATGCTATAAATTATTAGAGTGTATATAATTATGTAAGGGCCTTAAGAAGCGGTTCTGCTAATGCTATAAATTATTAGAGTGTATATAATCATGTAAGTAGGCTCCCACTGGGCCTTAAAAAGCGGTACTGCTGATGCTAGAAATTATTAGAGTGTATATAATTATGTAACTAGGCTCCCTTGGGCCTTTGGAAGCGATCCTGCTAATGCTATAAATTACTAGAGTATATATAATCATGGAATTAAATTTCCTTGTGCCTTTAGAAGCGGTCCTGCTGATGCTATAAATTATTAGAATGTATGTAATCATGTAACTAAGCTCCCTGGTGCCTTTGGAAGCGGTCCTTCTAATGCTATAAATTATTAGAGTGTATATAACCATGTAATTAGACTCTCTTAGGCGTTTAGATGCGGTCCCGCTAATGCTATAAATTATTAGAATGTATATAATTAGTAAGTTTTAAATTTAAAATATATTTTTTATAGTAAAAAATAAGTTTTTTTTCGCCTAAAATTTTTTAGGTTATGTTTTTTTTTTCGTAATTGGATAGCATATACTTTTTAATGCTCTATTTTTCAAACCCTGCTAGCTTAAATTTAAGCTAGCATGGCGTCGTTTTTCTCGAACCTGTTTGATGCTTTAAATTTTTTCTTGATGGCTACAAATTACTATAAATATGTTAGAAATTCTCCCTTAGGTCCGGTCGGGTTCTGCTGTGTATGGTATTAATGCCAAATTTCAACCTTCTATGTTAAATAGTTTCGGAGAAAATCGGGTGTGCTAAACGGACAGACAAACGGACGGACAGACCCTGAAGTGATCCTATAATAAGTGTTCCGTACGGGACACTAAAAAGACTGATTGATATTGCCGTAGTGATTCTTTTAATGTTAGTGTTAACTTCACATTGATAAGCTGAGTCTGAAAAACTATAACTCCGGAACGAATACATATTAATTACCTCCTATACAAAAAACCACAGTAACTGAAAAGGTTAGACCCATTTACTGACTCTCCACCTGGGTTTACAATTTTTATCTTTTGTAATAAATGTGCTACGTTATGTACATATATACAAAAGCAGCCAATATGTTTGAAAAAAGGATATTATTTACCTTTAATAGATATAGCAATATAACATAATTTAAGAGCGTTTTTTTTCTTTAAATTTATCTACCTATTCATTAAAATGACGTCATCGAAAAACATTACTTGATTGTCAAATTAGTGTTGCTAAAAGGACTTAATAATATGCCCATCAGTATAGTTTTCGTAAGGAAAGATCAACAGGAGATCTTCTAACTTATGTAACATATATTTGGAACGACGCAATAAACATTTTCGAGCGTTGCACTTGATATATCCAAGGCATACGACCGTATTTATTATGAGGGTTGTTGGTTAAGCTACGCTCTAATAAGTCTGAAAGGTACGGCTCTCGTGTTTCCTCAGAGAGGGTTTACGAGTGGCAATCGACGGATTTCAGCTGGAAAGGACCAGGAATCCAACCTACAACTTTGCAGATGACAGTACGCTTGTTTGAAAGAATGGACAGCTAAATAAGCGAGATGATGCTCCGAATATCTCCACTACATGGAAGGGTCTACTAGCTAAATCAAGGAATAACCAAAACATCGAGAAGACAACAGTCACCATAGCGCCGGAACCCGTAATTACCACTCAGCCGGCCAGCACCGATGTCCGAACGAATACTTCCGATCCCCACCTACAATCTGCGTAGACGCCGACCTATAAAAGACGGCGACCGCACTTCAGTTCCTCAGTTAGCTTCAAGTGGCAGCAGCAGCAAGAGCACTTGAAAATGTCAAATGAGATTTTGGCGAAATGTCGTGCAAATTCATTGTTAGACGAACGGATTGAAACCCGGAATTTTAATGTATTATTTTCCACCATCCGTGAAAACCTTTATTCTTGTATGTATATATATATATATATATATATATATATATATATATATATATATATATATATATATGTATATATATATGTATATATATATGTATATATATATGTATATATATATGTATATATATATATATATATATATATATATATATATATATATATATATATATATATATATATATATATATATATATATATATGTATATATATATATATATATATATATATATATATATATATATATATATATATATATATATATGTATATATATATATATATATATATATATATATATATATATATATATATATATATATATGTATATATATATATATATATATATATATATATGTATATATATATATATATATATATATATATATATATATATATATATATATATATATATATATGTATATATATATATATATATATATATATATATATATATATATATATTTATATATTTATATATTTTATATTTATATATATATATATATATATATATATATATATACATATATACATATATACATATATATGTTTTCGAGAATAAAAAGATAGACATCCTATTATACAACATAAATTATGGCAGTGCTGTACCGCTCTCTATGCGTCCTGAATATATACATGTATTATGATGTTACTTTTGAGCCTTTTTTAACGACCACCGCCCCCTTTTGTAGAGTAACTGAAGTAGGATTGAATATACCCGAAAGTTTTCACTAAGTAAAAAAGAGTTTATTTAAATACATATTTTTGCATCGTATAGTTACAGGGGATGAAAAGTGGATTTATTTTGAGAATCCCAAGCGCAAAAAATCATGGATAGACCCAGGTGCACCATCCACATCGATCGCAAGACCGAATCGCTTTGGCAGAAAGACGATGCTCTGTGTTTGGTGGGACCAGAGGGGCGTGGTCTATTATGAGCTGTTAAAACCTGGGGAAACGGTTAATACTAAACGTTACCAACAACAATTGACCGATTTGAACCATTCGCTGCTTGAAAAAAGGTCAGAATACCGAAAGAGGCAACATAAAGTAATTTTTCTTCATGACAATGCTCCATAACATACGGCAAAACCAGTTCGATGGAGCATATTTTGAATAAAGCATTTTTTATCATTCTTCCGAATTTAACATGTTTTTTTAGAAAAAAATCCGCATTTCATACTTGTACATCTGGTATATATATATATATATATATATATATATATATATATATATATATATATATATATACAATATAAACGTAATTTAACATGTATTTGTATGGATGTGGATATGTAAATATGAGAGAGATGTGAACGCCATTGTCCAAGAACAACAAAGATTTCTGTCGGGTCGGTCTCTTGCACGGATGGAAGTGCCGCAATTCGAGAGATGAACGTTAAGATAAGACGAACAATTAGGTACGTGTTAGGAGTTATTTACGCTGTGGTCTTTGGCGCGCAGGTAGTTTTAGCTCGTCATCGAGGTACCGAATCGGGCCGTTCAGGAGGACATGCAAATCAATGGACGGGTGATGGTTAGACAATAGATATCAAATGAAATGATCGAATATCTTTATATGTAAAAACGGATGGGATTGACAATCATCTAATAGTATTACGTTGATCACAGTAATTTTTTTATGATATTTTATTTCCTAAAGGGAGTGATGTATTCGTGAGAAAGCATTCTCCAATTTTGTATTAAAGATTGTGGGAATGTTGGATCTTTTAAGTAATTTGACCATTTACCATGTATGTAAGGTATAACTCCATTATCTACTGGTAGATGACTCTGTAAACCGAATGTCTCAAGATCCCGTTGCTATTCCTTATACAAATCCATCTGGAAAAGGAAGGATTCCAATTGATTGTATTTGTTTTAAGACAACATTACACTTTCTCGGTCGAAAATTGTAATAATTTTTATGGGACTGATAAATTAATAAAAAAACATTTTTTGAGTCCGTAATTTTTCTGACATATGTTTTTAAGTCTTCAAATACAAGAAAAAAATTATTACATTATTTTTTAAATGATTTTTTATAGAGATTTATTGCAGCCTCATAGAAGCCATTTTGAAAATTTTGATGTGCACAATTTCGGCTCACTGGAACGTCTGAAAAAATATATCCTCAGAAAAAGTATAACTATGGCGCCAGTATAGACTACGACTATTTTGTTTGAGCAAAAATTTGGACCTCCAAAGCAAATATTAAAAATTGAGGAATTTTCTTTATTCTAGCTTATACTGGGACTATTGTTGTGAAGACGAACATATTAAAATTTCACAGCGATTGGTTAGATGGTTTTTAAGTTATCGTGTACGCCAATTACAAAAACGTTGTCTTGCGAAAAAAAAAAAAGTGTTTAAAGTTTTGACAAACGAATTTTCACATATAAAATCTACTTACGTTCAGCTATGCCTGCTGCAAAATTCCTTCCCACTGCTCATACGCCTCGCTCTCAAGAATTCTCGTCTCTCCGTGATTTTATAATCAGTTGTTGCGTAAAAGCCCGTTCCTAAATGTATCAGGCCGCAAAAAACTGTTCACTTCAGCGATTCCACAGCCAAGAAGTATCATTACAAAAATGAAACGTCTATTAATTTCATATGATTTCCCAATTTTGGGGCTAGAGTCAATGAGACAATTTTTTCCAGCCTTGGCCAATATATAAACCATATCGATTAATTCAATTTTAGGAAAATCCGTAACTATTACCTTTATACGTCACTTACTACAATAAATTAAACTATTTTTACTGGCTTAATAGACATGTCAAAATTTGACAATGCCTACATTTTTGTTTTGTCTTGGCAACTATGCTGTTATATCGTGTGTGTATTAAAAACAAGGGTAAAAATTGAAAAAAATTCAAAATAAATCGAAAACTATTAGAAATAGGTATATGACATGCTTAATAAAAGTTGAAGGGTTTTATAAATTCTATCAGAAAACTTTACTCTATCGTTGACTCACCCTGTACAATAACTAAAAGTCGGATCAGTGCTTGGACTCAAATCAGAAGTTTTTACAATTTTTTCTGCAGAGTACTGGTAAAATTAGAATTACTTTCATCTGAAAATCGATTACCATAAAACTTACGTGGTCTGCACACTCGCATCGAACTAAATTTCCCGTATTTTTTATCAGTTTTGTACGATATTAGCCGAGACCTTTACGAGCGATATTTTCGAACTGAGCAGCCCAGCGTACCGTTTGCTTTGGAGCTACAGTTTTGCCTTAAACTGAAAAGTTATCATACCCCTTATATGTTAGTAAGCTCTCCTTTTACCTGTTTGTATCTTTCAATTTCGAAAGTATTTGGAATTTTCAGAGAATATTATTATATATAAATATAATACTTTCCAGTAGAATACTTTCTAAAAAGTCGATTTTTCCGACCCGAGAAATTGTAATGTTTCCTTAAATAATTTTCTAGTACTACCATATATGTAAGGAATAACCCCATTATCTACTGGTAGATAACTTTCTGTAAACGGAATGTTCCAAGATCCCGTTATTTTTCCTTTGTACAAGTGCATCTGGAAAAGGAAGGATACCAAGTGTTTATATTTTTTTAAGTTACCAAATTGCGATGTTTTCTTGTTAATTGCTGCATTATGTTGTACGTTTATGTTTCATTAAACTAAAATTTCCTTGTCGAAATTACCTTACTTGATATGTTTAAGGTTGAAAATCTCCCCGACGCAAATCAGTGGCCGGGCATATTTTAGGCCGTTACCGTTAATGAGTCCGTCTTAATGGGCCTCTAGATCGGAGCTGAGATAAGGACCGCGATTACCACCGGTTTATTAGTCTGTTGTTTGCTTAGATCGCAGATATTTCACCGAGAATCGCTAAATTTCTTATGTTCTGGACGAAAGATGATTACAGTAGGAAATAACATCAAAAGAATTCCTATGACTCCCACGCTAAATCAAATGTATATACAAGTTTCAAGGTAAAAGTGTCTTGGAATCAATTAATTATTACTCATCAGCTAGTGTCTCGATATGGGCGATGTACCTCGAGACTGGGATAATGCTGTGGTGGCCCTGCTCTTCAAAAAAGAACATAGGTTTAAATTAACCAACTATGGATCATCAATCAGCCTACCATCCGTAATGTACAAGTTATTTATAAAAATAACTGCGAGATGCACAAAGAAATTGGACGCTTACCAACCCAGAGAACAAGCCGGATTTAGAAAAAGCTTTAGTACACTGAACCACCTTCAAGTATTAAGAACCTTAATAGAAAAGTCAAACGAGTTTAATTTTATAATTTGGGTGGCCTTTATGGATTACAAGAAAGCGTTTGACTCCCTTAAAATCTAGACAACATTAAATAGTCTAAATAACTGTAGAACTGACAGCAGATACTCGCAGATTCTTCAAAATATATATAAAAATGCAACATTTCAGATAGTATTGAAAGAAAACACCAATAAGATAGAAATGAAAAGAGGGAGGGATACGTCAGGTTAGAGTACTAACTATTACTTACTACCTCCTCAAATTTCGAGTCAAATGGCCAAGAGCTGTAGGAGTATGAGACAAATAAAAAAACACTAATTTTGAGGTTATGGCTGATAGAAGTGAGTTGGAGGTCTGAAAATTTCAGGATAGGCTTTTCTCAACAATTCTTACAATATGTATATACTTACAATGCTTTGCATGTGTTTTAAGGGCCGATTTTAGTGCCTTATCCGGCTAGACCCTTTAAGCCACGATATTTTAAAACTTCTGAGATGTAAATATATGAAGGTAGTTCCAAAAGTTCTTGACGCGGATATGGCGCCAAGATGATCGAATTATTATATTTCTTTAGTGTTATCTACTAGATGGCGTGCTATGTAGTCTCAGACACGTGTGTTTAGTGGTGATTGTGTAAACAAGTAAGGGTAGACGCCGTTGAGACTGGAGCACGACGCTGGACCCACTTTTTCCAGCTAAAAACGGCCGTTTTTCAAATTTTTGAATAAATTAACTATAAGTCCCAAGTTTTGCGTCTTACACGTCTGCCAAAGTTATTTTTGAAAGTTTAGGCCCTAAATAATAAGAAATCACGAGGGCTGACGCCTCGCTTGTACCCGGACAAGCCAAGGCGTTTTCAAAGTGCACAAAAAAAATCGAAATTCTGATAGTGTAGACGCTATTGTAGGTTCTACATAACATTCATAGGCAGACGGTTAGTCAACTGGTCAAAATTTCGAGTCGCCCTCTTGGTCTATAAATTATATATAACTACTTATAACGAACTATTAAAATTAATAAATAGAAGTGACAACACTGGTACGTATCGAAGGCAGGATTTACCACAAAACAGCAGGCGATCATCTGGTTTTCGCAGTGAAGGAAGAGTGAGATAACTTTTTGCATAAAACAAGGTTGCAATTCAGTCCACTGTTTTTTATTTGTCCTCACCTCACTCATTAAATTTTAAATTAATGCGATTATATGAATGACAAAGTTAGTCCCCTCCTGGCTCTAAAATATAATTGATGATAACAACTGATTTCAACCGCTTCTCACTTCAAACCGGTGCTTTATGTAAAGCCGCATGTCATTCGCGATCTCATTCATACTAAAGAATTACTGATAATTCAAAAGAAGTCAATTGCATCTTTAGATTTAAAGTGATAGAATGAACATGAACATTAATTGCGAGACTTCAGTCAATAACTGTAGTACAATCTAGGATTGGAACAATTAAATTTTAAATAGTACCATTAGCTGCTGTATTTTTTCTTTTGACAGAATTTTACTAAATCCTCTTTCGTTTCGTTTTGTAGCTACATGTAAGCTGACCTATACTCTGAGATCTCTTTTAAGTATCACAACCTAAAGTTGGCCCACACACTTAATTGACAACTTGTGTAATAACAACATCCAAAATTACAAAAATTTTAGCCAAAACCACTTCTTCCAACACCTCTCAAGCAGCGGCGGACCCAGGATCTGCTGGTGCCAGATTAAAGAGTAATCGCGGTAAGGTGTATCACGATAACCTGTACTTCCTATAAAAAAAAAACGGTTAAATACAGGTTGGACTTGCACAATTAGTGTTCCGTACATTACTTAGGCTAAGTTAATTAGGTCCCTTACATCTTAAAATCCAATATGTATTTTCACCTTTTTTCTTAGCCAATAATGTATGATAGTTAGCATCTTAGCTACCTAATAGCCAATAAATCAATCTAGAATCTAGCAGTAAAAGTGTAAAACAACTATTTACTACCTAAATATTTATATAATTGTAAACAAATAAAATAAACTTCTTTTGTCTCAGTATAGGAGCAACGCGTGAGTGTACCGAACAGTTTATTAATAAAACATCCGCCATTTGTCAAGGAACATAGTTTTCGTAGCTTTTTTTTATACCGGATAAATTATCAGACGTAATGTACTCGTGATAATTATCGCTCAATTAACACTTTATGAAGACTATTCCAGAATTTTTTCAAAATTCTTTGATCAGGACTTTTTGAGATAGAAGGGACGAGGGTTCTTGGCCATTTTTTAAGAATAATGTAATGAAAAGTGTGCGCAAGTATTACATCGTATATATTTTTGAACTCGTGTTTTCACAGTCTTTCATTTGACACCCCGCTCGATGACCTGGTATTTTAACCCCTTTAGATAAAATTTAACCCTCAAAACTACACGGCTCTAATTGTGCCATCAATTCCTATATTTGTGCCAAATTTCAACTTTCTACGTAAAATAGTTTCGGAAAAAACCGGGTGTGACCGACGGACACTGAAGTGCATTTTATTAGTCACTATAAACACCACTGCTTTATTAATAATTTATTATCGTCTTATTATTATTATTATTATTTTTGTTTTTACTCTAATAAACACTTTTCTCCGCTTAGCTCCAGATTTTTCTAAAACTTTCTTGTCGAGCTCCCCCCGATTCTCATTAGCAAAATTTCAATATACTGTAACATTCATTTTTTCCTAGATTTTAAGATCATGTTACGACACTGTTTTTCTCCCTATAATTTGTATTTTTTCCATCTTTATATTTAGTGCAGTGAACTTTTAAGGAGTGTAGCTTGGAACAGTGTTTAAAATTTTTGAGCAGTTTAATTTAAATTTTACAGTGTGCATTACGGGTTGACTACTGGACTCCTTAATTTGCATCAAATTTGTCTGATTGGCTAATGATTTGTATCCGAGAAGGAAGCCATTTTAAAGACGTTACTTTAAGGAAGGGAGAAAAATATTTAAGCGTGCGGATGGCATTGTTCAAGCCTTTTTTCAGCCGAGGTGTAGTAAAGGCTTTTTCCAGCCGAGATGCAGTAACGGCTTTTTCCAGCCGAGTTGTAGTAACGGCTTTTTCCATCATGTAGCCGCAGTGGGCTTTTTAGACCATCAAGCCGCAGTAGGCTTTTTCCATCACATTGCCGTAGTAGTTTATTAGTGATGTGGTAGTGCAGAGACGGTTTTTAGCTTTGAAGTTCAAGGCCTTTTCCTTGAAATATCCTGCTCATTCCCAGACATTTCGGGTCAAGAAGTGTTTAGCAGCCCAAAAGGAACTGGGGTAGCAAACGTTGAGACAATATGGTTATGAAGATCTCACCAGGACAGGCTAAAAAACTAACAGAAAAACCGTAAGTCATAAGCACATCAATCCATAGATCTTGCTTCCTGCTGACAAGTGCGTTTATATCGTCTATTCAGCACGTGTAACTCGTGAGGTTAATTCCGCGAACTTTTAACATCGTGTTTAGCTAAGCCTTTAATTAGAATCCTGATTTAAAGACTCTATATAATCATACCATCTACTAGATTAAGGATAATTTAGTAGTCGTAATTTTAAAGTGTAGCGAAGTTAGAACTTTTAATTTTGTGATTAATAAACCCTTTTCTTTATTTAAATCTAGCGTTTCATTGAATCACCCGTTTTATCTTTCAGGACGCAACGATTGTACCATATACATAACCCTTCAGTATTTTTTCATTTTTTTGAGCTGAAGTTAGATTCTTTTTATTTTAAAATGAATGGTGCCCAAAATCTGTACAACCAAAATTTTAAACAACTATAGAGAGTATTTTTCAAAAGACGTACAAAAATTATCACACATAGCACAAACTGAGCTAGTTTATGTCTAATTTCTTTAGTTCTTTCAGTATTAATATCCACTCAATCCATTCTCAGAACTTAAGATTTACGTAAGGGGCAAATAACGACTTCTATTTAATAAATAATATATTTATTAAAAGCAAAGAAGTTAAGACGTTTCAAAATTGCACTTCAACGTGCGGGCGTTTTTTTTGACGGTACAAAAATTGCGCCCAAACGGGAGGGTATTTTATTAACACGTTATAATACGCTCATTAGATATAATCCAGTTAGCCTTTTCTCTCCTATAATGCTGCGCAGCCAGATTTTTGCTCTCCGAAACGTACTGGAAAAGCATTATCCGGTCGCCGTAGTGGTTGGACTGTGCTCAAAATCGAGGGTACTTTCCTATAGCTGAGAAGAATCGGTTTCGTTTAAAACATCACTTCAACATCCTTTAGTTTGTCCTCGGTTAATTTATCTACAGATTATACCATAAATCCAGTTGCTCAGAAATATCTCCCAATTCATAAAACTTTATTAAGAATTCTAAAATTTTTTAGACCCTTAATACTAACTTTAAGGCAAAAGATGGAGTACTCGTATATTAAAATTTTTGCAAGAAATAAAATACTACTTAAATTTCCACAAAATTTTTATTTTTAACACCATGAATGTTTCGCTATACGACAGCTTTTTCAGATGGTTTGTTACAAAAAATTTTTGTAACAAACCATCTGAAGAAACTCGTACAGCGAAACATATCATGGTGTTAGAAATAAAAATTTAGTGGAAATTTAAGTAGTGTTTTACTTCTTGCAAAACTTCTAGTTATGGATTTCCACCAAGTATCGGCTGAATCAATTCGAATGGAGTATATTTTTGGAGGAATCGAGTATTTACCGATGATGTAAGCGAATCAAGACAGAACTGTTACTCCATGAGCGCCTTCTGATTGTGAATTAGATTTGTTTGCCTCTACGATACAAAACGAAACAGAAAGCACACTAACAAACACAATAAGCAGGCTCTTTCGGTCGTAATATGGATTCGGTATTTAAAAATAAAATTGAAAATTCGGTATTTAAAAATAAAAATGAAAGTTATTGTCTTCATTGTTCGTTTGGTTTAAGATATTGTTTTTTTAACAGAACCCAGCATTTTCTTGGTTCCTTGGTCATTTTTACTGATTTATTATTCTTTTACTTACCCTTACCTGCCCCTCGCTGGGTACGCCCATGCGTGCAAAGAATTAATTCCAAATATTTCGGCAAACATCTGAAGATAGCATAACAAATTTTCCTAGCGTAGTCTGGAAACAATGGTTTTAAATATAAAAGCGTACGGTGAGATATAACTTCCTTATGCATTATTTCAAATCAATGAAGAAAAAGTGTAAATGGACTTTTTAAGTTTGACATTACCTACGTATATTTATGATTGGCGAGTCTATATTTTAATGTCACGATTTGAAGAGCTTGAAGAATACAATTTATCGTTTATTATAAGTATTACTATACCGCTTTTAAATTGTTGAATGAATGTGAATATTTAATATATCAGTTCAACCTGCACCATCTTTTTCTTAAAGTACCTATTTAATTCGAATATCAGCAATCATTCTGGCTATTATTACTTTATCCACTGCAGCTCTAAAAAGACCGGTAATATTTGCTGAGAAACAATTTCGCAGATGGTTTAGCAAGAAGATACGTCTGCGTCCCCCTTTTCCAAAAACCTTTCCGGCCAATAATGGTAAGATGTAACGCGTACCCTGTGCTTGGCACTCCATCGGAGGCTGACTCGCTGCAGCCATACATGCCGACAGAATGGTTAGCACATTGCCAACACTTCACCGGAGGTAGCGTTGTTTCTCGAGAGATCCCCAAAGGCATATGTGGTTCAATGTAGAATAAACTGACATCTTACCATTATTGGCCATCAGTACTGGCTTAAGTACCAGAAATTCTGTTCTCTTGTTCGTCGATCCTAGCCCTACTGATGAGCCACGATACGGCGAAACGCATCTCGGGTTGGATTTGACAAATAAGAGAACAGTAGGTAGACTGCTGAAGTATGGACATGAGGTCGATTTTAGACTATTAGTGTTCTCTATATAATGGGTTTATGAAGCGTCTTCACCTCCGAAGAAGTCGGCTACTGGAAAGGTAACGTTTCTTGGGACTGCGAAGCAATTTTGCTTATTAAATACATGGAGAACAAGTCCACAATTAATAAACACGTTTCTAGAAGGACGATTTAAAACTTGAAATTCATGAAGAACCAAAACTTTGCTCTTGTTCGATAGATACAGGGTCTACAAGGCTCGCATAGTTCAAGCCGTTACCGACGGCTGTAGATTCACCAAGTTATACCATCCACCATGTGGCCCTAATTTAGTGCACCACGACTTCTTTTTTTCAAACTTTGGAAGAAAAACCTCAGAGGCCGAAAATTTTTCTCAGATGTTGAGTGTTACTTTTCGTAGGTTTCTATTACCCGATATCGAATGAGAGAAAATAAGATGTGATCTCTATCGTAGCTTTTTTCTCGCCGACTCAGATCGTTCTTCTCGTACTATTTAATTTATATTTCGCAGGTCATTCTTTAAAATTGTTCTTAATTAATTATTACGCTCCGGCGTTTTGTATTGTCTAACGAATTAATTTGTGTTTGCTGGTAATTATTCCACAACGAATAGAAATTACTATTGTACTTTATCTTGACATCTAAATTAATTTATTGAGAATATAAAAGAAAGAAGTATATAATTTCAATGATAAAGGTTAATGAAGAAATGGTGATTGGGAAAGTTGCTAGCATAATTAATAACAAATTTTTAAGTACTGTATTTTAATAGCATAACTTTACGTCTAGTAAATAACTTGTTATAGTACTAGTAAAATAAAGTTATTTTATACCACATGAAATGTTATATGAGGAGCATCCAACAAATTTTATTTTATTTATTCTGACCCTGGTGATCAAACTTGCTTCACTATTTCTTAATGTCATCGTTCTGGACTTCAACAAACTTATTGACTTTCAGTCGCTTGTCATATTTTAGTCTTAGAGCAACTTCATTGGAGTCTTGTTCTTTTGAACCAGTTGATTCTGGTCGTCGAATAGGAGAATGCCACATTTCAGGTATTGGTGGATGAAAAACAAACACAATTATAACAAAAAGAGGAGTGCGACAAGGTGACTCAATATTACCTAAGCTGTTTAAATTGACTTTGGAGAAAATGTTCAAACAACTTGATTGGAAGAATAGGGGAATATCCATAGACGGAGAACAGCTATACCATCTGCGTTTTGCAGATATATCGTATTGATCGACGAAACCACTGAACGGCTGCAATAAATGCTGAATGAACTGAACGATAAATTAAAACAAATTGGTATGAAGATCAACATTGCCAAAACCAAATATATGACCAGCGTTACAGGAAATAATAACCCAAACCTCAACTTGAGAATCGAGCAACAAACAATAGAAAAAGTCATATATATATATATATATATATATATATATATATATATATATATATATATATATATATATATATATATATATATATATATGTATATATATGTGTAGTAGTGGTTTTTCGGGTATCCCCTGTTAGCTTAAAGTCCCTTGATGGACGGTTTCGCTGACGTTTCGATGGAATCTTATCCATCTTTTTCAAAGTGTTGATCACTGGTCGGTGTCTTGGCGTTGAGTGTCGAGACTGGCTCCGAGGGTGCCGGTTTTATGTGCTCGGGGCGTGGCTCTATTGGTTGGACGGATCTGGCCAATAGAGGCTCGGCTTTGGCTGCGCGTTGTCGGTCCTGTGGTTCTTTGTAATGTTTGTGTTGGTGAAGTAACATTGAATTATTGTTTCTCTTGGTTGGACTTGGTACTGGGATAGAATATGTTTTCAAGAGTTCGGTAAACGTTGGCTATCATCCCGATTATTTAAGTTGTAGGGCCTCTTTTCTATTTCTACGACTTCTTTGATTACCCTAGTGGATAGATTATCACTTTTTTGTAGGGTTCTGGTTTTGTCAAAATCGATTTTGTGGCCGGTATTCTGTGCATGTTGTGCTAGAGAAGAGGTGGTGGATTTTTGTTTTACGGTGTTTTTGTGCTCTTCGCTTCTGGCGCAAATTTTCCTGTTTGTTTGGCCTATGTATGAAAAACCGCAGTCCTGTCACGGAATTTCATATACACCTTGGTCTTCTAAGGCTATATTGTCTTTTGGTGTAGGTAAAATATCTCTAATTTTTTGATTCGTTGTGTAAATGGTCTCAATTTGGTGTTTTCCTAGAAGTCTGTGATGCCTTTTATATATGGGAGAAATGCTTTTGTAGTATATGTCTTTCTTTCCGATTTGTGTTGTTTATTTAGGGCCCGCCGGATCGTGTTTTGACTGTATCCATTTGAAAGTAAAAACGTTTCGAAGGAGCTTGGTTTCTTGTTGCAAATGTTCCTTGTCTGTTAGGGTTTCTGATCGGTGAGCTAAGGATTTGGCAACGGAGAAGAATTGGGCTGGGTGATGATGTGAGCTGGCATTTAAGTATCTGTTTGTATGTGTCGGTTTTTTATATACTAAGTGAGACAAAGAACCATCTGATTTTCTTTGAAGCAAGACATCTAGGAATGGTAGTTTTTCTGCTACTTCTCTTTCCATTGTAAATTTAGTGTTTGGATGTATATTGTTAAGGTGTTCCAGGAACTTGTTTAGGTTGTCTTCACCGTGTTGCCATACCACAAATGTGTCATCTACGTATCGTAACCATGATTTAAAAAGAAGGATTTCGCTAGCTTGGTCTTGTTTCGACAAATTGCAAAAAGTATTTAACTCACATCTACCTAACACCATTAAGGCTAAACATCGCGTAAGAAATGAAGAGATGAGAACAAGATCCAAAGTATCAAACGTAATCGAGCGGGTTTGCAGGTTAAGATGAAGCTAGACAGGACCTGTGGCACGCATGACAGACAATCGGTGGACCAAGATGCTTGTGGAATGGAGACCGCGAAGATACAGAAGACCTGTCGGAAGACCATAAACTCATTGGACAGATGATATTAACCATTTGTAAGCAAAGCTTAAGACAGACAATACTGGAGAAGCCTGGGGGAGGCCTACATCCGACGATGAATGAACGGCTGATGATGGTGACGAATAGGCGAACCAGTCCGAGGGCTCGTCGAAGTGGCTTTGCAGTCAGCCGGTGTTAAATCTTTTTCTTCTGATTCGTGGTGCCTGTTAAGCCTGTGTAGTCTGTTTTGGGAATGTCAGCTGTGTAGATATGGAATAAGGTCGGTGAAAGCGGTGATCTTTGCAGTACTCCTGCTTCTACTATTTTTTCTGTTCAATATGAAGAACTAGAGTAATTTGATGATGTCCTAACTGGAATTAAGGATCTACTCCATTGATGATGTTGGTGAGATATGACCACTTGGTTTTGTAGAAAGCTTTTTACCGGTCCGTCTGAGGTCTATGAAGCGACATAGCGAGCAATAATTGACTCGTGTGGCACGTATCTTTCGATAAGAACAGTTTCTGTTTGCCAATGATTGTCACCATTATCTTTCCAGCTAACTGTTGCATGTGAAATTCCTTTAAAATTAAGGATCACTTGTGTCACCATGGCGTGCTCTCTTGTTTGGTCTCAGGGCAATGATCGTGGAGCAGTGTTTGATCCCTCATAATAGTTCTTGAGTAGAAGCTACCTGGGCTGTTTCCAAGCATGTTTAAATTCTTTTAATAACCTGGCTGGTGAAATGATTTCTGCTTAGAAGTCAACATTCATGGCGCCCACTAAGAACTGACCTTTGACATAATTGAGACTCTGCTGATGATACTGCGAACCATGCCAGTTGGAATGGACTATAACACTGATCTCAACACGACAATCTTGCAAAATCAATGCCAGCTAAAAACCTGTCATTTTCCCTTTTAACCCACACGACACTGCGCTTACCATCATCGTCTCAATTCGAGCATTTATTGCAGACTGATTCGTAATTACGTTTGTTTTAAGGAAGACATGCATGCATTCATGTGACCTCTTAGTTTTCCAACAACGAATTAAGACACTGGAGTAGACAACTTATTAAACTAACGTTGGAAACTGTTTGGAACAACGAAATTGAACACTCTGGAGAATCTTTGCATTTAATAGATCCAAGGTATTCGACCGTGTTTGGCATGATAGATTGTTGGGTAAGCTACACTCTTATGGTATGTCTGAAAAGTTTGGTTTATTGCTTTCGTGTTTCGTCAGAGAGCGTTCTTTACGAGTGGCAGCCGTTGGATTACTTTCTAATATTGTCTTCCTCTCTCTTTTCCATTTATATTAACGACCTGTTATAAAGGACCGGGAATTTTAATCTACAGCTTTGCAAATGACAGTACGCTTATTTCCTCCTTCACTTTGAATGCTCGAACATCGGCTACTCATGCAAATATCCGCAGATAGCAGGAAACCGTTCGACTTAACAAAGACTTGAAAAAACTTCAAAAATCGAGGGGGCGGTTTCTTCATTTTCACTCCTCGTGCAACCCTTTTCAAGCAGTTATATGGAGAACTTCATCCCTTTGGAGTGATTTGCCCAGAACTGTTTCCCACCGAATACAAATTACAGCGATTTAAGACTAAAGTGGATTACTTTTTCTGCACACGCGTCGCTACTCTAGCTCTTTAGTTTGCAGCCAAAAATGCCACTTGCATACTCAGGCATAAACGACATCGCGGATAAAACTATTATGATTGAGACATGGTTATAATTTACTAAAAATTCATAACTTACAATTAGTATTTCCTTTTGTATTGACAGCTGTAAAATGTGATTTATCATCTCTCGAAACCCAAAAGCTAGTGTTTTGTAAACACTGTCCAGATCTCCTGACTCAGGTAATTTCGTACGTCACGCTATGACAACTTCATCTTATAATATTTATGAGTTCCTGGCTGCCAAACCTCCGAATAAGACGCCCCGCTGTGTCCTCATTGAACTGAGATCCTCTTTTCAAGTGGTTTAAGTTCTTCCGTTTCATTGAGACTTAAAAGAAGATAAATATAAATTTCGTCGTGTAGTAAAAGCCAAAATACCAGAAAAGAAAGAAAAAAGGGTGATTTATTAGACCCATCGGATAGTGTCAAGTTGGCGACACGGTTTCAGGCGCCGGCGTTTAAAATCGACCGCACCAGAATGAGGTGTCTGTCTTGTCTCGGATCACTCGAAAATCGTTTGGTTTACGGCTCTGTGGGTTCGAATATTTACTGTTATAGGGGTTCTTAAGTGACCGTTCGAGTCATTCGACAACTATGTTTAAAATTATGGGACTTTAATATACATACTATACTATTAGTGCCTGCTGGCGAAATATTAGCAATAGAAATGTCAGTAATGGCACAGTATTCCGAACACGGCGATAATAATAGCAACACAAACTGTTTCAGGACTATATGTGGCAACCTTACATAAAGTCTACGTTAAAATATCTGGTACAAGTGACTGTAATGACTGTAATGATATATATATATATATATATATATATATATATATATATATATATATATATATATATATATATATATATATATATACAGATATATACAGATATATATATATATATATATATATATATATATATATATATATATATATATATATATATATATATATATATATATATATACAGATATATATATATATATATATATATATATATATATATATATATATATATATATATATATGCATATAAATTTTACAATTAACATCACCTAGTACATATAAAATAGTAATGTTACAAACAATATTTTTTCAATGAATGCACCTAGGAATTTAAATCTGTTACAACCTAATGCACAAAACTATTAAATTTTGACTAATAATTTATGATTTACGGAACTACAAGCTAAGAATTTTTACCTTACAAAACCTAACCCATCAATATAACATATGTACATATTTTCAATCCTATCCTAATCTAATGAAGGAAATAATAACGTTCCGAATTTTTTTTGTCAATACTGTATATCTAATGCATGTAAAAAAAGTCTTGTGTATAATAAACTATTTCAGGACAAGAATTCTTATTTCAAAACTTTTTTTGGGAAATATTTTATTGAAATTTATCTGTTAACATAAAGGTATATTGTTTTAGTTATTTTGTTCATAACTCTTTTTTTATAATCACGAATATGTGTATTCTAGGGAATTTTTTATAGGTTACAGTCTTCCTTCTCTCAGCCTTTGATTCCATCCGTTTCTATCTTCCCAGTCTCCATCTGTTAGACCCCTGTCCTCCATAGCCTCGTCCACATCGTCTCTCCACGATCGTCTGGATCTTCCTCTTTTTTTTCTCCCTATAGGGCTCCACTCCGTTATTTTCTTTATCCACCTATTATCTTCGCTTCGTCTTATGTGTCCATACCATTTTAATCGTTTTTTTCTTCAATGGTGTTTATTACGTTCTCTTTGATGTTCATTCTGCTTCTTATTTCTTCATTTGTTATTCTCTCCATACGTGTCACTCTACAACATCTTCTCCAACACTCCATCTCTACTGCGTTAATTTTAGATTTATTTCTTTTGTTGATCGTCCATGTTTCTGATCCGTATGTCATTATACTTTGTATTATTGATTTGTATATGCGTGTTTTGTTTCTCTTTGTAATGTGCTTGTCCCACAGGATCGAATTTAATTGTCTTATGCATGTTCGCGTTTGTCCTAATCTAACTTTAATCTCTTCTTCTGATGTTGCGTTTTTTGAAATGATGGTTCCTAGATATTTAAATCTATCGGTTCCTTTGGTTATTGTTTCATTATCTACTTCTAGATTCTCCACGTTTCCCTCCTTTGTTGTTAGATATTCCGTTTTATCCAAAGTTTATCGCTAACCCTGCTTTAGTGTATTCTTCTTTCAGTTTTCTTACCATATAACTGAGGTCTTCCTCATCTTGCGCTATGATTACTTGGTCGTCTGCGAAACTTAGAGTATATAAGTAATATTCTCGTATTGGGACTCCCATTCCACTACATTTTTGCTTCCATTTTTTTAATGTTTGTTCGAGGTATATTTTGAATACTGTTGGGGATGTAGAGCATCCTTGTAATAGGCCTTTTGATGTTTGGAGTCTCTTCCCTATTTTATGTCCTATTTTTATGTTCACTGTGTTGTTTTCGTAGAGAGCTTTTACTGCGTATATTAGTTCTTTGTCAATGCCTATTTCTTTCATTGCGTTCCATAATCTTTGTCTTAGTACTGAGTCATAGGCCTTTCTTATGTCTATGAAAGCTAGATGAACTTCTCTATTCTTTGCCAGTTTTTTTTCCATCGTTTGTTTTATAGTGTATATGTGGTCTATACATGATTTTCCGGCCGTAAAACCTGCTTGGTCTTCTCCAATTTTTCCTTTTATATTTTCCTCCATGATATTTTTAATAATTTTTCCATACAAACGTCCCATACTCGATATTATGCTTAGGCTTCTATAGTTTGTGCATTTTCTGCGGTCTCCCTTTTTAAATATAGATACTATATAAGCTTTTGACCATTCCTCCGGTATTTTTTCTCCATTTATCAATCTGTGGAACATGTTTCTCAGCATTCGATGTAATTTATTAGACCCGTCCTTAATCATTTCATTTACCACACCCAGGCCCTGCAGATTTATTATTTTTGAGTGTTTTTATTGTCTTCTTTACTTCTTCATTGCTTAGTTCTATCTCTTTTATTTCATTATTCTGTTCTTCTTCAGGGTTCTCTTCTTGGAATTCTTGTCTGTTCTCTGTTAGCAGCTTCTTATAATATTCTTCCCACTCGCTTTCTGGAATGTACTCTATATACGTCTTAATTAAGACTATAGCGAATGTATACACAGCGAACCAAATTCAAGCAGAGATAAACGGAGAACTTACCAAACCGATACCAGCTGGGAACGGTGTTCCACAGGGGGACTCACTGAGTCCCCTTCTCTTCAACATTGACTATACGCTCCGAAAATATAACAAGAAATTAAATCTAAGCTACATAATCAGATCAGTCTTCCTATCACATAATGAAAGAGCCGACTTACAGGCTAGGGTTGCCATCACCTCGGGCACTCCAATTAACTCAATCCTCGCCCCAAAAGATCTAAATACTTTTTCAAACAGACTTTTGATAATCTATTTCAGCTGGAGTGGGACCTGCGGGAGGATTCGTGCAAGTTGTGGGGGGTTAAACCTCTAGTTTTTCCGCCCCTTCAGCTCGATGCTCTGTCACGTAGAGAGAATACAATATGGGGAAGGGTCGCTATCGGACACACCTACCTCACTCATTCTTATTTGTTGAAAGGTGATTCGCCACCCAGATGTCCAAACTGCGACAATATTCTAATTATTAACCATATTTTAACTTCAAATGAATATTTAGACAAGGTTAGATCTATTAAAACCTCTCGATCAAATATTGATTCCAAATGTTACAAATATCTCCAATTTGATCAAATTCTTCAAAGAAACACAATTATTTTCTAAGATTTAAACGTCCTACTTATGGCGCCAAATGATCCTCGATATCGACGCGCCAAACTAAAATAATCAATCAATCAATCTCTTCAACATCTTCATGGATGAAATAATAGGAAAAGTGCGGACCGTGAGAGGATATAAAGTGAGAGACAATGAAATTAACATTTTATATTATGCCGATGACGCAGTACTATTTGCGGAAAATGAAGACGATCTACGGCGACTCCTACACCAATTTAATTGCACGGCTAAATCCTGTACTATGGTAGTATCTGCCTCTAAGACAAAATGTATAACAACGTCAAAGACATCCTTAAGATGTAAACTTGAGGTGGACGGAGAAGTTATTAAACAGTAAATGAAGTTTGAATATCTAGGCATAGAAATATCTGCTCATGGTAATGTTGAAGCGAAGGTAAGGGAACAAACAACGAGAGCTACAAAAATAGTAGGATGCTTAAACGACACGATATGGCGTAACAAAAACAGAGGAAACCAAGCCAAATCGAGACAGAACAAAACTGCAATAATACCTGTTATGACATATACTGCGGATACCAGGCCAGAAATATCGAAAACCAAAAGACCAATGGAATCAACAGAAATGAAGGTACTTCGCAGAATAGCTGGAAAGACATTTTTAGTTGGGGAGAGAAGTGAAGATATACGAAACAGGTGTGGGGTAGAGGATATCAACGATTGGGTGATGAGATGGAGAAGAGAGTGGAATGAACAAATTGGTAGGATGGAAGACCGAAGAATAGTGAGAATTGCTCGTGATAGCTCACCACCACGACATAGGAGTGTAGGCCGCACCCGAAAGAGGTCATGTGATGTTCTGAGTGTGGCGAAATAGTGGCGAACAGGTGTATGAGATTGAACAGGCGATAAGCCTAAGTTAGAGAAAGAAGAAGAAAGATTTTTATTCTTCATACTTCTAAGAATTAATCAAAAAATTTTTTTTAATAAAATTCCAGTCCATTATAAAGTTACAGCATTAAATGTGACGTGGCGTCGGATTCGGACCGCTACCTGTTTTCAGACACTATCTACAATATTACTGTCAGTTTTTAATATTTTTCAACTCTTTTTAATTTTAATAATTACTTTTTCTAGAAAATGTTTTTTTAATTTTCCTAATAGACAATTTTTTATAAATAATTGAACATAAATTTTTTGGTCGAAAATTGCATACTGAAGTTTCAAACTACTACATTATTTTACAAGATTGATTTTTTTTACAGATTGGATTATTTTTTGTGAAGTTATCCTGCAGATAAAGAAGCGCCATAGTTTTCCTCAGTGATACTCGCTACATTATGTTACATTAGGTTTGGAGGTCGGTACATTAAGTTAGGTTAATATTCGCTTCATTAGGTTATGTTCGGTTTGGTCTTCGCTATATTTATGTTATATTAGGTTTAGAGATCCTGGTTTAATGTTCTTGGTGTAATTGAAATTGTAAAAAAGCATATTTATTAAAAAATGAGTTCAAATCATGATTACTAATCAAAAATCCGCCCAAACAGATCGACAGAGAAGTCAAAAACGAAGATTATAAATAATAATGATTGAGATTCCTTCAAAATTGCGTGACCAAAACACATTTTATTGTCAAAAAGGCGTTTTTTTAAAAAAAAGCAATATATATATTGATAAATGGGCGTTGATTTGGGAGCAAATATGTCCTGGCATGAATATGTTGCAGGCATATCAAGGAGAGCTTCTCAAAAGTTGGAAATATTATTTCGAACCAGAAAGCTTTACACTCCACAACAACTGTTAATTCTTTATAAAGCTCAAATTCGACCAACTATGGAATACTGCTCCCATGTTTGGGGCTCCCCTCCCAAACATACACTGCATTTATTGGATTCTGTTCAGAGAAGAGCTGTTTATCTGATTGGAGACCCGGAACTGACCGGCAGCCTTGATCCGCTGGAATATCGAAGAACGGTTGGCGACTTGAGTCTGTTCTACAAGTATTTTCATGAAAAGTGTTCAAAGGATCTAGCCCGCTTAATTCCTCCCAGAGCGGTGCACGTTAGAAATACACGTCGCGCTGATACTTCACATCCGTATGAGGTTCAGATTGTTACTCCGCGTACAACGCTTTTCAAGCAGTCTTCTATATGGAGAACATCATCCCTTTGGAATAATTTGCCCAGGGTTGTGTTTCCCACCGAGTACAATTTACAGCGATTCAAGTACAACGTGAATCGCTTTTTCCGCACGCATGCCGCTCTTGGAACGCTTTAGTACGTGTGCTGGACCCATAAAAAAATAACCGGTCAAGTGCAAGTTGAACTTACGCAATTAGTGTTCCGTACGTTGATTGCTTTTAAAATAAAAAATGTTGTAACGGAAGTATAAAATGATCAGTGACTTCACAAAACACACCCCAAATGAGTTTTCAACAAAGTTTATTTCCAATCTTTACTGAAAATTGATGACCTTGAAATTTCTATTTTTTTTATATATACCAGATAAATTATTACAGGTAATGCACTCGTGATAATTTTCATTCAATCTACACCCCCCGTGGAGAATATTCCAGAATTTTTTCAAAATTTTTTGATAAGTACTTTTCGAGTTAAGGCGGGTGGACAGCGATTTTTCGCATTTTTAAAAATAATACAAAGAAAAGTGCGCGCAAGTATTACATTATATATATATATATATATATATATATATATATATATATATATATATATATATTTACTCGTGTTTTCACAAGCTTTCATTTGACACCACACTCGATTACCTAGTAAAAAAAATTTTTTTTCACTTCCGACTTCACCCCCCAAAATTAATCCCTTAAGTCAAAATTTAACTTTCAAAACTACATGGCTCTGATCAGGCCATCAATTCCTATATTATTACCAAATTTCAACTTTCTATGACAAATAGTTTCGGAGAAAATCGGGTGTGATAGACAGACGGACAGACAGACACCGAAGTGATCTTATAAGTGTTCCGTACGGAACACTAAAAAATGACTAAATATCATGGCAAATACTCAAAAATCCGCTGAAGTCGACAGATAGAGATATCAAGAACGAAGATCATTCCTCTACTTAACTTTCTTTTACAGAAAAGTACTTATTAATTAATATTATATTAATTTAGTTTCAGAAAGTCATTTTACCAATTTTTTTTGTCCGTTTTCTGAATTTTTTTTATTAAAAAACTATTTATAACACGTACGATTCTTATAATCATCTGCCTTACTATAAAATGTAGTTAGTTAAAATGTGAGTAAATTTCACCCAAAGTAAAAAAAATTAAACGAATGTCAAATAATCTATTTAAAGAAACGCATTATCAATTTCCTTCATTCTCCTCCGTTCAATTTTATGTTTATTATTCCTTCCATTATAAGCTTTTAGGTTAATTCACTTTTGCCGATGAGTGATAGAAATATAAATATTATTTTAGAACATGTGTTAGTTTAGGGTTTTTCGGTTTTATTTCTGAATCAATATTTACCACTTTTTTTCGGTTTTAATTCATTCGGTGTTAAAATGCCGACCGTCAAACGATCGGTTGTCGAAAGCAGGTTTATTTTTGAAGATAGAAAAATTTACATCACAACACTTGTCAGTAATAGTCAATTTTAAATATTACATTATAGACAGTGAAAATATGACTTGAAATGAAAGGCGAATAAATATTAAATGCTAGAAATAACTCGACCTTAATAAGTTGTTACATAAGATAAGATGTTTGTGGCTTAGCCAAGGAGGGGCATATACGTCTCACCATCCCCCTCCCACTCTCCCTTCCTCCGCCGCAATGCATATCAAATATTTCCACTTCTGACCATCGATTTTAAATGACGTTTACACATTTAGAGTGTCACAGTACACATAACTCTATATGAAAGATCGTTCAGTTATCAAATTTCGCAAAAATAAAATCTGGTCCCGTTGAATTTGAAAAGCGTCCCGCCTCAGATTTTTTAAAATTTAATTCGTGCTCTAGCACAGCATCTCTGTTCCAGCATGAATAGTACCTAGACTCTCCTGAGCCGCAATGCCGCTCTGTTGAGTACGTTGAGTCTGATTTCTGATACGGAGTGATTGATTTACATATGGTAGTGCTTATATATTTGCCCTCTGCAAAATAGAGTTACGGAAAAACTGTTATTTTAGTCGTAAGTCTAGTTTTATTTTATTGTATATTATATTATGATAAGTAGGTTAAGTGAGAAAGCCTAGCTTCTACTTCGCCTTTTGTGTGTTCAAGTTACCAACACTATATTATTGTAATTATAATGTGAATGTACAATAAAGACATTATTATTATAAATAGATATATATATATATATATATATATATATATATATATATATATATTCATATACACGGTGATATGAAAATCACTTAATATATTAAAACTGTAGCAAAAAAATTGAAAAAAAATATTGATGAATAGAGCCCCTCGATAATAACGAGGCCGCCATAGATTTTTAATCCAAAAACTTCACCACGCCTGTCTTTCTGACGGTGACTTGAAAACTACTTCCAATACCTATTTTACTATTCTAATTAGTTCACTATTTCATTATTTCTATGATTCTAAATAATTAATAAACAGTTTGTTTCTTCTTAATAAATTACAAATTTCACAGTAAAAACTACACCAAACTCATCAAATATAGGTTAAAAATTAGACATGACATACACAGCAAAAAAATATTACTGGTTGTATTTAATTAAGGAAACTCTAACAAAAACTAAATATTACTAATCTTCGACAACATCAATGAAACTTTTAGGGCAGTATTTGCATTATCAATTGGCAATATTTTACGAAAAAACATTTATTTTCACAACGTATCAAAACAGAAACAAAAGGTATTATCGTTGATATTTCTCCGATGGTTTTATCATATCTCCTCAACTCGCTGTAAAAACTCCCTCCCCTCATTCAGGCATTCCAGTATTCATCTCAGCTATGCCAATGGCGGCGCATTACTTATTCAAGTTACGTAGTGATTTGTAAAATTTTCAACTATTATCAAATTTAATAACGATAAGTATTAGGTTGTCGACCTCGGTAGCACGATGGGTTGAAAATTTGCCAAGTCACCCGCAGGTCATTGGTTTGAATCCGGCTAAATATATATATATATATATATATATATATATATATATATATATATATATATATATATATATATATATATCTATATATATATCTATATATATATATATATATATATATATATATATATATATATATATATATATGATGAAAAAAATCGTTAGATTTCGAGTCAAAATTAGCTAATTAAAATGTTTTTACTCATGAGACTAACAAAAATGTTCTTTCTTTCCCGCAGGCTTAGCACAGGTAGTTTTACTTTGAATTGTGATTAACAGCAGGGTTATTTAGATTTACGTAACAATAAATATAATCTTAGGATACAGAAATTTGTAGTTGTGGCAGTAGATAAACCGATCTAAAGTGGAGATTTTTACGAATTTATAATTCTCAATATCTCGAAAATTAACGATTTTTCCTAAGGTTATATTTACAAATTTAGGTGAGTGATGGCCTATCAGTCGTCGAAGGGAATAGGTTGGTTTTTGGGACACCAGGTATATACATTCTTGGTAGAACTTTGCAGACTTTGCTAAGATTTAACCCTACTAATTTCGACGAAACGTCTGCCAAAATTCACCTGGAATTTAATAAACGAACGGATGTCTTTCCGTACTACCACTTACACATCTCTCCACCAGTGAATCACTATAGAATTTGTTCTACTTCCATTGAAATAGCTAGATGTAGGGTAAGAGGAGGGAAAATAAAAAGTGATTTTCTTTAACGAAAAAATAGAACACTAAACGGGGTGTTACTTATAGACGGGGGCGGGCAAAGGACAACCAGAGCGAGGCGGTGTGGCGAAGACCCTTGATAAAAAAACCTCTTTCACTAGAACTTTATAAGCACAAAGTCAAGCCAACACAGTAAACTCAAAATCGATGTCTGTTAGGGAGGATTTTTCACAAAACAGATCCTTTTTATACAGCGAAACTTTGAACACTTACATCCATTTAACAATCTGTACCCGGAGGAGAGAGAGGCGTTATTCACCAAAAATAAATCTCAATAAAAAAAACATTATTTCTAAGGGGATCGGGTACCCTGAAACATAAGAAGATGCAAAATGTTCTGAAAGTGATTTTCTCAGGAATACAGTACTTTTCCGTAACGAGAAAAATAAGAGTAACATAACCGCAACTTTGTCCAGACGAAATAACTTCTTATTAGTCAGTAATTATTACTTTTAACACTTTTGCAACTTTTAATTAACGAACTGTTAGCAAACTACCTTACGTCTACCCATTACTGAACCCCGTGAAAGAAAAGCGAAATCTACCGGCCGCCTTTAATGAAGCTTTTAATTCCGTTTTCTTAATTGGGTAATTCGAACCGGTATCGATATCACCTTATGGCCTTATTAGCATTTGAAATCGCTTACATAAACCTCAATTAATAAATGACATTACTAACTACCTGAACGTATTTACTGTACTGAACAAAAACCGCCAGTAAATATAACGGTAAGAAATGATGATGAGAGAGATACGAAGTCCGCGAAGATTGTAACTCATAATATTTAATTTTTCTGGAAATAAAAATAAAACAAATTATACTGCATTTATTTGAAACTGATAATGAGTAATAAAGATGCCAGTGGACTGACCGGCGCACAGTGCGAAATTTAGGAAGTTTAGCGGAACTTTATTCAATTTTTGAAATACGTAAAATGCATAAGATTATTCATTATTTTGGTAGGTTAATATCCCACCTCTAAAACCTCATACTCAGTTTGGGGATTAACCCTGCGAAACAACTGCAAAATGCACCTGAAAGTTGCATTACTTATTCAATTATACTTTTTGCCTACAGAAAGCTATTCGATTTGTTTAAGTTAATAGAGTGGTACATACAAACGGCAAGTCAGTAGGCCATGATTTTTTCTTCATTTATTTTATAAGAAAATTGTCAATTATTGGCATTTAAATAATTGCAAAATCTTTTCTTACTCGTGTGTGATTTGTTCGTGAAAAAAGTGATTTTTAAGAAGTAAGTAAAATTTACATTTTTAACTTTAGTGGAGACTTTAAAAAGTGATACTACATAATACCAGCTTGAAACGCACAAAATTTGAAAGGTTTTTTTTTCCTCTGTTGGAAACACAAAAGATCTTCTGCGATATTTTGCGATCTTCTTTTAAATTAAACATTTTCCAGAATGACTTTGCAAATTTCATATAACTGCATATTCCAAAACTGGAAGGAAGAACCGACATCGGACGCCATCATTGGTTTGGTTTTGGAAAAAATAGGCTCACCAATGCATCTGACGCTCTTTGCAGTTTAAATCAACTCTTCGTGCGCTGGTTTGTAAAATACAAAAAAGGTGGAGGGAATCCAGTCGAAATTTAGCATCATTTCTGAATAAAAATGCTAGCTGGCTTGAAAATAATGTAAAATTTTCAAATGCTGTAAGGGATGCATTGCCTAGTGGATCGAGGACCAATGCAGGCAGACCTAAAAAAGAATTTAGGGATTGTCATCCTAAAGTGCAAAACAGAAAAGTACATCATCTTTTGAAGTCCGGTAGTCAAGACGAGTTAGCCAAAGCAACTACAACAAAGCTATACCAATCTGGAAAACGAAACTCTGCAGCGATTGTCAAGGAACTGGCATCTGGTTCTCCAGAAAGGGGTAGCAAAATCAAGAAGGTTCGCCTGTCTTCTTCAAACGGCCCACGAAAATTAACTCCAGACCAGGCTTTGGCGCTACTTATTGATGCAAACTTATCGTCAAATCAGTACAATATTGTTCGAGATCAAGCAAAAAATCACCGTTGCACTTTGTATCCACCTTATTATGTTGTAAAAGAGGCAAAGAGGTTGTGCTATCCAAAGGACATAATAATAACTGAAGTTTCAGCTGAAGTATAAGTTCAGTCGCTTATAAATCATACCGTAGCAAGACTGTGTACAGGGCTAGAAGGGATTCTTAGAACTTTATCAAACGTTAAAGCACTAAATATTATCGTAAAGTGGGGTTGTGATGGGGCGGAACAAGTTAATTATCGACAAAAGTATATGGACAAACATAGCTCTGATGATAGTATGTTTAGTGGTACCAATCCAAATGTGCTCCGTAAGTGATAATGGTGATAATCAGTCAGTAATGTGGAAAAACCCTGCTTTTTCTTCCACACGGTACTGTCGCCCCATTAAGTTCGTTTTTGCCAAAGAAACAGTCAGTGTAATTATCTCAGAAGTAAACAAAGTGAAAGAACAAATATCTCAACTTACTCCAACCACTATACTTGTAGATGACAAGCAATTTCAGGTTACAGCAAATATGATCTTTTGTATGATTGACGGTAAAGTATGCAAGGCTGTATCATCCTGTGCATCATCACAAACATGCTACTTATGTGGAGCTAAACCTAGTGAAATGAACAACATCTGCGATATACCTCAAAAAAATATAAATGAATCCTTTTTATCCCTTGGACTATCACCCCTCCATGCATGGATAAGGTTTTTGGAATGTATTTTACATATATCGTACAAACTGGATATTAAGGCATGGCAATCTCGTGGAGCAGAAAATAAAAAAAAAGTTGCAGAGAAGAAAAAATACATTCAACAAAAATTCAAAGAGGAGCTTGGCTTGCATATAGATATGCCAAAACAGCAGACCGGAAATACAAACGATGGTAATACCGCGAGAAAATTCTTTAGAAATGCCGAAAAGTCTTCCGAAATAACTGGCGTTAATTTAGATTTGATCAAGCGTTTTCATGTGCTGTTAGAGTGCCTAAATTGTGGTCTTAAAATTGATTCAGAAAAGTTCGGCGAATATGCAAGAGAAACTTTGGAATTTTATTTGAAAGAATATTTCTGGTACTCAATGCCCGTAAGTGTGCATAAAGTCCTTTGTCATGGAAAAGATATTATAGCCTCTTGCATTCTTCCGATCGGACAATTTTCTGAAGAAGCTCAGGAGGCAAGAAACAAAGACTGCAGAAAATATCGCGAACTTTTTACTAGAAAAACATCCCGAATTGACACAAATACGGATTTATTTAATCGACTGCTTATTTCATCGGATCCGTACATCGCTAGTCTGTATAAAGCACCTAAAACCAAGCATAGTGAAGTTACACCAGAAGTTTTAGAGTTGTTAGAAAGATTTGCAGACCCATGTAATGATTGCGAGTCTTCAGACGATTGCAATGAGTCTCGTTCTGAATAGATGTTCAAAATGTTGTTACAAAATGCATGTTTTTTTTAATTGTTCTATAATAAAAAACACAAATAAACTGAAAAATTTTAAATAAAACACATTAATTTTTATTAAAAATTTTAAAAAACCGACAAATAGAACTATTTTACTGCTTTAAATAATTAAGTTCCGATAAACTCAAGAAATTTCGCACTGTGCGGCGGTCCTATAACAGAGATGTGCTATCTATTCCCAGTAATCCAGTGAAAATAGACATTTAACTTTGCAAAAATTCGCATAGAGCTGAAAATTAGTATAGGTCTTAAATACACTATTACAAATAAAACATCAAAAGTCCTCACCGATTCTACGTTTACTAAAAACTTTTTTCAAGGTCAAAAGTCAAAAATATCGGTTTTTCGCATTTTGTTATCGTAAAAATAGGTCAAACAAACCTTGTAGATCATGCAAACAAAAATTGTCCGTATACTTTTTTTCCCTACGAATCATTATTCCTGAGATATCGCGATGCCAAAAGTTGGAGAAGTCGTATTCTACATAATATGCACACATTTCTGCACACCTTTGAGATAGTGTACTTGGCGCATTTTTTTTAACGTGGTTTTCCCAGTAGGCATACTCCACGATCTATTGTGATTAAGTTTCATTATACAGTATCCTATTGATTGAAAAAATGGTACTATTGGTTATGATTAAAATAGAACGGATTATTGTTGATTTCGGGAAAATTTTATTCTGATTGATAATCTTCAAATGCTTTGTTTTCTATTGTCATACCATACTTTGTTGAAAATATCGTGGTGATTGTCAATCAAACAGATAAATGTTAAACTTCCTTGTTTCTCAGTTATAATAATTTTATTACCATACTTTAACTTTAATCTTGTCTTAATTGTTCTATTATCTATAGCTGGATTCTTCCAATGAAAACTGACAGTCATCACTATTTTTTCAATGTATGCAAATATTTCTTCCATCGCCAAAGTAATAAAATCATCTTCAGGACGACTGATTTTACCCCCCCTCGTGGGTCTTAAAAAGGAATTATAACATTCATTAGAGTACTTAGCCTCAGCAGCAACTAAATCATATCATACTCAATGCGTGCAATAACAGCTTTTGCTACGTCATCAGAACGAGTCCGAGCTGCCTTCAAATTAGAATCTTTAAATGCAAGTGTATCAACATGATAAATTTTACGCCGAGCATTCGGTGCTTCTTTTTCAGCCTCTTCATTTGCTTCACCGCCGCAAAATAAGCAATAATTTTTAAAACAAAAAACCGACTCACTTACTCGCACTCTAGTACGAGGTGGATTAATCGTAGATATACTGGTTTGTTCCATCTCATGCTGTCTTTTAGCTGCAGCAGTACTACTCTTCCGAGTGTACATTTTACGATACTGCACATGAAATATCACAAATTGTTCATCTTTCAGGTATTTAAGAATCCCATCATTTCTTTCAACACTTGAATCAATCAAAGTCTTCATTCCACGATCAACAACAACAATTTCACTTTCAGTCAAAGGTTTACTACATATATAGCAAAAGTGCGACATTTTTTAAAAATTATTTAACGGCACAAATTGAAATCAAAATATTGTCAATAAGCACGTCTGTTCACTACAAGGAAACGTTCACTACTAAAAGTAGTTATTTCATTTACGTCCTTCAAAAAAGGGCAGGTATACGATCGTCGCCACTCAAACAATGGAGTAGCTGGCAGATGTTGCTCAAGGTTATACGGGCGAACGGAATTAGAGACCGAGTGTATATTCATTCAGAATCATATAATTTGCACGTATTTTAGTGTGTGAGTCACAACACACAAACTAATATTTCCATATTTTTACTTATATTGAAGGTCCAATGACGTACACAGGCAGCGTAAGAGTGCATATTAGTATTTTCTATGTTTCAAATCGCGATATTTCAGGAATGGTGATTCATAGGAAAAAAGTATAAGAACATTTTTTGTATGATCTACAACTTTTGACCTATTTTTACGATAATACTTACCGTTTACGAGAAAAATGCGAAAAATCGATATTTTTGACATTTGACCTTGAATAAAATTTTTAGCAGACCTAGGATCGGTGGGGACTTTTCATATTTTATTTTTAATAGTGTATTTAAGACCTATACCAATTTTCAGCTCTACGCGAATTATTGCGAAGTTACTACTTTTTTCGTTTATTTTGACTGGATAAGTTCTTGGAATGTTCATGTCAGATTGGGGTGACTTTTCGACAGGCATCTTCTTTAAGGATCTTAATTTTTTGACATTAGAACACGGCTTATATTGGTTATTTGACCATTTTTTCCATGTTCCTCTTTTACGCCTCATTAGCAAACTGGACGTCTACTATTGTAAATTGAAACGTCAGTTGAGATGTAGAGCAAGTATACCCTACATCTAACTGACATCACCTAATCCACAGTTGTATCTTCTCTCATTACTTTTTGACACGTAGGCTGAAAAGATTTTGGTCTGACACATAGATGTCGTCCTTTTCAAAAAATCCCTATGATTTTTAGAAAGTACCAACTTTCAAACGATACGTGTCAAAATCTGATGACATTTCGACGATTAGTTTACAAGTTACAGTAGTTTTAGTGACGCTACTTTTGATATTTTTAAAACAATGGAAAAAATCGAATTTCGGGTGGTGATTAGACACTGTTTTTTGATGGGAAAAAATACCGTTCATTGAAATCAAAAATATTGTCAATAAGCACGTCTGTTCACTACAAAGAAACGTTCGCTACTAAAAGTAGTTATTTCATTTACGTCCTTCAAAAAAGGGCAGGTATACGACAATCGCCACTCGAACAATGGAGTAGCTGACAGATGTTGCTTAAGGTTATATGGGCGAACGGAATTAGGGACCGAGAGTATATTCACTCAGAATCATATAATTTGTACGTATTTTAGTGTGTGAGTCACACAAACCAATATTTCCATATTTTTACTTATATTGCACGTCCAATGACATATACAGGCCGCGTAAGAGTGCATATTAGTATTTTCGATGTTTGAAATCGCGATATCTCATGAATGGTGATTCATAGGAACAAAGTATAAAAACAATTTTTGTAGAGAATTGCATGATTTACAGCTTTTGTCTGACCTATTTTTACGATAACACTTACCGTTTACGAGAAAAAATGCGAAAAACCGATATTTTTTACCTTTGACCTCGAATAAAATTTTTAGCAGACGTAGGATCGGTGGGGACGTTTGATACTTCATTTATAATAGTGTATTTAAGACCTATGTATACCAATTTTCAGTTCTATGCGAATTATTACGAAGTTACCATTATTTTTCGTCTATTTTGACTGGATAACAGGTATTTTTCAGACAACAATGCTCTTTTGTAATTAGTCGAAAATGGATATCCGACAAAACTTTCTTGGTAGCAGGTCATTTTATAGCACGTAGGCTGAAAAGTTTTTAGTCTGTCACATAGATGTCACCCTTTTCAAAAAATCCATATGATTTTTAGGATGTACTAACCTTCAAACGATTCGTGTCAAAATTTCATGATATTTCGAAGGTTAATTTACAGTTGGTTTTAGTGATGCTACTTTTGATATTTTCAAAATAATGGAAAAAATCGAATTTCGTGTGTTGATTAAACATTATTTTTTGATGGGAAAAAATATCGTTCAAACAAAGCAATGGCTTGATAAGTGTCACGGGGACTCTGCTCCTGGAAAATCACACATCATTTACGGGTATGCTGAATTTAAACGCGGTCGTACAGATACAAATGATGTTGAACGCTCTGGACGCCCAAGTGAGGTGGTTACACCAGAAAACATCAAAAAAGCCACATAATTGTTTGGGATGATTGTAAAGAGAAGTTGCGTGAAATAGCTGACACTTTAAAGATATCAAAAGAACGTGTTGGTCATATGCTGCATGAACATTTGGGCATAAGAAAGTTCTGTTTGAAATGAGTACCGCGTTTGCTTACAGTGGACCAAAAACAACCACGTGTTGATAATTCTGAGCGCTGTTTGGACCTATTTAAGCCCAATAAAAAGAATTTTTTCATGCGATATGTGATAATGGATGAAACATGGATCCACCACTACACACCAGATGAAATCGGCAGCCATCTGAGTGGACAGCAGCCGGTGAAAGCCGCCCGAAGCGACCAAAGACTGTCGAACGTTTTGGCCTCTGTATTTTGGAATGCGCATGGAATAATTTTCATCGACTATGCTGAGAAGGGAAAAACCATCAACAGCGTATATTATATAAAGTTATTGGTGCGTTTGAAGGCAGAAATCGCAAAGAAACGGCCCCAAATGAACAAGAAAAAGTGCTCTTTCATCAAGACAATGCACCGTGTTACAAATCAACGGTTACGTTGACAAAATGGCATAAATTAAAGTTCTAATTGCTTCCTCATCTACCGTATTCTCCAGATTTGGCCCCTAGCGACTATTATCTATTCGTAGACTTCAAAAAAATGCTCGCGAAAAAGAGATTTGGCTCGAATAAAGATGTTATCGCCGAAACTGAGGCCTATTTTGAGGGAAAAGCCAAATCCTTCTACAAGAAAGGTATAAAAATGTTAGAAAAGCGTTGGACTGATTGTATCGCTCTTGAAGGAGACTGTGCTGATAAATAAAGTCGAATTTTGCAAAAAAAAAAATGTGTTTTAAGTAGCTAGACTAAAAACTTTTCAGTATACGTGTTATATTATACATAAGGTAGACGTCTTTCTTCACCCCGCATAACATTAGTAGAAAGTCCTAAGTTATTTTATAATAATTACATTTAGCAAATTAAACAGTTTAAAATAATTAGTCTCATATATATCATATGCTCAATACAAAATAGCGACTTAATCAGGGTATGTAGCCTACACCTTTTCGTAGATGTAGTTTCATTGAACGATAAATATACTAAATTACTTTCATTAATTTTAATTGCGCTGTAATAACTGGCATTACTTATTAGGATACTTAGTTTAAAAATAAATATATATTCGTATTTATAATTAATGCTTATTTATGATTTGGTTTACAGTTTTTTTTAACGCACGAAACGTATTTTTATGTAAAAGGAATTTTTTTAATATTGATTAAAACACAACAAACACGGGTTCACAAGAACATAGAAATAAATAGGGGCATTGCAAGTATTGATAATATACGGGGGTAGATTGATAAGTCTGGTAAGTTTTTACAAAATGGCGGTAAATTTTGTTAAACGATGTGACTGTTGGTAAGAGTGGTTTTTACCACGGTTGTGTTCAAAGTTTCAAACAGATACAACGCACAATTGTTTGATGGCAGCTATCGTAAACTGACATCGAGTGTCCTACCAGTCAGTGACAGAGAGGCGCCTAAAGCGCGCAAGATTTGGCATTACAAATCTGCTAAATGGGAATATTTTCGAACTTTCCCTTCATTAGACGTTTGTTTTCGATCCGACGACCCATCTAACTGCGCCAGGGAGGTTTTCGATGTTATCTTAGCTGGTATGGAAGCTTACATTCCATTTTCGAAGAAATGTCCTTCTAACGGCAAGCCTTGGTTTCACCGAAAATGCAAAGAAACTGTTGCTTCTAAACATCTTGTCTACCGACAATGGCGTGAAAATCCTAACACCATAAATCGTAACACCTTTGTTCGTGCCCGGAACAGATGCAAAGATGCGACGAAACCAAGGAGGCACACAATCAGCGAATTAGAAACAAACTTCTCGCTTGTCCCAACAATTTCAGTTCCTTTTGGTCAGTCGCTAAGGCAGTTAGTCAAAATTTCACCCAATCCACCATACCACCACTCACACGGCCAGATAGTTCTATTGCAACGACACCTATTGAGAAAGCAAACTTGGCCGAACTCTTTGCTTCACATTCTACTGCCGATTTCCAAGGAAAAACACCACCTACTATTCCCATAGTGCAGTCAAGGATACCCGATGTTGTCTTCAGACAGCGTATCATAAAACGTATTTTAACCCATTTATGCCCAGAATTATTTTTTCTTTAAATCTTTATAAATCTCACTTATTTTAGTTAAATGACATATAAATAGACTAAATAACTGTAAAATAATAAGTTTGAATCAGGAGATTTGATGTTTTGATGTGGGACGTTTTTGACCCACTTGGGCAAATAGGGTACTATGATCAAATGTATAGTGAAAGACATAAATACTTGTAGGGTGTTGTTATTTTTATCTCCATAAAATCATAAGCCTTTAAATAATAACAAATTTGGTTATAATATTCAAATAGTTTTTTTTTTATGAAAATCTACAAAACATTTGTCATGTAAAGCAACTTCACACCGGTCACATGCTTTAGTGGTTTTGTTCTTGCAATGAGCACACCTTCGTCGTGTCTGACTACTCAAAATCAGATGCTGGCCATGTCTACGAGCGGCCGGACTAACAAGTGTAAGCTTTGGGCCAGTAGCTAAGGGGGGTTTTCCATATTTTTGAAGTACTGATAATACAACTAATCTGCGAAATTCCAAATTGTCAATTTTTTTTCCAAATTTTCGAGCCAGTATCCAAGCGTTATTCATACATACATCAAACGTCCAAAACAAAATAGGAATATACCATTTCTTTCCACGAAAGCCTATTCGATAGTTTGCCACATTGTTGTTCATTTGGTCAACACCGCCCAACTTGTTGTAACAATGTATCACGTTTGGCTGGGGGATTTCAACTTTTTTTTTCTCTTTTGCAGAATATCTAGCAGCTTGGCGGATAGGTTCTACGCCAAATTCATTTGATAAAATTGTGACCACACTGTTATCCTTCCAACGGACACAAACAATATTATTTTCTTTGTCAATGGCATTATCAAATACGCCCCTTTCCCTTTTTTTCATTTGGAAAGATTGTTGAAGTGGACATTTATCGGTACGGTTTTCTCGCACTGTACCCGTTGCACCAAAACCCATTTCTCCCAACTTACTGATAAGAGTAGTGCTTGTAAAGAAATTGTCGAAGAATAATGAACACTCAAAATCAGGAAAATTAGTTTGTAATAATTTCGCAAAATTCGTTACTACAGATTCGCCTAGTCCAAGTTTTTCGTCGGTCTGTTGAGATTTTCGTCCTTGATACACGTCGAAATTGACACAATAGCCTGACGGAGTTGCTAAAACCCATGCTTTGTAACCGAAACGGATTGGCTTTCCTCTGATAAACTGTTTACATCCGTTTCGGCCAAAACACGGAATCATGGATTCGTCGATAGACACACAAGAAGTTAGAGGGGTATATCTGATGAAATTTTCGTTCATTTTTTCAATCAAAGGTGGTAGCTTTGCCATTTTATCATTCTGTGCTAAGTTGTTGTTATCAGCTGCGTGCAAAAATCTAAATATTTCTTCAAACCGATTTCTTCTCATAGAGTTATAAACCAAAACATTTCGGGCGTCATCTCGTCCTTCCCAAAACATGCGACGTCTGGGAACGGGAACGTATCCACTCACATAAAGAATAGCAATAAAAACCAGCATGTCGTCATTGCCAATTACTAATCTACAATTTTTACTGCCAGCATATAAGACGGTATGTTTTACAAGAAGTTCCAATATTTCCGGATTCAGGAAGAGCTTTATAAAATCCAGAGGTTCGCATTCATCGCCTAATGTCAACACAGGCAAAAGTTCGATATTCGACTGTTTTGTTTTACCTCTATTCAAATCACCTATTACCCATTGTCGATTCTTCCGTGACTTATTTTGCCTTCCAGCAGATTCTGTTATGTTACTGTCATCATCGTAATTGCTGGCTTCTTCTGTATTGGTTTCCGCTGGCGCTTGAAGCTGCTTTGAGTTTAATCTGTTGGGATCATTACAGTCTTCATCCCCTGAGTCTTCATTACTTTCAAACCCATTATCATCTGGGGGAGTTATATAGATTGCGTCTGGAATAGGATTATCATCGGTTAGTTTTTCTATTTCGTCTAACAACTCAGCCGTCGTCAATGGTTTCGTCCTAAAAATAAGAAAATGTATAGAACATATCTGCCCAACGGGTCAAAAACGACCCAAGCAACTTTTCATGCATTTATTTTACAAATAAAAAAAACCTAACCTCCAAAGAAATATTACTTCGCATAATCTGAAATCAGTACAATAATTAATTTGAAAAACAACACAATAAGTAGTCAAATAAGCCACTTACCAGTACGATTTTCTTTCCATGTCACGCTGCAATAATTTATCATTTATTGTTTTCACGAATACTAAAAAAAAACGAATTCTTAGCACGTTCTGCAATATAGTGCTAATGATGTTTATTCTTTCAACAACTGAATGCAACGATAGGTAACACTTTACACATGCACGTGTATAGGTAGTTGTATAATTAAAGTAGTGGGTCGTTTTTGACCCGTTGGGCATAAATGGGTTAATGAAGCTAGACACCAAAAAGCTTCTGGCGCTGACGGAATACCTGCCATAGTTCTCAAAAACTGTGCAAGGGAACTAACACCAGTTTTCTGTAGACTTTTCAACGTATCCTACAGAAAGGGAATATTTCCTTCCTGCTGGAAATGTGCCACAGTTCAGCCGATACCTAAAAAAAGGCAGGAAGACCTAGCCAAACAACTACCGACCAGTCACACTGCTTTCAATAATATCGAAAGTCATGGAAAAGGTTATCAATCAGCATCTTCTAAAATATCTTGAAGGATTCAACATTATTAGCGATCACCAATATGGCTTTCGTAAACATAGATCAACAGGAGATCTTCTGACTTACGTAACACATGTTCGGAACAACGCAATTGAACACTTCGGAGAATCTCGAGCGGTTGTTCTTGACATATCCAAGGCATTCGACTGTGTTTGGCACGATGGACTGTTGACTAAGCTACGCTCTTATAGTATGTCTGAAAAGTTCTGTTTGTGGCTCTCAAGTTTCCTCAGAGAGCGTTCTTTACGAGTCGAAGTTAACGGATTTCTTTCTAACACCTTTACCGTTAACGCCGGTGTGCCCCGAGGCTCCATACTGTCTCCTACTCTCTTTCTCATTTACATGAACCTTTTCGCTCCGGGACTGGTCCATATATGGACCAACAAGAAAAGCGAACGTAATAGATGTTCATAAGGTCAACTTAATGCACTAAATTTAGGAAAAGTATTGAAAAAAATCCTGGTTACTTCTTTGACCTTCAAAATTAACTTTGAAGGTCAAACAATGAAAATGCGTATTTGCGATTGAAAATTGGTATACCTACGTTTTATGAGTCGCTGAATACGATAAAATTAGTAAAAAAATTCTAGTGACTTCGTTGAGCTTGAACTTTGAAGGTCAAAGTATGAAAATGCGTATTTGCGCTTGAAAACTTGAAAATTGGTGTACCTAGATTGTATCTGCTATAGTAAATAAGAATATTAGTAAATAAGTCTAACTATCTCACCGACTTTGAAGTTTGAAGATCAGTTTCTGCAAAAAATTATCTTATCTGAAAATCAATAAACAAACGTTTTTGGTACGCTGAGGTGACATTAGCTCTATCAAGATCGTCTTGTCATCTTTGTTTAGTAAGTTCGGAGTATAAGTACTGAATGATAACATATGTATCTGTATGTTTTTCATTGTGTAGTATCTAGAAGTAATAGCTATGTCAAGGTCAATTTTTTTACATTGGTAATTCTATAAAAACATTTCTCTGTGCACTTGTTGAAAAAAAACTGATTTTATAGGTAAAGTCCAGGTAAAAGTAGCGGAAAATTGTAATTTTTAGTAGCATCTGACAACGAGAGATAGTATTTAGTTATTACACTTCCACGTATATATTCTAATTAGCATAGTAGTTGTTCGTTATTGTTATTACATTTTGCTATTCAAGAAGTGTTTCATCACTTATCTTTGAGATAATGGCTGACGACGAAGCTTGGACAAGCGGCGAATCTGAGCCAGAGGAAAGAGACCCTGGCGATGAAGAAACATATAGTATTGATTTAGAAGATTCAGAAGATGTGGAGTATGTCGAAGATTAAATTTATGAAGACTCGTGGTTTTTTTCATCAATAAAGGATTTCAACGGTACCTCTGAAATCAATCAAAACATCAATGTAGCAGGGAATACACCTATAGACTTCTTCAATTATTTTTTTCGACTCCTCACTGATTGAAATGATTATTGAAGAAACTAATCGTTATCATTTTCAAAATCCTGGAATTCAAAGTGACTATATGAAGCCTTGGATTCCCCTCACAAACGAAGAATTCGAAATTTTTCTTGGCCTTTCGATTCTCATGGGACACGTTTGGAAAGGCAATTTGCATAGTTATTGGTCGACTGATCAATTAGTACAAACTCCAATTTTTTCGTCAGATGATGTCTCGCGACAGATACTTGCAGATTTTGTGTTACATTCATTTTCACGACAATGAAAATACGACATCGGATATTGCAGGCCATACTTTAGCAAAAATCAAGCCAGTAATAGATTTTCTTCAATCTAAATTTCCAGCAGCTCTCACTCCAGGGAAAAAAGTCTGTATTGATGAAAGTCTATTACTTTGGAAAGGGCGGCTTAGATTCAAACAGTATATACCTTTGAAGCGAAATCGGTTTGGCATCAAGCTGTTTGAGCTAGTTGACTGTGAAACGGGATTCATTCTAAACTTTATTATGTATACAGGAGCAGACACTGACTATAGAAAGTTCGGATTAGGTGTTACTGGAGATATTGTCGCCCACTTCTTAGAACCGTACCATCGTCAGGCTCGCGTTGTGTATGTTGACAATTGGTACACATCTCCTGCCTTGGCAGAATTTTTGCATGACCGAGATACTGGTCTGTGTGGGACAGTAAAAGCAAATAGAAAGGGAATGCCGAAACTGGAAAATAAGTTATCACGAGGAGAAATACAAGTTGCTCACACTGACGTCTGGATGGCAATAAAATGGGAGGACAAAAGAAGTGTGCGTATGTTGTCAACTGTGCACGAGGTTGATTTTTGTCCAACTGGCAAGAAACGTTGTGGCACAGATGAGGATATCATGAAACCAACGTGTATCCATGACTATAACCAAAATATGGGAGGTGTAGACAACGTAGACAGACAACTATCCATCACTGAAACTGTACGAAAAACAATGAAATGGTACCGCAAACTATTTTTTCACCTAGTGGATTTGTGCCTCTCAAACGCTCACGCCATGTATAAAATGAGAAATGCAGGGCCTGCTCCATTTCCAGAGTTTCGATTAGAGGTTGTTAGGGCTTTGTTGAAGTGTGTTTCTGAGAGCATCCCTCGAAACGTTAGTCACCCTAATCGATTGATTGGACGTCATTTTCCGAAGGACAGTACACGACGAAGATGCCACTTATGCAGTTTGCGAAAGATAACGCAAAGAACCTCGTACATTTGTTCCACGTGTGATATTCCTCTGTGCGTTACTCCATGCTTTGAAGAGTACCACACACAACAGACACTAACATAATGTCTAATGGTGTGACGTGAGAGGCAAGGGGACTCACAATAAACAAGCACCCCGAGTGAGAGGCAAGGGGACTCACAATAAAACAAGCACCCCAAAGGAATCATATTTTCGCAACGTCCACGTCGTTGATTCTGGGTAACGCAAAGAGCGAAAGCCTTTTGTAGAATTATAAAATTCCAAAGTGTATGGAACTAGTGAAGGAACTTACATGCACTTTCACTGACTGAGGGACTGTGAAGTCCCATTGGACGGTAGAACGCGTTCAATCCAAACTTCTGCACTACGGACTGTCTAGAATGCCGTCTTACTAACAGAAAGACTATGAAGTGCCATTTTTTCAAGCGCTAATACCCAATTTCATGCTTTGACCTTGAAAGTTCAAGGTCAAAGAGGTGACTAGAACTTTTTTTACTATTTTTATCGTACTTAGCGGTTCATAAAACATAGGTATACCAATTTTCAAGCTCAAATACGTATTTTCATTATTTGACCTTCAAAGTTCAAGGTCAAATATGAATCTGACATTTTTTTCACTATTTTTATTGTAATCAGCACATCAAAAAACATTGAAAAGCCCTCTTAAACCTTCACTTATAATTTTTTACATTAGCCTTAACTTTCTCTCCGGGAGTGGTCCATATATGGACCAGCACTCCGAGTGGCGACTTGTCATAAGAAGTTCATTCATTTAAGTCATGAAATTCAGCTAAAATGCGAGGTCAATTTTAAAGGAAAAATTCCCGGAGCGAAAAGGTTAACGATCTGCTGGAAAAGACCGGGAATCCAATCTACAGCTTTGCAGATGACAGTACGCTTATCTCTTCATTCACTTTGAACGTTCGGACATCGGCTGCACAGGCGAATATCCGCAGACAGCAGGAAATCATTTAACTTAAAGCCCTGGACGAAATTCTATCTTGGGGTGACAGTAACCAAGTGAAATTTAACGCTACAAAAACTCAGGCGGCAGTTTTTTCTAAAAAAGTTCCCCTAGCATCGTCACTCAATTTACTGGGCGTTAATTTGGGAGCAAATATGTCCTGGCATGAATATGTTGCAGGCATAGCAAGGAGAACTTCTCAAAAATTAGGAATATTCGAACCAGAAAGCTTTACACTCCACAACAACTGTTAATTATTTACAAAGCTCAAATTCGACCCACTATGGAATACTGCTCCCATGTTTGGGGCTCCGCTCCCAAACATCCACTGCATTTGTTGGATTCTATTCAGAGAAGGGCTGTGTGATTGGAGACCCAGAACTGACCGGCGGCCTTGATTCGCTGGAACATCGAAAAACGGTTGGCGACTTGAGTTTATTCTATAAGTATTTTTATGGAGAGTGTTCGAAGGATGTAGCCCACTTAATTCCTCCCAGAGCGGTGCATGTTAGAAGTACACGTCGCGCTGATACTTCACATCCGTATGAGGTACAGCTTGTTCCTCCTCGTACAACGCTTTTCAAGCAGTCTTTTATATGGAGAACATCATCTCTTTGGAATGGCTTACCCACCGAGTACAATTTACAGCGATTCAAGAACGTCAATCGCTTTTTCCGCACACGTGTCGCTCCTGTAGCGCTTTAGGGACTTCCCTGCAGCACGTGTGGTAAACCCATAAAAAAAAATAAAACATTTTTACTTAAAAAAGTAGACTATGGCCCAAATAGGAAACTGCCGGTTTAAATTAAACTGCTCAAAAGTTTAAAACACTAGTTTAAGCTACACTGCTTCAAAATTGAAATCATTGCAATAAATATAAAAATGTAATAAAATATAAATTATAGGGAGAAAAGCAGTATCGTAACATGATCTTAAAATCTAGGAAATAATGAATGTTACACTGTAATGTAGCCGTTTTACAACTTTATTGGAATACCATCTGGCATCGGTATAATATTCGCAATCTTTTATGCTTGATTACAATAACAAAACGACCCTTTTTTTGTTGTTTGGGGCTAAATAGTCTGAAATAGTTCTGGCCAGTGGTGGTGCGCCTGGGCGTATACGTATATTCGCGAATAGATGGCGTAATTTCTTCGAATTGACAGTTTAAAACATTTTATTGTCAACTTTAGCATATGCGCCGTATAACACCCTATAACTTTTATTTAAAAAAATTTTTGATACACACCCTGTACAGGGTGCGGCGCCAAAATCCGGACAAATTAAACATTTGTTTGAAACATAATTTTTAAATGGAGCAGTTTATAATTATTTTTTTACTAAATTGTTCGTTAGGTCATAAAGAACACATTGACGCAATATAACCCCCTTCTGCTTGAATGATCGCTTCCATTCTAGACCGAGAAGCGGTCGCGGGCCCATTATAATGTTCATATCGGCGAATGCCGCTTCAATAGCGGCTCTCAATGATGCGAGGTTTGGATGTCTGAATTTATTAGTGATCCTTTCAACCACGCTTCATACATAGAAGTCCAAAGGATTTAAATCTGGGCGGCTGGGAGGCCAAAATTTTTAGGACCAAAACATGTCGACGTTGTCCGACAACCAATTTTACACCAAATGACTTGTGTGCGCGAGCGCACCGTCCTGCTGGAAAACATACGGTTTCCATCCACGGCTTCACCACATTTATCAGAACATGCAAATAAACTTCTTTTGTGACATTTTCCCCTTTGTTAAAGAAATGCGGTGGCATGACACTCACTGGACACAACACTTAGCACGTGAAACATTCGCCGGAAATTTCGTTCTGGAAACAATGGGAACATCTTCAGGATCATGGGCGAGCTGGCGATCATTCCTTCGACTGATTTTCGCATCGACAGTAAAAATTTTTCGTCAAGAAAAAACCTGAGGCATCCCTCAGCATTGTTTCGCAAAGAACACAAAAACACGTTACAGCGTTCAGCTGGCTTTGTCCTGACAGCATCTGTCTCACTTTAATTGTATAAGACTTGTAGCGGAGGTCCTCCTCGACGATTCGGCACATAGTTTTTTCACTCACACCGATAATCGACAACAATTTTCGGATAGACTGCCCTGGATTCTCAAAAATCAGCTCGTTGAATGATTTCGGGCGTCCTGACAACGCGCTCCTTCGAGTGAGTTTTCCTTGCCGGTGTTGCAAAACCTTCGTTGGAGTTCTCCGACTCGTTATACTTCGCGACAACATCATACACAGTCGATCCTAGGTACCCGAAGAATCGAATTATTTCTGTCGCTGAGCGCCCAGCACGAACACTTTCGATAATCGCGGCTCTTCGATACTCCGCACTTGGTTTCAATATTGCGACTGTTTCGCGACCTCTCGAAATGGTATAGAATGGCGTGAAATTCAAATTGAATTTTGTCCAGATTTAACGTCGCACCCTGTATATATATATATATATATATATATATATATATATATATACAGGGTGCGACGATATATATATATATATATATATATATATATATATATATATATATATATATATATATAACTTCAAAAAAAACTCTCTTTTTTTTGTAATTTTACTCTTAGAAAAGTGTTCATGTTAAACATATTTTTTGCTTATTATTAATTATACAATTTAAACTTCAAATAAAAAAAATATTTAATAGTGGGAAATGAAAGATAAAAGTCTAAACTTTAAATATAAGGTATTTATATTTCATTTAAACATCCAGGTACAAAAAAAAACAGTTATTGAAAACACAAAAATTCTAAATTACTCGAAGGAATTTTGTTAATGGCGTTAATATTGAATCCGCCATTTTGCACTATTCAGCACCCTGAGAAACCCCTTAATAGCCAATTCTAAAATATTTAACGTTATATAGAAACGTTAATTTATTCATAAACGAGGTTTAAAGCATGATTCCCACTGCAACTGAAGAGGTTAAACCAGCCATTTTATTTTAAATATTTTTTAAAAATTTCGGTAAAACTAAAAAAAAAATATAAATATATACGAGGCTGGTGTGAAAAGTTCGTGCAAAGTCCGAGAGATGGCACCACCGGCGCGTATCGAGGTCATGTTTAGTTAGTAGCATCTCTTGAATGAACGCACACACAAGTTTCAGCCATATTGGTCTATTTCTTTGTGTTTGGCATTCGTGTGAATCAAGGAAGTCGAGTGATTTTTAAGAAATGGACGAAAAAGAATTTCGTGTGGTAATTAAACATTACTTTATGAAAGGCAAAACGCCTCAGGAGACTAAAGAGAAGCTTGATAAACATTATGGTGACTCTGCACCTTCGATTAGAACAGTTTATAAGAGGTTTCAAAATTTTCGGACTGGCCATATGGGCACAAGTGACGCTGAACGTTCTGGACGGCCTGTGGAGGTTACGACTCCAGAAATCATTGATCAAATCCATGATATGGTGATGGATGACAGAAGAGTTAAGGTGCGTGAGATTGCTAGTGCTGTGGGCATCTCGACTGAACGAGTACGGGACATGAAAAAGCTATCCGCAAGATGGGTGCCGCGAATGCTCACGCTTGACCAAAAACGGAATCGTGTGAAGTGTTGCAAGGATGGTTTGCAGCTGTTCCAGAAGAATCCGGAGGACTTTAAGCATCGTTTCGTCACTGTGGATGAAACATGGATACATTACTATACTCCTGAGACCAAACAACAATCTAAACAATGGGTTACCACGGGGAATCTGCACCAAAAAAGGCGAAGAGCGTTCCTTCGGCCGGAAAGGTTATGGCGACTGTCTTTTGGGATTCGCAAGGGATAATCCTCATCGACTATCTGGAAAAGGGTAAAACTATTACAGGTGAATATTATTCATCGTTATTGGACCGTTTGAAAACCGAGCTGCAAGAAAAACGCCCGCGATTGGCCCACAAGAAAGTCCTTTTCCATCACGACAACGCACCAGCACACACCTCAGCAGTTGTGGTCGCAAAATTAATGGAAATAGGATTCCAACTCGTTTCACATCCCCCCTATTCTCCAGACTTGGCTCCCTCGGATTACTATTTGTTCCCCAATTTAAAGAAATGGCTGGCGGGACAAAGATTTTATTCAAACGAGGAGGTGATTGCAGACACTAATGAATATTTTGTAGACTTGGACAAATCCTATTATTCGGAAGGGATCAACAAACTAGAACATCGTTGGACAAAGTGTATAAGCCTAAAAGGAGACTATGTCGAAAAATAAAAAAGGTTTACCCCAAACACATAAGTAGTTTTTATTTTTGCACGGACTTTTCAAACCAGCCTCGTACTACTGTTTGTAAAATTTCACGTGGCGCTATTAGTTTTCCGATATCTTGTTTATTTTTCGAGATATTTGCGAAAAACCAAATTTTTCATTTTATTTTCGATCCTGTAGGCCTAGCGTACACTTTAGAGCAACAAACTTATTATATTCTACCTCAAAAATGCAGCCTATTAACATTTAATGAGAGCTTTTTGTCTCAATTTGCCTCTGACGACCGGGCCATATGTACAAACACTATATATATATATATATATATATATATATATATATATATATATATATATATATATATATATATATATATATATATATATATATACACAGTAGCGAACAAAAGTATGAAAATATTTAAATTCCCATTAGTTTTACTGAAAAGATTACTAGAGACCACTGATTTTGAGTCCAGTCTTTATGTTCCTTAGCAAATTTCAATCTCTCTTTTCTATGACGCTTTGTAAGGAGTGGTTTTTTAACAGTACGCCTACCATGAAGATTTTCAGATAACAGACGAAGCCTAATAGTCGTGTCTGACACCAATACACCCTGATATTCCTGCCTTAGTTCTTTATTAATATCAACAGCAGTTTTCTTGGGATCATTTTTCCCTTTTCGAATTATAATTTTATCTACTCTCTTACTTGTTCTTCGAGGTCTACCACTTTTAAATGCCAGGTGAACAGTGCCCCTTCTCGAGAGCTTTCTAACAATTTTGCTGACAGTGCCCCTATGCATATTTAAAAATTTTGCTATTTCAAAAATAGCTTCTTTCCACTTTGATACAGAGAAATAATTTTATGTTTCAGATCTGACCTGTAATATTTGCACTTTGGCATTTTGGCAAAAACCACACTCTTAAACAATGCTACTAAATTACTTCGTATCAACAATAATGTACTCTTAAAGCAGAATGATAAAATTATTTCAATGCTTTCGATAAAAACCTTATCTACCAGAAAAGGTAAACAAAGTTTTTTTAGTCAATAATAAAATTTTATAAAGAAATTGTCAACAAAACAAGACTAGTCTTTTTATTCCTAAAGGATAGTATTTTGTATTTTTGATTAAGAAAATGTTTCCATATATATATATATATATATATATATATATATATATATATATATATATATATATATATATATATATATATATATATATATTTATATATTTATATATTTATATATTTATATATATAAATATATATATATATATATATATATATATATGTATATATATATATATATATATATATATATATATATATATATATATATATATATATATATATATATATATATATCGTCCAATCGTCCGAACTTGTTTCCTTCTTGGGGTAGAAATAGATCAGAGACTAGACTAGAGAGCGCATATTGAGAATGTTGCGTTGAATGTTTCAAGGTATTGCTATGCTTTAAGAATTATTTCTGAAAGTGTTGGAGTCGATGCTGCTCTGTCAGCTTATCATGCCTTCATACAGTCAAAAATAAGTTATGGTCTTATTTTTTGGGGTAATTCACCGGAAATTGAAAGAGTTGTAATTCTTCAGAAAAAATGTATTAGAGGTATATTTGGAATGACGCCGCGTGATGGCTGTAGGAATGTGTTTAGAGACAAAAAGATCTTAACCATTATTTCTATGTATATCTTGGACAGTTTTATGTTTGTTCACACCAACAGCGGTATTTTTGAGACTTACATGAACAATCACTATGCCACCTAGACATAAATTGAATCTGCTTCCCGAAAAGTGTAATTACAGCTACATACAGAAAAATGTATATTATGTCATATTAAAGATATATACAGTCCCTGGCCAAATTATTAGACGCACTGCAAGATTTCATGTAAAATATTAATTACCAAGTGATATTGTACCGTTTTATTATTTTAAATTGATTTGTTTTTTATTTTTATATTATCCAATCAATTACCTATTTATTTGACATAAATAAAACAGCATTAATTTAGAAAAGCATAAGTTTATTAAGTTTTAAAGAAAAGTGAAATTAATGTTAGTAAAAGTCAATATTTAGTTGAGCCACCTTTAGCCGCTATCAAAGCTTTAATTCTGCGCGGCATGCTATCAGTGCAAGATTGTACTGTCTCCTGCATTTGAGGATGATGATTCCACACATGAATAATCTTTTCTAGGAGCTGGGTTTTGTTGGTAATCACATCTTTAGCCACTTCTCTTTTCATCAGCTCCCACACATTTTCAATGGGGTTCATATCAGGGCTATTACCCGGCCAATCCAACAGAGGGATATTTTTTTCTGCCAAAAAAGGCTTAACAGACCGAGCAGTGTGGCAGGGAGCTCCATCTTGCATGAAAGTGAATGGTTCCCCATTTGGAAACCATTCTCTGAGCTGCGGAATCAACCGATTTTGTAATACTTCTTTGTACTGATCTTGCCTCATTATTCCTTTGACGACGTACAGACGTCCAGTGCCCTTGCCGCTGATGACTGACCAAATCATCACTTTGGTGGGATGTTTAAACCGTCGGGACGACACAATCAGGATGAAACTTTTCTCCATGACGACGACGCACATACTGAGCTTTATTCTGCAAAATTTCGAATGTGCTTTCGTCACTGAAGCAGACCTGTCAAAAATAGGAAAAATATATAAACTTCCATGTTTATTTGCTTTATTTAACTGAAAATGATAATAATGTATCAATTATTGATTAAATTGCTGTATCTTACCGATCTCCAGAAGTCCACATCTTTATCTTGCCATTGTTTGGCCCACTTCAGGCGCTTTGCTTTCATTGCAGCTGTTAACTTGGGCTTCCTGGCGGGGCGACAGGCCTTAAAATCTAATTCTTTCAATTTTCTTCGAACAGTGCGCTCAGAAGCATTTACGCTAGCATCCTGGAGTTGTGATTTTATTACCTTTGTGGTAGCAAATCTATTTTCTACACAAATTTTCTTCAAACATCTCTCTGACCGTGGAGTGAAAATTGGTTTTCTGCCGCATCTTTTCTTTCTTTTCGGGCTTAATTCCTTCCCTGACTCAATTTTCTTTTTTATGCGTCGTACACTAGCTTCAGAAGCCTCCAATCTTCGTGATATTTCTCGGTTTGTAAATGTTTTCGCAATCACAAGGGCCTTCACTTCAGCTTTTTTACGTGGTGAAAGATCGCCTTTTCTACCCATAATGAAAATAGTCCAATTACTTTTTTAAAACACTGCATACAAAATAAACTAATAACTGAGTAGGATAAAACTGTTAAACAAACAATCACAGTCCATAAAGCCACAGAAACACGTCCGTACCTGACTCGATTCCGATCGCGACTGATACAGGTTTGTACTTGTTTACGTTCATGTATCACTTTGTCAACACAGTGTTGCCATATGTTAAAAATAAATACAAATATGTAGTCTACAACAATTCTTTTAAATAAAAATCAATAATATTGTAGTTTAAATATACCATTATTGCATAAAAACTCTTAAGAAACATAAAATTACTAAAAAAAATACAGTGCGTCTAATAATTTGGCCAGGGACTGTAATAGTTTCCCAGAGAGTGTATGTGCGTTATGTAAAACAGAAGTAAAGAGAGTTTTAACCAAATATCTGCTTCAAGGAGCTTGTTACTCATTAAATGAATTTTTCTTAAGTCCAGCACAGGAATTTGATGGCTCTGTCAGCAGAGGTGGTTTCTTGTCTTTTCCGTTGTGCCTCTTATTTGATTGTGTCTTTGTTGCTATATTGTAATTTTGCTTTTAAAGTGTTTTTATTTATTTACTATTTTTTCCTTTTCTTTTATTTAATTATAGGTTATTGTAAACTTAGTTAACATTGTTTAATGCCTATTGGCTTATAAGTGTAACCTATTGTTACATGAAAACAAATAAATTATTATCTGCCTATTATCTATCTATATATATATATATATATATATATATATATATATATATATATATATATATATATATATATATCAGTTTATATGTCATGAAATATTATTTTTCAGTGTCATTAAGAAAAAAAATTACAGAAAAAGAGTTTAAGTAACGTCGAACCTTCTAATCCGTTCTTAAAGCTCGACGATGCGGTTACATTCCTACCCGGGCCGATGGCGCCACCGTTATCGCCAGTCTCGTCCAGGCGTCGACCCCAGAAGGAGATTTTCGATGTGCCTTTTAGCCACTCTTGGACTGGCCTGCAGCTTTCACTATTATCCGATTTTTATAAGAGGATTAGGGCGTTGTTTGTTTACAAAATACTCGTCTTTTCAACCGTAAACAGAAACAGATTAGGATATAACAACGACTGAAATGACGGTTGGTTTTGTTTCTTGCTAGCTATCATTTCTTTTTACTGATATTAGTAAGATACTTTCAAGTCTTAACTATAAATATTTAAATAGCATTGTTAGGATTTTTTGTCGGATTCGTGAAACTATACTCTATTTATTTGAAAGTGATAACAGTAAATCATCTAGAATTATGCAAATTAGCATCAAGCAGTAGTAAGGGCCCCAGAGTTTTAACTACATTTTACCTGTAATGCAGCAGTTCGACAACTTTATTGGAATACCATCTGGCATCGGTCTAATATTCGCAAGCTCTTATGTTTGAATATAATAGGAAAACGACCCTTTTTTGGGGCTAAATAGTCCGAAATAGTTCTGGCTAGTGGTTGTGCGCCTGGGCGTATACGCATTATTTGCGGACAGTATAAATGAAACAGTTATGTAATGTAATGTAAATGTATAAACATTTATTAGAAAAAAAAATAACATTTTTTGAGGAAGTCAAACAACAACGAAAAAATATTATCAATCTTCTATCTCCGACATGCTTGAAAAATTATCATTGTCCGACTCATTTGAATTTACATGTATAATTAAAGGTTCAACAATGGTATCCACTGCCATGTCCACAGTCCACATTCTATGTTCCTCCTGCTCAATACGTGCTCGACGCATTTTCACCAATTTTCTGTGAAAACATTAGATATGGCATTCTGAAAAAGGTGTCGCTAATTTATAGGTCGTACTGTCCCTGGCGACTTCACCTTTAACCTGTGCCCACATAAGTTCTATTGGATTGAGCTCACAATAATATGTTGGCAGGCCATAAACAGTAATATTACGTGTACTTGTCTTTATTTCTGAGAACTTCAAACTTCACAAGTTGTAATGATTCTCTCTTAACGCTGTCTTTTGGAAATGAAATGTTTTTCTCGGTCATCCAAGATGGGATGTCCTTTTTCAGCCAGCCCAAGATTAGAACTCATTCTAATTTTTTAGAATAATAGCTACCGTTATCTATTACAATAACAAAACCGTCTGGTATTAAGTCTATCACCTGCATAAACCAATCTTCAAATACATCGGAATTCATATTTTCCTGATGTATATGTAATAATTAACCTACATCTCTTACCAGATGGCGGTTTAAAACCAGTAGAGAGACCCTCATTAAACGCTTGGCGACCATTTTTAATATTTTCCAAAATTTCTTGGCTGTGTACCCTTCATTTATCCACGTCTCATCTAAGTAATATATCCTTTCTCCTTCAAAGCGAGACTTAAATAGTCTCTTCTCCACTGTACAATTTCTCTACTTTCTATCAATAAAGATTTTCTTTCACGCTTTTTCCAATAAAAATTCATACTGTTTAAAACACTCCATAGTTTTACTCTACTTACTTTCGATATTCCTGGGTGGCTTGTCGCAGCCTGCAGGATCGAACCAACCGAACCAAATTTGGATGTTTTGTGTCCGTTTATAACAAACTTACCACTCCCTGTGCTCGATGTGGCGCGACTTGATCTAGGGAATTCGCTGAAACTTGCTGGGAACCTCTATTCTACTTGTTTTCGCCACGTCGCTAGTTCGAGCAGTATTATTTTCAATTCACTTGTTGTGTTATGCGGTTCTAATGCATATTTGATCAAAATAGCAAAGTGAATGTTTAAGTTTTTATTTTAAAATGAGTACACAAAAACGTAAAGCGTTTATTTTAAAAAACAAACACGATATTATAAGGAAAATAGAAAATGGAGTTAAACAAAGTGATGTTTGCAAACAGTTAAATTTAACTAAATCTGCGGTTTCTATCATATGGAAGAAAAGGCAAGATACCTTATCAATCTATCATAAAAGAAACTTTATTTGTAAAAAAATAAGAAAATCTACACATGACCAAGTTGCTAAAGGACTCCTTAAATGGTTTAGTTAAAAACGATATGAAGATGTTCCTATTACAGGCTATAATTTACAAGAGAAAGCTAGTGAATTGGGAAGGAAAATAGAAAACACCGAGTTTAACTGTTCTAGAAGTTCGATTGAACGATTTAAAAAAGCGACATAATATTAGTGGGGGTAAGATAGTAGGAGAAACTACAGGAGTGGATATGACTGTTTTTGATCAGTGATTGGTCAATGTATGGCTGGAAATTCAAGAAAGTTATGAATATGTGGACATTTTTAATGCGGATGAAACGGGTTTGTTTTACAAGATGATGCCTGATAAGACATTACAATTTGTCAGAAAGAATTGTGCTGGTGGAAAATTATCAAAAGTAAGGATTACTATGTTTATCTGCAAATATGTCTGGAACAGAGAAAAGAAATTTGTTGGTGATAGGAAAGTCCGCCAATCCCAGGTGTTTTAAAAAAAAAACATTTACCTGTAAAGTACTACAAATCAAACAGTAATGCCTGAATGACATCAGAAATTTTTAAAAACGAACTGATCGATTGGGACAAAGAATCAAAATTCATAAACTGAAAAATAATACTTTTGATTGACAACTGTCCAGCGCACCCTGAAGTTGATCTACAGCAAATAAAAATGGTTTTTATGCCTCCAAACACAAGTGCAAAGCTCCAACCTTTGGATGAAGGTGTGATACATTCTTTAAAATGTCATTATAGAAAGATTTTACTTATAAAAATGTTAGAGGCGATCGATAAAGGTAAAATTTTTTTCTGTAACTTTCTTGGACGCTATAAACTTTATCCATATGGCTTGGTAAAGAGTCAGTAGAGAAACTATTGCAAACCATTTTAAGCATGGCGGATTTTTAACGAAGGAATGTAGATATGACTCAGATGATGAGCTACCGTTGACTCAGTGGATTGAGAAACATTGAGAAGATCCTACTGATTGTCTAGAATTTGTTTACGATGCTGACATTACCAAAGTACAGTGGAAACCGATATTAAAAAGATGTTTAATCACTTTAATTTTGAAGAATATGTATGTGCTGATATTGAATTAATGACGAGAGAAATATTAACTAATGATCAAATTATGAGATCAGATCAGCGTGGAGAAGGAGATAATATTTATGTTCCGTCCATTTCAGAAATGACTAAGAAAATGACTGAAACTCGCAATTTTTAGGAATCTCGTGAAGTTCCTGAACATATATGAAGTAGTTTTTGTGACCTTGACAATTATATATAAACACCATTTCTTTTTCAAATAAAATTGTACAAACGAAAATTACTGATTTTATTGCATAAAGTACGTATTTTAATTCGTTTATACTCGTATATGTACCAACATACATAATAACAACTTTAGTGTGACTTGTTTCTAAATAAAAAAGTAGTGAAAAATGATATTAGATTTTGTTTACTGTTTGTAACGAACTTCGGCTATAGCGAACCATTTTTAGTGATTTTTTGGAGTTCGATATAAACGGACTACACCATGTTTCACGAAAAAAAATTTGGATTTTTGATTTCAGATAAATATTACTGGTGCTACATTTCCAGCAGATTGGACATCTTTTTTTTGTATGATTGCGTTCCGGCACGTATAATAGGCTCTCATGAGATTATTTTTCACTAAAAAAATGTTTTTTGTACCCTAAGGGTTAATAA
>CM032446.1:224432299-224520536 GCA_019049505.1 Pachyrhynchus sulphureomaculatus
GTTCGTTCTTAAAATTCTAACATGATTAGGAAAACTATTGGACAATCTTAGAATACAAAAATGTACATTCTTTTGTATATAGGAATATTTGCTTTCATTTGGTTTTAAATCATTTTTTAATCTAGTGTTATGTTCATGAACTCTTATGCATTCTTGAAATAAGTCTTTATTACTATATGAACAAATAACACTGCTTCATATATATATATATATATATATATATATATATATACATATATATATATATATATATATATATATATATACATATATATATATATATATATATATATATATATATATATATATATATATATATATATATATATATATATATATATATATGTTTATAGGAACTAGACTTTGGCGGAACTCTCTGTTTTAATTGACCAAGTGTCCAGCAAAAAAAAGCTTGTAAAAATAAAAATTCGCAACTGTTTGGCTCAAAGTGTAGCTGTGGACGCCCCAAAAAATTGGGGTGGTAAGTTGACAAAATCCAACATGGCGGATCCAATATGGCGGTCAAAAATCCAATATGGTGGCCGAATTTTCGCAAATGAACCGATTTGCACTAAAATTGGTAAACGGGGGTTTTTAGGTTCGCTGATCACGAATCCGAGGTCTGATTTGCCAAATTCAGATGACGGATCCGAGATGGCGGATGAAATTTTCGAAAATCTATCGATTTGTACCAAATTTGTTATACGGGGGTTTTTGGGGTCGCCGATTACGAATCAGAAGTTCGATTTTCAAAATCCAAGATGGCGGACCCAATATAGTAGATTGCCTTATTCAGTTTCCACCATATTGGGTCCACCTTCTTGAATTTAAGAATTTTAGTGATTTGACCTCCGATTCGTTATCAGGGACCCCAAAAACCCCCGTATAACAAATTTGGTACAAATCGATAGATTTTCGAAAATTTCATCCGCCAACTTGGATCCGCCATCTTGAATTTGGCAAATCAGACCTTGGATTCGTGATCAGCAACTCTAAAAACCCCCGTTTACCAAATTTAGTGCAAATCGGTTCATTTGCGAAAATTCGGCCACCATATTGGGTTTTTGACCGCCATATTGGATCCGCCATGTTGGATTTTGTCAACTTACCACCCCAATTTCTTGGGGCGTCCATCAGCTACAATTTGAGCCAAAGAACGACCCAAACAGTTGCGAATTTTTATTTTTACAAGCTTTTTTTGCTGGCCGCCATATTGGATTTTTCAAAGGCGCACTCGGCATTTGAAAGTAGACGCTCTAAGCTTTAAAATGAGTCCTTGGTCAAGTTTTTTGGTTGCTTCTAATTTTGGTCGTAGCTCTGATCCGGTTGACGCGGATCGTCCCATATATATATATATATATATATATATATATATATATATATATATATATATATATATATATGTATATAGTGAAAATGCTCTGAAACAAGGACAAAACGTCACCATATCCCTTTAATTAAGCATGCGAACCTAAACATACGGAAAATATAATAAAGTAAATTGTAAACAATTGGCTCAAGAATAAAAGAAAACATATTGTGATTATCATATTGCTATTGATAAATTTAAGATTATTATAATTTGTCCATTTATCCAAACAATTTTATAGTCTCAATTTTTCTTTTGATTTCAGAAAAACCCCGGCGGTTGAGCCACTGCGTGGGCTGCGGAGGGCAGATCCACGATCAGTACATCCTCAGGGTGGCTCCAGATCTCGAATGGCATGCGGCTTGTCTCAAGTGTCAAGAATGTCACATGTTTTTGGACGAGAATTGTACATGTTTCGTGAGAGACGGGAAGACGTATTGTAAGAGAGATTATGTCAAGTAAGTGTCTACGGACTTAAGTAGCTATATATGATACAAGTACATAAAATAAGGCTTTATTGTGTGAGTTTGTTTATATAGGAAGAAATAAGTGCTAAGTCCATAAAGCAATTACCGTCGTCATATAAAATTTTATGTAGGATCCATTATAAACTACTGTTCATATACATTGTTAAATTTTATCAAATGATCGTTATTTAACGTATACTTTTCATAATTTTATGAGAATTTTGGTGTTTTCGTTGAGATAATGAAGTATTTTTATTTAGTAAATATGCAGAAATAATAGGCATTAAGACTTATACCTGGGGTCAGATAATTTAATATATTCTGTTGGGTGTGTTATGGGTTCCTGGGTGTGCCTATATTCCGTGTACATAGAGTTACTGTGGATTTCTGGGATGAAAATATGACCATTTAACCCAACTTACCTTAATCCAAAAATTCGTCATTTTTGAGATACAGGGTGTCAAACTTTTATTTAATTTTTTTTTAAGGAGCTTTCTTAATAATTGTACTATTTGCACAAGATTCGGTGGAGTTTTCTGAGATAAAAAATCGAAATCTGCTCACAGTTTTGTTGTAAATTGTAGGGAGCGCCACTTATTGCACTGTGATAAATTAAATTGTCATAACTTCTTTATACCACTCTGTATGATATTTTTAATTAAATATTCGTATTTTCCACCTTCGCCTGTCTAAAAAAGCTCTCTTGGTAAATGTTGCTCCGAGCAACAGTTTCTGAGATATTGGGATGTTCCTTTACACTTCATCCAGGCTTAGGACAAGTCCAAAAGAATAGTCTTTGAAATTTGGAGCCTGACCAAAGGCAAACAGGCCAACAACAATATTAAATTTAAAGACCAACAGGTCAACAACAGTAAACAATGAAAAACCAACTGGCTAAGGGCATAAAAGTTTACCCTCAAATTGATAAATTCGAAAAAAGTTTAATCGCTCAACTGAGAAGGTATTGGTTTCACAATAAATGTTCAATATGGCCACCATCTTCGTTAATGCATAAATTAATTCGTCGCAGGAAATTTAAATGTACTCTTCTTAAAATGTCTTCATTTCGTAAAGCGTTAGCAGCATTTTGAATCATATTCCACAGTTGCTCAATGTTGTCGGTTTGAACTTGATAAACTTTCGATTTCAATGCACCCCAAAGGAAAAAATCGCATGGATTTAAGTCTGGGGAACGATGTTGCCAGTGGATAGGAGCATCTTCACCTCTTCCGATCCATTTGTCTGGGTAACTTTGGTTCAAAAAAATTCTCATATTACGCGCAAAATGGGGTGGTGCACCATCGTATATGAAAAACATGTCTCTACGTAAATTAATGAGTTTCCCAATAATTCAGGAATAGTTTCACGGATTAAATTCAAGTAAATGTCACCGTTAAGTCGATCTGGTAATCTAAACGGCCCGATCAAATAGTTGGCGACAAATCCCATCCAGACATTAATACTGAATTCGCGTTGAAACTGTCTTTGTTGTACAGCATGTGGGTTTTCTTCAGCATAAACATGATTATTACACATATTTGTTATACCACGTCGAGTGAAGCGTGCTTCGTCTGTAAACAGGATTTTAGTGTGAAAAGCCGGAACAGTCACTATGCGTGCTGGAATAATTTGTGAAAAATGCAAATGGGATCCAAGATCTGGAGGTAAGAGTTCCTGGATGGACTATATATGAAAAAGGTGAATAATTCGTTGTCTAATGATCCGGTTAGTTGTACTTTTTTATATTCCCGTTTGACCTTCAATTAAGCGAGTGCCGATTCCAGGATTATCGTGTAAAATTTCAAGGATTTCCTCTTCAACATCGAGTGCTCTAGCTTATGAAGGCCGTCCAGCATTATTCCTGATCGGCCTAAATTGTCCAATTTCGGGAAGTCGCCTCTCAATATTGGCCAAAATCTGACGGTTAGGAGTCCGACGATGCGGAAATCTTTCGTGATATACGCGAGCACTTTTGCGACCGTTGCCGTTGCGAAATTAACTGTATATAAAATAATAAAAGATTCCAGAAACGAACCGGTAAAATCGCTGATGAAATCTCCAGGTCGACCAACATTTGAAATTGAAGGAGATTTGAAACAAGAAATAAGACGTAAAGTACATGCATCCTTTTTCAACAATGAAATTCCAAGAAGGACCTGGATTATTCCAAACTGAGCAGAAACACCCTATGGAAAATTTTAAAACAACTTAGTTTCCGATGGAAAACGCCTTCTAGGAAATCTACTTTAGTAGAGAGAAATGATACTGTCTCTTGGAAAAAACATTACCTAAGAAACATTCGAAAAGCTCAACAAGAAGAGAAACAAAAATATTATTTAGATGAAATTTGGTTGAACGAGGGACATACGGTAGTTAAATGCTTGCAAGATCAACATATTAAAAGTCGAAGACATCAAGAGGGATGGTGAACGGGTTTCAATCTGCCCTCAGGAGAGGACGTCGGCTCATTATCACACACATCGGAAGTTTGGAAGGATTTGTTGAAAGTGGCCTGTGTTAACTTTCGAATCTAAACGTAGTGGAGATTATCATGAGGACATGATGCGGACGTCTTTGAAGAATGGTTTTCTCAGATGTTAAATATGATTCCAGTAAACTCGATTATTGTTATGGACAATGCGAGTTACCATTCTAGACGACAAGAACTACGAACAAGTACTTGGCTCAAAATGGATTTATTGGAATGGTTACGCTCAAAAATATCAGAATTCCGGATAATACAGTGAAAAGAGAAATTTTTGATTTAGCCAATATTAACAAAAAAAAAATTAAGAGGTACGTTGTAGATGAACTAGCAGCTTCACGTGGTGTAACAGTACTGTGACTTCGTCCTTATTGTGAATTAAATCCGATAGAATTGCTATGGGCACAAGTAAAGGGGAAGTCGCAAGAAACAATACAACATTTAAAATGACAGATGTAAAGTCCTTATTTGGTTATGCGATAAGTAATGTGAAGAAGGAGAATGGGGAAAAATGTGTAAATCACGTAGAAGGAAAGAAAATGTGGGAATAATACGAGGCTGGTTTGAAAAGTCCGTGCAAAGTCCAAGAAAGTCCTTTTCCATCACGACAACACACCAGCACACACCTCAGCAGTTGTGGTCGCAAAATTAATGGAAATAGGATTCCAACTCATTTCACATCCCCCCTATTCTCCAGACTTGGCTCCCTCGGACTACTATTTGTTCCCCAATTTGAAGAAATGGCTGGCGGGACAAAGATTTTATTCAAACGAGGAGGTGATTGCAGACACTAATGGATATTTTGCAGACTTGGACAAATCCTATTATTCGGAAGGGATCAACAAACTAGAACATCGTTGGACGAAGTGTATAAGCCTAAAAGGAGACTATGTCGAAAAATAAAAAAGGTTTACCCCAAACACATAAGTAGTTTTTATTTTTGCACGGACTTTTCAAGCCAGCCTCGTATTCGAGGTCAAAGGTCAAAAATATCGGTTTTTCGCATTTTTCTCGTAAACGGTAAGTGTTATCGTAAAAATAGGTCAGACAAGAGCTGTACATCATGCAATTCTCTACAAAAATTGTTTTTATACTTTTTTCCTATGAATCACCATTCGTGAGATATCGCGATTTCAAACATCGAAAATACTAATATGCACTCTTACGCGTAGTTTTTATTTTTGCACGGACTTTTCAAACCAGCCTCGTATTATTGATAAAATAATTGATCCGATAATTGTTAATGTTGATCAAAGTTCTTCTTCTGAGTCTGACATGAAATAGCTTATTTTAATAGCATGTACCGTTTGATGAATAGCCAGCAACCCCATATACCTAATTATTTTCCTATTTGTAATTTTTATTTTCGTTTCTTAGAGTTAATTATTAGTTCCCATATTTTAATATTAATTATTACAATAAAATATAACTGAATTAAAACATTTTTTTATTTTCCTATTGCCGTCTTATATACACGCCTATGATTACATTATTGCCCCGGTTAACAATGGATCGACAATGAACAGACCCATCAATTTACCTTATTACCATATAGGGTGAATCTACCTAAATCGAGGAGGAGTAAGGCAGACTCAATACAAAATAGTAAATAGTATACAAAATTTTAGTATACCATCCTATTGTGGCTTTACATACGAAAGTATCATTTATTACTCAACGCATTTTAAAGATATAACATATTCATAATGAATAGATTATAATAACACTGGTCAACAAATAATTTTTTTTGATTTTTTCCTCTAATTTTTTTCAGTTTTGGGATTATTGTAGTATTCGGATTTCGAATTAGTTTTTCTCTGACAGCTCATGTTTTTTAATATTTTCGGTCTACCCTAACTTAGACGACATTCGCAGTTTTTTAAGATCTACCCGACTCAGAATAATTATTTTTTTTAATTTCAGATATGGCTTCGACACGTAGAAGTTGTTTACACAATCCAGGTTTTTTTTGTTACATTTGTGGCGAATACATCTTTGAAAAATATCGAAAACCTATCTCGGACTTCGTTAAAACTACGTATTTTAACCACTTTCAAATAACATTGTGCAATCAAGACAAGAAATGGGTACCTCATATTGTGTGCCAGAACTCTATTGTGTGTGCGACAATGGTCAAATAGAAAAAAAAGTGCTATTAAATTTAAAACACCGATGATTTGGCAGGAACCTCAAGATCATCATGACTACTACAATTTTTGCATCGTAAATATTAACGGCACAAATTCTGGAAATCGAAATAAATGGTCATATCCTAACTTACCCTCCGCTCAGTGACCTCTTCTATACTCTGATGAGATAGAAGGAGCATTATCTAAATGTTCTGAAGAACCAGATGTTATGGAAATTAAAGACAACACAGTGGGCAATACTAATTCCGATTTCACATGTTGTCAGTCATCAGATGCTCAACCTTTTAATCAAAAGGAATTGAATGACTTAGCAAGGGATCTAAATTTCTCAAAAGAAGCTTCTCGTTTAAAAGAAAATAATTTACTTGCACCAGGAACCAGAATTACCTTATATCGGATTCGTATATGTTACCATATTTTTCTAGAGAAAATGTAATGATGTCAGAGGTATTTTGGAGAAGATGAGTTCACAACGATACCAACCAAATGATTGACGTCTTTTTATAGACAGTAGCAACAGAAGCTTAAAGTGTGTGCTATTTCATAACGGCAACAAGTATGATTCTATACCTACTGCACACTCTACTACTATGAAAGAAGAGTATACAACTATTTCTTCACTCATGAAAAAAATTAAGTATCAAGACCACAACTGGCTCATTTGTATAGACTTAAAGATGGTTAACTTTCTTCTCGGACAACAGGGTGGATACACGAAATACCCATGTTTTATGTGTCTGGGATAGCCGCGACAAACAACGTCATTGGTCTCAAAAAAAGTGGCCAGAACGAGAGGAACTGATGGTTGGTACCAAAAATGTTATTAATTTACCCTTAGTAAATCGAGATCGCATTATACTGCCACCACTTTATATCAGACTGGGCATTATGAAACAGTTTGTAAAAGCTCTTGACAAAAACGGCGAATGTTTTGCTTTTTTTTCATGCACGTTTCCAGGATTAAGCACAGAAAAATTGAAAGCGGGTATTTTTGATGGGCCACAAATCAGACAACTTCTGAAAGACCCAAACTTTTTGAATTCAATGAATGAAGTCGAGTCTAAAGCTTGAAAATCGTTTGTTGTGGTGACTAAAAATTTTCTCCGAAACAATAAGTCCGACAACTATTCTGAGTTAGTTGAGTGCATGTTATCCAATTTGAAAGATCTGGGCTGCAACATGAGTATCAAGATTCATTATTTACATTCTCATTTAGATCGATTCCCAGAAGATCTTGGCGATTTCAGTGAAGAGCAGGGTGAAAGATTTCACCAAGATATACGCAGAATCGAAGAGCGTTATCAAGGAAGGTGGGACATCCATATAATGGCCGATTACTGTTGGAGTTTGCAAAGAGATGACCCTCAAGCCGTACATTCAAGAAAATCGTATAAAAGAACGTTTTATAGTGTGTAATTATATCCAACGTAGAAAAAATGTTGTATTTTTGTTCCATTTTTGAAGATAATTATAATTTCATATTAAAAAAAAAAAGAGCTGATAGCATTAAACCAGTATTTTTTCCGTAATCAGTGCCTCAGGTATATCCTGTAATACATATAATAATAATAATAATTGTGATCGAACACATAACAAGCGGATGTAAAATATTAGCCGGAACAGAATACACAGCCAGACATGACTCAGCGGCAAAAGTAGTTCACCAAGCTCTAGCCACAACATACAAGCTCATAGAAAACACAGATCACTACTACAAATACACACCAACATCCGTACTTGAAAATAAAGATTACAAACTCTACTGGGACATCAGTATCCATACAGATAAAACAGTCTCCGCCAATAGACCCGATATTACTTTTCAGTGCAAAAAAGAAAAAGTCACCTATCTAATTGACAGAGCTGTCCTCAACGACACAAACATCCAAACGAAATACACAGAAAAAATTTCCAAATACACAGACCTTGCAACGGAAATAAAAAGGCTATGGAAACAAGAAAAAGTCATCATTGTCCCCCTCATTATATCAGCCACAGGCCTTACACCAACAACATTCACACCACACTTAGTACAATTAGGACTCAACACAAACATACACAGAAACATTCAGAAGTCAGTGATTTTGAAAACATGTAACATTGTCAGGTCATTCCTTAATACATAATGGTAATAGCGTTTGTGCTGACTTGGCTTTGACCCGTCAGCCAAACATGGAACAACATTGATCAAATGTGAGAAACAAGAACTTTTTTTGTTATAATAATAATAATCTTTATTGTCCATTTTGCAATAGCTTTAGACAGGGTTAAGACTTAAATTTAGTCCTAAACTACATACATATATAAAATTATCAGTTAATTACATACAACAAGTATAGGTCATATAAACAATAACTGCAGATACATGATACACAATACACATACTGAATTAATCAAAAGTTTCTCCTTTCAGAGGCGACCAAGATAATCCTTAAATTCTTGTACATTGTAAAATGCCTCTTCCAATAAAATATTCTTTAGTCTCTTTTTAAATCGGTTAATGCCCAGGTTTTTCATAGACACAGGAAATAGGTTATACAGTACAATACTTCGGTAAAATGTACTATTATAGTATTTGGCTGTATTTGGCAGGACCGAGCGAATGAGGTCTCTTCTAAGAGGGTACGCCGCAATCCTAGAGCCAGAACTATATTTGTTCTTCATTTTGTGCATTGTTAATAGGCTCTTATACGAGGCTGGTTTGAAAAGTCCGTGCAAAAATAAAAACTACTTAGGTGTTTGGGGTAAACCTTTTTTATTTTTCGACATAGTCTCCTTTTAAGCTTATACACTTCGTCCAACGATGTTCTAGTTTGTTGATCCCTTCCGAATAACAGGATTTGTCCAAGTCTGCAAAATATCCATTAGTGTCTGTAATCACCTCCTCGTTTGAATAAAAATCTTTATCCCGCCAGCCATTTCTTCAAATTGGGGAACAAATAGTAGTCCGAGGGAGCCAAGTCTGGAGAATAGGGGGAATGTGAAACGAGTTGGAATCCTATTTCCATTAATTTTGCGACCACCACTGCTGAGGTGTGTGCTGGTGCGTTGTCGTGATGGAAAATTACTTTCTTGTGGGCCAATCGCGGGCGTTTTTCTTGCAGCTCGGTTTTCAAATGGTCCAATAACGATGAATAATATTCACCTGTAATAGTTTTACCCTTTTCCAGATAGTCGATGAGGATTATCCCTTGCGAATCCCAAAAGACAGTCGCCATAACCTTTCCGGCCGAAGGAACGGTCTTCGCCTTTTTTGGTGCAGATTCCCCCTCGGTAACCCATTGTTTAGATTGTAGTTTGGTCTCAGGAGTATAGTAATGTATCCATGTTTCATCCACAGTGACGAAACGACGCTTAAAGTCCTACGGATTCTTCTGGAACAGCTGCAAACCATCCTTGCAACACTTCACACGATTCCGTTTTTTGGTCAAGCGTGAAAAATCGCGGCACCCATCTTGCGGATAGCTTTCTCATGTCCAAATGTTTATGCAAAATATAATGTACCCGTTCAGTCGAGATGCCCACAGCACTACCAATCTCACGCACCTTAACTCTTCTGTCATCCATCACCATATCATGGATTTGATCAATGATTTCTGGAGTCGTAACCTCCACAGGCCGTCCAGAACGTTCAGCGTCACTTGTGCCCATATGGCCAGTCCGAAAATTTTGAAACCACTTATAAACTGTTCTAATCGAAAGAGCAGAGTTACCATAATGTTTATCAAGCTTCTCTTTAGTCTCCTGAGGCGTTTTGCCTTTCATAAAGTAATGTTTAATCACCACACGAAATTCTTTTTCGTCCATTTCTTGAAAATCACTCGACTTCCTTGATTCACACGAATGCCAAACACAAAGAAATAGACCAATATGGCTGAAACTTGGTGTGCATTCATTCAAGAGATGCTACTAACTAAACATGACCTCGATACGCGCCGGTGGTGCTATCTCTCGGACTTTGCACGGGCTTTTCAAACCAGCCTCGTACATGTAACAAGACGGTAATATCATAATGCGATCTTTTTTAAAATATTCTTTACATGAATCTCTAGGTTTTGCATTATTAATTGCTCTCACACACCTCTTTTGAGCACGAAAAATGCCCAGACTTCCAGGCTCATTCCCCCAGAACTGAACTCCATAAACCATCCTTGAATGGAAATATCCATAGTAAACCAGACCAAAACCTTTAGAGTCACTACATTTCTCAGAACACGTATAGAGAAGCATATTGCATTAAGTTTTAGTTTAAGCTCTCTCAGGTGTGTTTCAAATTTAAGATTTAAATCAACAGTTAAACCCAAGATTTTTTACTCTAAAATGGGGTTGATTTTATAATCACTTGTAAACATGTTTTCACATAGCGGTTCCGATTTTCTATTTTGAAGACGAAGAGACAGGTTTTATCAACATTAAGCTTTAGCTTGTTGCACTATTACTCGTGGTGTTATATGTATTTGTTGCTCCCAGCATCTCAAAAAGGTGTCTATTATTGTTTACAAGAGTTAAGCACCTTAATATGTAAAGACATGGAAAAGTTAGGATTCGTTGTTTTATAAACGTATCTCTGCAGTTTTCACGAAAATTTAGATTAAAAATCAAACGGATTATTTTCTTTTGGTTCACAAATATACGTTTACTTTTCACACCAGCAGCACCCCAGGATACAACATTGTTAAACATGTGACTAAAAGCTAATGAATAATATACAGCCAAGAGACCGTCACTATCAAGGGTACTTTTTAAGCTTAAAATTGCAAAGTAAGCTGAGTTTAATTTAGCACATATGTGATCTATATGGTGCCTAAAAGAAATCCTATGATCCACAAACGTACCGAGGAACTTGGCTTTCTCCTCAAAATTTACACCAAGGGAATTGGCAAACATCGACGCTAATGGTTTTTTATTAAATATATTCATATAGATAGTTTTCTCAACATTCAGTACAAGGCCATTTCTTCTGCACCATGCTTCCATATCCCTGCACACATATGAAACATCATCATAAAGACCATCTACAGTGTCCGAAACTGTCACAATGGTGGTATCGTCTGCATACATAATCACTTGCCCTGTTCTAATATTTAATGGCAGGTCATTTACATATAGTATAAATAACAAGGGTCCCAAGACAGATCCCTGTGGAACGCCAAGATCGACCGCTTTCTTTTGTATTTGCCTATAATTCCCTACATCATTACGGTCACTCCTCTTATAGACAGGGATAACATTAGCGATTTTGAAAACTTTAGGAAAGATCCCTTATTAAGACTAAAGTTTATTAAGAACGAAAGCGGTTTAGCGATTGAATACTTAATATTTTTTACCACTTTAGTAGTTATATCATCAGATCCAGCTGTTTGTTTATTCTTTATTTTAGAAATAATTTCGAGAACCTCAATCTCAGTAACGGATTCCATAACCGTGGTATTTGATGTTACTGGCGAAACAGTACAATCTTTCACGTTAGCTTATCCATATTTATTTCGTAGTTTGTTTTCAGAGATAGTACTAAAATAATTTACAAATATGTTTGCAACCACAATTGGTTCAGAAGTAAGCTCAGAATCTACGAGAAGCGAAATAGAACTTTGTGTGTTGTTTTAAAATTTCAGAAAAAAATGTCAGTGTTGACCAGTGTAATCTAACATCTAAGAGGAAATAGTTTTACAAATTTCATTTCTGTTAACGGTCTTCAGTAATCTCGAATGCCATAAAATCTGGCTATGTTATTGTTAGCTTTTGGAGGTGGCAGACACATTTTTCCACATAATATAAACGAATTGTACAGAGACAAATGATGAAAACGTTTTTAAATAAGTTTCGACGTATGTAAACAAATGTTAAACGTCATCATAGATGTCACTGTCGTGTCTAACACTGTCACTCATTTGACTAATTCCGGAGATGACTAACGAACGGTGTGCAGGCCTCTCTCGGCAGCATGGCTGGCTGTGTGTGGCGCTCACACGAAATTTGATACCGTACGATGCCGGGTTATATTGATTTAAGTTTTTTCGGGTTGTTTTTTTTTTTTGCCAGAAAGAAAAGGTGATGGGTGACACCTGCGTTAAACCTAGACCACCTAGGAGAATGTGCACGTACTTGTCAAATATAGGAAAACGAATAAAATACGATAACTATTATTTTACGCTATGTTTATGCTTGTGTTTATTTTGTTTTTTTTTTTGTTCCAGATTGTTCGGCACGAAATGCGACAAATGCGGCAGCTCGTTCAGCAAAAAAACGATTTCGTGATGCGTGCGAAAAGTAAAATTTACCACATCGAGTGTTTCCGGTGTTGCCAGTGCGCGAGGCAACTTGTACCCGGCGACGAGTTCGCGTTACGCGAAGGTGGTGCTCTGTATTGCAAGGAAGACCACGACGTCATAGAAGGACAGAAAGGGGGCGGAGGTGCCTCGGGACCGACGACGCCCCATCCGGGGACCACGGAGAGTAACAACAATACGAGTCTGAGTAATAATAATCATAGTAGTAATTCGACGGAGCTGGGATGTATGAGTGGTGAGTATGTTCCACTGATTGTTACTTGAAAAATCATAGTTTTATCCAGTCAAAATAGATATTTAAGTTTGCAAAAATTCGCATAGAGCTGAAAATTGGTATACGTCTTAAATACACTATTACAAATAAAATATCAAAAGTCCCCACCGATTCTGCATCTGCTAAAAATTTTATTCAAGGTCAAAAATATCGGTTTTTTTTCGCATTTTTCTCGTAAACGATAGGTGTTATCGTAAAAATAGGGCAGACAAAAGTTGTAGATCATGCAATTCTCTACAAAAATTAACAATACTTTTTTCTACGAATCACTATTCCTGAGATATCGCGATTTCAAAAGTTAGAGAAGTCGTATTCTACATAATATGCATACATTTCCGCACCACCTATGAAGTAGTGTACTTGGCGTATTTTTAGTGTTCCGTACGGAAGACTTATAAGATGACTTCGGTGTCTGTCTGTCCGTCCGTCTGTCTGTCCGTCTGTACGTCCGTCTGTCTGTCAGTCACACCCGATTTTTTCCGAAACTGTTTATCATAGAAAGTTGAAATTTGGTAATAATATAGGAATTGATGGCCTCATCAGAGCCATGTAGTTTTTAAAGTTAAACTTTGACTTAAGGGGTTAGTTTTGGGGGTGAAATCGGAAGTGAAAAAAAAATTTTTTTTACTAGGTAATCGAGTATGGTGTCAAATGAAAGCTTGTGAAAACACGAGTAAATATATACGAGGCTGGTTTGAAAAGTCCGTGCAAAAATAAAAACTACTTATGTGTTTGGGGTAAACCTTTTTTATTTTTCGACATAGTCTCCTTTTAGGCTTATACACTTCGTCCAACGATGTTCTAGTTTGTTGATCCCTTCCGAATAATAGGATTTGTCCAAGTCTGCAAAATATCTATTAGTGTCTGCAATCACCTCCTCGTTTGAATAAAATCTTTGTCCCGCCAGCCATTTCTTCAAATTGGGGAACAAATAGTAGTCCGAGGGAGCCAAGTCTGGAGAATAGGGGGGATGTGAAACGAGTTGGAATCCTATTTCCATTAATTTTGCGACCACAACTGCTGAGGTGTGTGCTGGTGCGTTATCGTGATGGAAAAGGACTTTCTTGTGGGCCAATCGCTGGCGTTTTTTTGCAGCTCGGTTTTCAAACGGTCCAATAACGATGAATAATATTCACCTGTAATAGTTTTACCCTTTTCCAGATAGTTGATGAGGATTATCCCTTGCGAATCCCAAAAGACAGTCGCCATAACCTTTCCGGCTGAAGGAACGGTCTTCGCTTTTTTTGGTGCAGATTCCCCCTTGGTAACCCATTGTTTAGATTGTTGTTTGGTCTCAGGAGTATAGTAATGTATCCATGTTTCATCCACAGTGACGAAACGACGCTTAAAGTCCTCCGGATTCTTCTGGAACAGCTGCAAACCATCCTTGCAACACTTCACACGATTCCGTTTTTGGTCAAGCGTGAGCAATCGCGGCACCCATCTTGCGGATAGCTTTCTCATGTCCAAATGTTTATGCAAAATATTATGTACCCATTCAGTCGAGATGCCCACAGCACTAGCAATCTTACGCACCTTAACTTTTCTGTCATCCATCACCATATCATGGATTTGATCAATGATTTCTGGAGTCGTAACCTCCACAGGCCGTCCAGAACGTTCAGCGTCACTTGTGCCCATATGGCCAGTCCGAAAATTTTGAAACCACTTATAAACTGTTCTAATCGAAGGTGCAGAGTCACCATAATGTTTATCAAGCTTCTCTTTAGTCTCCTGAGGCGTTTTGCCTTTCATAAAGTAATGTTTAATCACCACACGAAATTCTTTTTCGTCCATTTCTTGAAAATCACTCGACTTCCTTGATTCACACGAATGCCAAACACAAAGAAATAGACCAATATGGCTGAAACTTGGTGTGCGTTCATTCAAGAGATGCTACTAACTAAACATGACCTCGATACGCGCCGGTGGTGCCATCTCTCGGACTTTGCACGGACTTTTCAAACCAGCCTCATATATATATATATATATATATATATATATATATATATATATATATATATATATATATATATATATATATATATATATATATATATATATGTATATATATATATATATATATATATATATATATATATATATATATATGTATATATATATATATATATATATATATATATATATATGTATATGTATATATATATATATATATATATATATATATATATATATATATATATATATATATATATATATATATGTATATATGTATATATATATATATATATATATATATATATATATATATATATATATATATATATATAATGTAATACTTACGCGCACTTTTCTTTGTATTATTTTTAAAAAATCAAGAAAAATCGCTGTCCACCCGCCTTATCTCGAAAAGTACTTATCAAAAAATTTTGAATAATTCTGGAATATTCTTCACGGGGTGTAGATTGAACGAAAATTATCACGAGTGCATTACCTTTAATAATTCATCTGGTATATAAAAAAAAAACAGAAATTTCAAGGTCATCAATTTTCAGTAAAGATTGGAAACAAACTTTGTTGAAAACTCATTTGGGGTGTGTTTTGTGAAGTCACTGATCATTTTATACTTCCGTTACAACATTTTTTATGTTAAAAGCAATCAACGTACGGAACACTAATTGCGCTAGTTCAACTTGCACTTGAAAGGTTATTTTTAACGTGGTTTCCCCAGTAGGCATACTCTCCGATCTATTGTGATTAAGTTTGCTGATTGTCAATAAAATAAATAAATGTTAAACTTCCTTGTTTCTAGGTTATAATAATTTTATTACCATATTTTATCTTCCATCTTGTCTAAATTTTTCTATTATCTATAACTGTATTTTTGCAAATTTTTTAATTCTTCCAATAAAAACTGACAATAATGACTATTTTCAATGTATGCAAATATTTCTTCCATCGCCAAAGTAATAGAATCATCTTCAGGACGACTGATTTTTTCCCCGTGGTAGTTCTCAAAAAGGAATTATAACAATCATTATGGTACTTAGCCTCACCAGCAACTAAATCATATTCATACTCAATGCGTGCGATAACAGCTTTTGCTACGTCATCACAACGAGTCCGAGCTACCTTCAGAATAGAATCTTTAAATAGAAGTGTAGCAACATGATAAATTTTACGCCGAACATTCTGCGCTTTTTTCTTTTCAGCCTCGTCATTTACTTCACCGCCACAAAATAAGCAATAATTTTTAAAACAAAAAACCGACTCACTTACTCGCACTCTAGTACGAGGTGGACTAATCGTTAGATGTACTGGCTTGTTCTATCTCGTGCTGTCTTTTAGCTGCAGCAATACTACTCTTCCGACTGTACATTTTATGATACTGCACGTGGATTGTCACAGATTGCTTGTCTTTCGGATATTTAAGAAACCCATCATTTATTTCAACACTTGAATCAATCAAAGTCTTCATTCCACGATCAACAACAGCAATTTCACTTTCATTCAAAGGCTTACTACGAATAAAGCAAAAGTGCGACATTTTTTAAAAATTATTTAACGGCACAAATTCAAATCAAAAATATTAAAAATAAGCACGTCTATTCACTACAAGGAAACATTCAATACTAAAAGTAGTTATTTCATTTACGTCCTTCAAAAAAGGGCAGGTATACGATCGTCGCCACTCAAACAATGGAGTAGCTGACAGATGTTGCTCAAGGTTATACGGGCGAACGGAATTAGAGACCTAGTGTATATTCATTCAGAATCATATAATTTGTAGGTATTTTAGTGTGTAAGTCACACGAACTAATATTTCCATATTTTTACTTATATTGAAGGTCCAGTGACGTACACAGGCTGCGTAAGAGTGCATATTAGTATTTTCTATGTTTAAAATCGCAATATCTCAGAAATTGTGATTCGTAGGAAAAAATATAAGAATAAATTTTGTAGAGAATTGCATGATCTACAACTTTTGTGTGATCTATTTTTACGATAACACTTACCGTTTACGAGAAAAATGCGAAAAAAACTGATATGTTTGACCTTTGACCTTGAATAAAATTTTTAGCAGACGGAGGATCGGTGGGGACTTTTGATATTTTATTTTTAATAGTGTATTTAAGACCTTTTGCAATTTTCAACTCTATGCAAATTATTGCGAAGTTACCACTTTTTTCGTCTATTTTAACTGGATAAGTTCTTGGAATTAGACCATGTCAGATTGGAGTGACCTTTCGACATTTCTGTTACTTTACGACCGTACGAGGCATCTTCTTTAAGGATCTTAATTTTTTGACATTAGAACACGGCTTATATTGGTTATTTGGCCATTTTTTCCATGATTCTGTTTTACGCCTCATTAGCAGACTGGACGACTACTATTGTAAATTGAAACGTCAGTTGAGATGTAGGGCAAGTATGCCCTACATCTAACTGACATCACATTATTCACAGTTCTTCTTTCATTACTTTTTGACACGTAGGCTGAAAAGTTTTTGGGTCCTTTTCAAAAAATCCATATACCAACCTTCAAACGATACGCGTCAAAATTTCATGACATTTCGACGATTAGTTTACAAGTTACACTAGTTTTAGTGATGCTACTTTTGATATTTTCAAAGCAAAAAATCGAATTTTGTGTGGTGATTAAACACTGTTTTTGATGGGAAAAAATACCGTTCAGGCAAAGCAATGTCTTGATAAGTGTTACGGGGACTCTGCCCCCGGAAAATCACTCATCACTTACTGGTGTGCTGAATTTAAATGCGGTCGTACAGATACAAATGATGCTGAACGCGTTGGACATCCAAATGAGATGGTTACACCGGAAAACATCAAAAAAATCCACAAAATTGTTTTGGATGACCGTAAAGTGAAATTGCGTGAGATAGCCGACACCATAAAGATATCAAAAGAACGTGTTGGTCATATTTTGCATGGACATTTAGACATGAGAAAGCTCTGTTAGAGATGGGTACCGCGTTTGCTCACAGTGGAGCAAAAACACCAACGTGTTGATTATTCCGAGCGCTGTTTGGACTTGTTTAAGCGCAATAAAAGGGATTTTTTCATACGATATATGACAATGGATGAAACATGAATCCACCACTACACACTGGAATCAAATCGGCAGTCAGCTGAGTGGACAGCAGCCGATGAAAGCCGCCCGAAGCGATCAAAGACACAACAGTCGGCTGGGAAGGTTTTGGTCTCTGTATTTTTGGATGCGCCTGGAATAATTTTCATCGACTATGCTGAAAAGGAAAAGACCATCAATAGCGAATATTATATAAAGTTATGGGTGAGTGCGAAGGCAGAAATCGCAAATGAACAAGAAAAAAGTGTTCTTTCTTCAAGACAGTTCACCGTGTCACAAGTCGATGGTTACGATGGCAAACTTGCATGAATTGAAGTTCGAATTGCTTCCTCATTCATCATATTCTCCAGATTTGGCCCCCAGCGACTATTATCTATTCGTAGACCTCAAAAAAATGCTCGCGGTAAAGGGATTTGGCTCCAATGAAGAAGTTATCGCCTATTTTGAAGGCAAAGACAAATCCTTCTACAAGAAAGGTATAGAAATGTCAGAAAAGCGATATTGATGAATAAAGTCGAATTTTGCAAAAAAAAATGTTTGTTAAATAGCTAAACCAAAAACTTTTCAGGCTACGTGTTATATACAAAAATGCACTTATTACAATACCTTGCGTAGCACAAATTCCACACCGTACATATGCTACAAGCGAAAGACAATACAAAACGATATCCCATCCGCTTTCCGATGCCCTTTGATTTAAAATGCACAAAGTAGCTCCCAGTCGTCCCTTTAATCCTGACTGGCCATCGTTTCACGCCTCGCTAATCCTCGGCTAATTTCGACCCGTAATGGACGATGCGATCCGGACCTGGATTAGCCGCTAATCTTGGATTTAATTCCATGGCACACCCTGACGCATGAACGTACATAATTTAGCACACATTATGATATTAACGGTTCATATACGGGGTCGTTTTTGGAGTGGAGAGGAAATGTAGTCTTTACTAAATATTCACTGTAAAAGTCGGATCATAGGACTATATAATCGTTGAACAAATACACGATATGGTATGGATGATCGATCGCGGGATTGAAGTGCGTGAAAGTATTGAGACTGTAGGCATTTGAAAAGAACGAATAGACTATGTTTTGCATGAAGAATTGTATATGCAAAGACTTTATGCAAGATTCCGCATAAAAATGAAATGAATAACGTTTGGACCGTTTTAACAAGCATAAAACTTATTTTGTGCGTCGGCTTATAAACCAGAATCTAAACATCAGTCGATAGCCGATAGTGGGCAGAAGCCGGCTCGACAAAAAAGGTTAGTTCATCCCTATTTCAAGTATATACAGACCGACAGCCTAACAGTCGCATAAACAGACCAATGAAAATTTTTCACGATTTAAGAACACTAAAGCGTAAAGAAAAGCAGACATTACGGGGGGTAGTTGTTTCCCTTTAGCAAGGGATGTAAAAACAATTAACCTACGGGGCCAGAGATAAGTAGCAAAAAAATAATGTAATGTTTGGTTTCCTTGACTCGAAGAACTTCGAATACTACCTTTAGAACAATAAAAACGAAATTACCCTTCTAACTTCCTTCTTTCCTTCCTCTTATACGTTACATAATTATATATAGTAAATAATTATGCTTAAAATTTAGTCACTGTTGCAACCAAAAACCTGAAAAAATTCCCATAATATTATTGAATCCATAAAATATTTGACCACCCCACCTCTTTCACTCCTTGCTTCGTTAAATATAAAAGCAATGAAAAAATAATTTATTCTTCAGATTCCTTGACCCTACAAATCCCGAAAAAGACCTATAACATCATATAAAGGAAGCAACTCCATTAACCAACCCCCAACATCTTTTACCATAAATAATATGCTTAAAATTTATCCAGTACATCAGCCAAAAAACCTGTAAATATCTCAAAATGCTATTGAAATGATACAATATTTAACTACTCCCGCCTCCTTCAGCCCCCCTTTAACAACGTGAAGGCAATAAAAAAAATATTCTAATTTTTGGATTCCTAACTTCAAAAGCCAGTGAAGGATATATAACAGGGGTGCTCAAACGGTCGATCGCGAGTGATTTTTGAGTCGATCTCGAGAAAAAAATTCCGATATAGAACTATTCACAGATTTTGTTTTAGGTAACTAAAACAAAATGTAATGAATAAACTACTAAAATTTATTCGATCCACAATTAGGCCAGAATAACCCCTCATCACTTTCTTTTATCGTAATAACCCCCTGCTAGCGGCAAAAGGCGGCTTTATCAAAGGAACGCGCGGTACTTGTCAAAGAAAAGCCGCGTTTTTGATTCCCGCCGATTTTTCTAGAAACTTCGGGCGGCGTGTTTGACGGGAACATTCGAGACTTCGTTCGCGCTGACATAAATGTTGCGCCTGCAGGAATAGGAGTCAGTCTGAGTTGTAACTTGAAGGCGATACATCGATACAGAGTTTATTAATAAATAGTCCAAAATGAGTGCGGCGAAGAAAAGTAAAACTTATCATTTTAATAACGATTGGGAGGAAAAATTTTTCTTTTGTATGGTAAAGGATAAGTGCATTTGTCTCATTTGCCGTGCGTCAGTTGCAATACATAAGCGTGGGAACTTAGAGAGGCATCATAAAACGGTTCATAAAAACTATGAAAAGGATTTTCCGTCACAGAGTGAATTAAGAAAACGAAAAGTACGTGATTTGATAACTTGTTTGAAAAAAGAACAAACCATGTTCACAAGACCAGCCAAACAATCAAAAGCTGCAACGATCGCGTCATTTAAAATATCTCATATATTGGCGAAACACAAGAAACCATTTGATGATGGATTGGTTGTGAAGGAAGCATTTATTGAAGCGGGTGAGACTTTATTTGGAGATTTTAAAAATAAAACAGAGATTATGTCTGCTATTAGAGAACTTCAGTTATCTCGTCCGACTGTCACAAGGCGTGTTGAAGTCATGAGTCAGGACATGGCAGATAAACTAAAACATGATATCATGGAATGTACATACTTTTCTTTACAGTTCGACGAATCCACCGATATGACAGACACTGCCCAGCTGTGTATTTTTATTCGAATGGTATTCAATGACATGTCGGCTAAGGAAGAGTTTTTGACAATGATTCCTCTGAAAGGAAAGACCCGTGGCGAAGATATATATGACGTTTTCTTCAATTTTGTAACAAACTGCAAGCTACCAATATATAAACTAGCATTAAAACCGATGGAGCACCAGCAATGACTGGAAACAGTTCAAGTTTGAACACCCCTGATATATAAGATACTACTCAGTGTATATCACCACTACACCAAATACTTTATTTTTGCACTTGACGCGCGTTTCGCTAACCATGTTAACTTCATCAGGAACGATGACTCACTAAAGCTAAACTACAAATCTACCCTATTTATACTTAACCTAATACATGAGTTACTCAGGCGGAACTGATGGTTTAGGCGAGGCCATCAGTTCCTGTCAAGTAACCAGTAGAGGGGACTATAAGGAATAGGCCCTCTGTCTTTATTTAAACTACTTTTACATTTTATAATTTTCATATTTTCGCATGCGTCCAACAATCTCCTATCGGATACATTTTTAATTAATCTTAGATTATCTAATGTTACAGTAGGATCAGCTTCAAGGGCATGTTCGGCAATGCTAGACTTCTCTGTTCTACTGTATTTTAAATGTGCTAGATGTTCTTTTAAATCGGGTTTTAATTGACCTTTTAGTTTGCCCAACATACTTTTTGTCGCAATCATTACAACTAATTTCATAAATGCCACTTTTCTCAATTAGGAATCTTGTCTTTGGAATTTTCTAAGATATTCCTCAAATTGTCTGATGACTTATAAACTAAGGGGAGGCCTACCTTATTAAATACCTTATTGAGTATCTTACTATATTTCGAATTATATGGTATGGAGGCATGCTGGGTCTTATTTGCTTCGCGTGTAAAAAAGGTGGAATTCTGAATATTTAACCTGAACTTATGTCTGTTTATTAATTTGTTTATTAAGTCATCGTCATATTCATTATCTCTAGTTATATTCCTAATACGATTCCTTTCCTTATTGAAGTTTAATTTATTGAGAGGAAAAGTGACCAAATGATGAACTAAAAAATGTAATGCGGCTAATTTATGTTGTTTGTAGTGAAATGAATAATTAAGAATATATCTATCTGTTACTGTGTCTTTTTCTATAGATATCAAATTCTAACGTATTATTATTTTTAAATAATTAAAATATCTAGAAATGGCAGTTGTCCTTTTTTCAATTTCGTAAATAACTTTAATAGAATCATATTGACTATTTAATTTTGGAAACAAAATCATCTATATTCTTATACCATACCACTGGGAAATACTCAAATTGACTGGCTCCTTATAATCCCCTCTACTGGTTACACCCCCTCAACGAACCGATATCTTTTGAGAAAGAAAAACTAGTTTTGTAAAATAACACACTAAACCATTTTACTAAAGTAAAAGAAGAAAACTAAAAGATTCGACCGCGACCAACGGCGGAAACGTTACTTTGAAGTTTTAAGCCCCTTCTATTCGTAAATATTTGATCTGGTAAAACGACCGGCCTTTGGACGACGTGGTTTTTAAACCAAATAAAGTCACGGTAAACAAAGAACAGGCCGAGTAGGCCAGGCCGCAGAAATGCTCGCAGCCAATGTTCAAACACTTCAACTAGGTTAGAAACATAGACGTCGTCGGTGGTTCTCATAATCCAGTGCTGAGTAAGTACTTGATTTTTGTTTAGCGAAAGACTTCGGTGGGTTAAATGTAAAATAAATGGTTTATTTATCATCACTCAATTCGGTAGCGAATCTCTAACAGGCAGGTATTATTTATGGAAATGGCGCCGTTGCTATATGTTTGCAAAGTTATATCGAGAATTTATGGTACTTTCTTCAATTTTTTTTTTGTAGCTAGGCATGGGTTCTTGCAAACCCTCCTTTAAAAAACGCCCCTCCTCTCCACTTAACTTATAAAGAAGGCATAATTAAAAGTCTGTAAATCACTTACCTCAGTAGCCAGTCTTCAACAGACCTACATAAATTACACTATGCTCTGAAGCTACCGTCTGAAAAGTTGTCGTCCTAACAATGAAAGAAATTTTTTTTGGTGTGAAATAAGTTTTATTTCTCCGTATAATCTCCTGAAACTTCAATACAATTTTTCCAACGTTTTTCCAATAATTCAATACTATCATTAAAGTGTGATTCCGGAAAGTCTGCAAAATATCCCTCCACGGTTGCAATAGCTTCGTCTGGCTTTCCAGCTAGCATTTTTTTCAGTTTTGGAAACAGATAATAGTCAGAGAGTGACAAATCTGGTGAATACGTTGGATATTCAAGCACTTCATACCATAATTTGTTGAATTTTGCCATCGTCAAAACACTCGTGTGTTGTGTGCATTGCCTTGATGAAAAATAATTATTTTCTTCTTTAAAGCAGGTTTTTTCTCGCGAATTTTTGCAACCAACTGATCTACAAGTTTACAATAATATTCATAGTTAATTGTTTTACCTTTCTGAAGATAATCAATCAACAAAACACCTTTGTAATTCCAAAAAACTGTTGCCATAACCTTCCCTTTCTGATGGAATCATCTTTGCCTTCTTTGGGGCACTTCCACCAACTTCAGTCCGAGGTTTCGACTGTTCTTTTCTCTCTGGTGTATAGTGGTGGATCCAAGTTTCATCAACAGTTGTTAAACGACGCTTGAAATCCATTTTATTTTGTTTAAAACGATCCAAACACGCTTGAGAAATATGCATTCGAATGCGTTTGTGGTCAATTGTCAACAAATGCGGCATCCATCTTGCACAAAGCTTTTCCATATGTAATTCTTCATGCAAAATGTTTCTAAATCGTTCTTTTGAGATGCCTATGGCCTCAGCTGTTTCACGTGCTTTCACTCGTCGATCATCTAATATCATATCATGGATTTGTTGAATGGTTTGTGGAGTTGTAGCAGTTTTTGGACGACCTTCGCGTAGATGAAATTCGAGGGTTGTACGACCAGATTTAAAAAGAGCAGCCCATTTTTTAACAGTGGAAAGTGAAGGTGACGCATCCTTATACACTTTTAACAGTTTCGCTTAAACCAGCCAAAACAAAGAATTTAATCCCTGGATGATATTCAGTGTTTTCCATTTTAAAAAAATCAATAACCCGTCAATATTAAACAGCTGCTACTGGTCGAGTGAATTGGCAGATCGAAATGAAATTTTAATGTGTTTATATAAGGGATGGAACTTTGCAATACAACACTCACAACACTCGATGACCTTGAATATATATATATATATATATATATATATATATATATATATATATATATATATATATATATATTTCATTTCCCATTTCACTCTCTAAAACTAATCAAAATTTAACTTTCAAAACTACACGGCCGTAATTGAGCCATGAATCCCTATATTTGTGACAAATTTTAACTTCAAAAAACGATGTTATGGCGGGTTTCAACTCATTATCTGAGGAAAATCTTCGGCCATACAGTCTTTTTTCAAATGTTTCCACAAAAGAGGTTGCAGAGCGCTAAATCATTGGTATGATGTGGGTGTTATAAACTCGCTGAATCCACAGCTTTCGGTAAAGTGGCTGGCCGTGGCTCGGTGGCGTAGTACTTTGCTACTGTGCAGAAAGTCGAGGGTTTAATCCCGCAGGTCGGTAACTTATTTATTAATTTATTTAAATATATTTGGCCTGGCCACGTACATAGGTAGTAGTTGTTTGCAGAAATGCAATATGCAATGTCCAACAGGTACTGTGAAATACGAAAATGTATGTTTTGGCACTTGGACAACATTGACGGGTATTACGACATCCTCGCCGATATCCTGGGGATATGGAAAAAGGGTAAAATTCCTACTCAGGCGGGGAGGTGAGCGATAAAAAAAATAAAATAGATAAAAAAAGGCCTTCACTTTTTGTTTTTTTTTTATACATGTTTCTAATGCTTTTCCATAAAAAAATGTAATTACAAGAAATGATAAATACGGTGCTATAGGTTAAACTAAAATAGTCCCAGTTTCTGAACTATGGTGGAGGCAATATTTTTTCCCAAAAATATTAGGGATTTTTCAAAGGTACATATTAAATAAATCCGAAGAGATGAAGTTCTATCGAAACGCTTCATTTAAAACGCTAAAACAATTTATTACACTAACTAAAACCAAACAGTAATTTGACAATCAAGCAATTTGTTTATATGACGTCATTTTCATGGTTAAGTAGCCAACTTTAAAAACAAAACACCATTGTAGAAATGCTGTTGTTATACATGTTGTAGAAGTAAAAATTGTTCCTGAACTTTGAACCAAACATCTGTTCACAACTCCTGATGGTCTACAAGGGCTTTATTATATCAAGCTGTCCACGTTTAAGGTCCAAATTGAATCTCACTCCTCAACGATCTATTAAAACCGGTAGATTTTTAAAGCGCCCTTCAACATTATACGTTCCTAAGTAAATTTAGTGTTTCATACTAAAATTGAGAAAAGGAGCACTTATAGAATCACTTCGGTGTCTGTCTATCTGTCACAGCCGATTTTCTCCGAAACTATTTGATATAGGAAGTGGAAACTTGTCACAAATATAGTAATTGATGGACTAACCACAACCGTGTAATTTTGACAGTTAATTTTTGGTTTAAGGGGTTAATTTTGAGAGGTAAAATCAGAAGTGAAAAAAAAAAGTTTTTTCAAGCTTACATATGTATATATATATATATATATATATATATATATATATATATATATATATATATATATATATATATAGATATATATATATAGATATATATGTATATATATATATGTATATATATATATATATATATATATATATATATATATATATATATATATATATATATATATATATATACATACTAGCCATGCCCGTGGCTCCGCTCGCGTGGACTTGATTCACTACTATCGTCACTGCTTATTCCTTATGTTATCTAACGTAATAAAATATCTGTCATTATTTCCCCTTATCTCCCATTATTTCTCCTTATCTCCCATTTTCTCTACATTATCTAGGCTTATCTCTGCTCATCTCCCATTATCTCACCTTATCTCCCATTATCTCACCTTATCTCCCATTATCTGACCTTATCTCCCATTATCTAGGCTTATCTCGCAATATTTCTCCTTATCTCCCATTATTTCTCCTTACCTCCCATTATATCTCACCATATCTAGACTTATCTCTGCTTATCTCCCATTATTTCTCCTTATCTCTCATTATTTATACTTATCTCCCACTATCTCACCTTATCTCCCATTATCTAGGCTTAAATCGAATTATATAGAAGATATGTATAAATTTATAAAAACACGTAAATCGGATAAGTGGTTATCAAGTGATAAGCGCACTAAAACGGACAGACAGAGAGACGCTGCATTTTATATATTATAGATATAGATTATTATTATTATATAACCTGGCCAAAGAATATATGTATGAATTTAAAAAAAGACACGTAAATAAGATATATGGTCCTCGCGTGATAAACGCACTAATGGACAGACAGACAGAGAGACACTGCATTTTATATATATTATAGAATATAGATTATAGATATTCTCTGCTATACAATATTGTTCCATATTTAATGGTTTAGGCTGTGTATTGCAAGCTAACGCGCTAGCGGCAAATCTTTTTACGACTTCATTCACTATTATCGTCACTGCTCATTCCTTACGCTACCTATCGTAATAAGATTTAGCCTATAACCTGGCCAGAGAGCATATGTATGTTTTAAAAAAAAAGTACGTAAATTGCGGGTTTTAATCAGTTTGTCTAACAATGAATTTGCACGACGTTTCGCCAAAATCTCATTTAGCATTTTCAAGTGCTCTTGCTGCTGCTGTTACTCGATACTGTGATCTTGCTGCTGCTGCCGCTCAAAGTTAACTGAGAAACCGAAGTGCGGTCATCGCCTTTTATAGGTCAGCGTCTACGCAGATTGTAGGTGGGAAAGTCGGGAGTGTTCGTCTGGGCATCGGTGTTTGCCGGCTAGCTGCCCGTATCAGCGGTAATTACGGGTTCTGACGCTATGCTGACTGTTGCTTTCTGGATGTTTTGGTAATTTCTTGGTTTAGCTAGCAGTGGAGATATTCAGTCCATCATCCCGCTTATTTAGCTGCCCATTCTTTTCGATTTCCAAGGCTTCTCTGCGTGTTTTTCAATTTTCTCTTGTCCTTGAGGTTACCCAGGATATCTGTCAGAGTGTTTTGTGGTTTGTATGCTGTGCCTATGTTGTGTTTTTTTAGGATTCTTCAATCCTATCTGTAACTCCCTTCACATACGGTAATAAAACTCTACTTTGGTTGAGGTCCCGTTCTTCTGTCCTTGCCTGTAGATGGCGCTGCCTTTCTAATGCTGTCCTGTCCATATGAACTAATCTTTATATTCGTTTTGCTCAAGGGCCCTAGTAATTTGTGTAATTTCTTGCTGTCTTATGTCTGATTCGGTGAGTCGGTATGATCTTCATACGAGGGTATTGGCTACCGACTGGATTTGGGATGGATGGTGTGTAGGCTTCCGGTAGACTGAGTATTGAAGTTGACCGTTATGTTTCCGAGTTATGAGCACATCAAGGAAAGGGAGGCTTTTCTCTTCTTCTACTTCCAAAGTGAACTGTATACGGTGGTGGATTTTTTTGAATGAATCATACCGATTAATTCCAGAAGCTTATGGTGAACATGCTCCATCGCAAGATATGTGTGAACGATGGTTTCGGCGTTTGAAAAGTGGTGACTTCGATGTTGCAGACACGGAACGTGGAAAACCGCCAAAAAAAATACGAAGATGTGGAATTGTAAGCATTGTCGCACGAAGATGATTCGCAAACACAAAAACAACTCGCCGAGCAATTGGGCGTTAGTCAACAAGCTGTTTCCAATCGGCTACGAGAAATGGGAAAGATTCAGAAGCCGGTAGATGGGTACCACATGAGTTGAACGACAGGCAAATGGAAAAGCGCAAAAACACGTGCGACATTTTGCTCGCTCGCTACAAGAGGAAGTCGTTTTTGCATCGTATAGTTACAGGGGATGAAAAGTGGATTTATTTTGAGAATCTCAAGTACAAAAAATCGTGGGTAGACCCAGGCACACTATCCACATCGACCGCAAGACCGAATCGCTTTGGCAGAAAGACACGATGCTCTGTGTTTGGTGAGACCAGAGGGGCGTGGTCGATTATGAGCTGTTAAAACCTGGGGAAACGGTTAATACTAAACGTTACCAACAACAATTGACCGCTTTGAACCGTCCGCTTTTTTTTTATGGATCTAGCATACGTGCTGCAGGGAAGTCCCTAGGGTGCTACAGGAGCGGCATGTGTGCGGAAAAAAGACCAGAATACCGAAAGAGGCAACACAAAGTCATTTTTCTTCATGACAATGCTCATACGGCAAAACCAGTTCGCGACACGTTGGAAGCACTCAGCTGGGAAGTTCTACCCCATGCGGCTTACTCACCAGACTTGGCTCCTTCCGATTACCACTTGTTTGCATTGATGAGTCACGCACTTGCTGAGCAGCGCTTTGGTTCGTACGAAGATGTGAAAAAATGGCTCGATGAATGGTTCGCAGCAAAAGGGGAAGATTTTTACTGGCGTGGTATTCACGAATTGCCCGAAAGATGAGAAAAATGTATAACAAGCCATGGAGCATACTTTGAATAAAGCTCTTTTTATCATTCTTCCGAATTTAACATCTGGTATATATATATATATATATATATATATATATATATATATATATATATAAAGAAAGAGGAAGGACAGTAACAGGGCACTGGCAACAAACAATCCTAAGTTTAACCACTGGGAAACGCCCTTATAAGGAGAAGAGATGAGCAATCAAAGATCTAAAGGCTCTGGTATCTGCTTTTTATTTTTATTATCAAGCTTTCGCTGCCTAATGGTAGCTTCTTCTGGATTCTAAAAATGCAAACCCGGTGCAGAAAATAAACCAAAACGTTCGTTTTTTAAAATGTGATTAAATGAATTGTACGACTATATGTGAAAATTACTTACAAAAATGTCAGCAGTTAGTTCATCTCTGGTGAAGACAATGAAATTTGCATTTTTGTTGGCCAGGTAGTATGAATGATTACACAAACATGATTAAAAGACATTTAGAGAGTTACACAAATATTAAAAATAAAACTTTGTCAATAAACATTAGTTAAAAACACTTTTTGAAGACCGAAAATATAACTGCAAGAAACACCATGATGTTGAAATGGTACTCCATTTTAATATATATATATATATATATATATATATATATATATATATATATATATATATATATATATATATATATATATATATCTATCAGTTCGGCATTCGGTAATATTTCTCGCAAATTTAAAAAAGAGGGGAAAGTTTTAGGACATTGGTTCTAGGAATTGGTAGATTAAAGGTTAGTAAATTACGTTGAGTAGGTCTAGGCACAGAAAACGATAGAGCTGCAGGTTTTTGTTAGATATTGTTTTGTGTAAAAATATAATTTGTGATTTATTTCGCCATACCTATAGACTTTCTACTGAAAATTTGGGCAAGAGACATTCATAAAGATAATCTATTTCGGGATATACTCCATCAGGTTTAAAATTTGCGTACTTTAAAAAATGTTTTTGAATTTTGTTAATACTTCGAATATGTGTGTGATAAAAAGGGCAAACAACCAATGGGTATTAAAGCCGCGACCTTAGAAAACTACTTAAAAGTAATTTCAGTGTGTCATAATCTACAAAGTCTGCAGCATTACGTATAATAAAACTCAATAGTTTAAAACTATCCACATCCTTTGCAATGTTCTTGTGAGTTCAAAAATATATATGATGTAATACTCGCGCAATTTTAAAACACTACCAAAAATCGCTGTCCCCCACCCTATCTCTAAGAATAGTAATCAAAAAATTTCGAAAAAATGCTGCAGTATTCTCCATAAATTGTAGATTGAATGAAAATTATCACGCAACATACGAGGTATAAACTCGAACATAAATTCAGTGCATCAACACCTGCAATCAGATAAACCTCATGTACTCGCTCTATGTGAAACCAAGGTCAGTCCATCGACCAGCACGGTCAACTATCTTTATCCTGGGTACGACTTCTATTCCCGATTTAGGCGTAACTTTGGAATCTGTCTTTTTGTCAGAAGCGACCTCTCTTGTCAACGAGAAGGAAGCTCTGGAGCCCCCAAACTTTGATGTTATGTGGTTAAAAATAACGACTCAACAAACCACAAGGTTTATCTGTATCCTGTATCGACCACCAAGTGATACCAATTTTCGAACACTTTTCGCTTCTCTTGCAGACACCATCGATCATTTACAAAGTAACTATCCAAGTGCCGAAATTGCCATCCTGGGTGACTTTAATGTCCACAATATCAACTGGCTCAAATATTCAAATACTACCGACGAACAAGGTCGTGAAGCTGAATCATTCTCAATCAGTTGTGGCTTAACTCAGCTTATTGACGAACCAACACGGATCCCTGATCGAGACGGGGAGTTCGCCAGTCTTCTTGATCTGTTTTTTAACCACCAGATTGAGATTTACACGGTCACCGTAAATCCGCCGTTAGGTTCTTCCGACCATAAACTGCTTTCGACATCGAGTATCCTGCCAATCAGTGACAGAGAGGCGCCTAGGCCGCGCAAGATTTGGCACCACAAATCTGCTAAATGGGAAGATCTCATGGAATACTTTCGAACTTTCCCTTGGATGGACGTTTGTTTTCGATCCGATAACCCATCTGACTGCGCCAGGGAGGTCTCCGATGTTATTTTGGCTGGTATGGAAGCTTATATCCCTTTTTCGAAGAAATGCTCCTCCAACGGTAAGCCTTGGTTCGACCGAAAATGCAAAGAAGCTGTTGCTTCTAAACATATTGCCTACCGACAATGGCGTGAAAATCCTAACACCGTAAATCGAAACATCTTTGTTCAAGCCCGGAACAGATGCAAGGGAATTATCGACGAAACCAAGGAGGCACACAATCAACGAATTAGAAACAAACTTCTCGCTTGTCCCAACAATTCCAGGTCTTTTTGGGCAGTCGCTAAGGCAGTGAGTCAAAATTTTACCAAGTCCACCATACCACCACTCACACGGCCAGATAATTCCATTGCAACCACACCTGTTGAGAGAGCGAACTTGTTGGCTGAACTCTTTGCTTCACATTCTACTGTCGATTTCCAAGGAAAAACACCACCTACTATTCCCATATTGCAGTCAAGGATGCCCGATGTTGTCTTCAGACAGCGCATCATAAAGCGTATTTTAATGAAGCTAGACACCAAGAAGGCTTCTGGCGCTGACGGAATACCTGCCATAGTTCTCAAAAACTGTGCAAGGGAACTAACACCAGTTTTCTGTAGACTTTTTAACCTATCCTACAGAAAGAGAATATTTCCGTCCTGCTGGAAATGTGCCACGGTTCAGCCGATACCTAAAAAAGGTAAGAAGACCTTGCCAAATAACTACCGACCAGTTGCACTGCTTTCAATAATATCGAAAGTCATGGAAAAGGTTATCAATGAGCATCTTCTAAAATATCTTGAACGATTCAATATTAATAGCGATCACCAATATGGTTTTCGTAAACATAGATCAACAGGAGATCTTCTGACTTATGTAACACATGTTTGGAACAACGCAATTGAACACTTTGGAGAATCTCGAGCGGTTGCTCTTGACATATCCAAGGCATTCGACCGTGTTTGGCACGATGGACTGTTAGCTAAGTTGCGCTCTTATGGTATGTCTGAAAGGTTCTGATTGTGGCTCTCATGTTTCTTCAGAGAGCGTTCTTTACGAGTGGCGGTCGACGGATTTCTTTCTAACACCCTCACTATCAACGCTGGTGTGCCCCAGGGCTCCATACTGTTTCCTACTCTCTTTCTCATTTACATTAACGATCTGCTGGAAAAGACCGGGAATCCAATATATAGCTTTGCAGATGACAGTACGCTTATCTCTTCATTCACCTTGAACGCTCGGACATCGGCTGCTCAGGCGAATACCCGCAGACAGCAGGAGATCGTTCAACTTAACAAAGACCTGGAAGAAATTCTATCTTGGGGTGACCGTAACCAAGTGGAATTTAACGCTACAAAAACACAAGCGGCAGTTTTTTCTAAAAAAGTTAACGTTGCTGAACCCGACATAGTTATTTCGGGGCACTCCATTCCCCTAGCATCGTCGCTCAATTTATTGGGCGTTAGTTTGGGAGCAAATATGTCTTGGCATGAACATGTTGCAGGCATAGCAAGGAGAGCTTCTCAAAAGTTGTGAATATTATTTAGAACCAGAAAGCTTTACACCCCACAACAACTGTTAATTCTTTACAAAGCCCAAATTCGACCAACTATGGAATACTGCTCCCACGTTTGGAGCTCCGCTACCAAACATACACTGCATTTGTTGGATTCTGTTCAGAGAAGAGCGGTCCGTCTGATTGGGGACCCGGAATTGTCCGGCGGCCTTGATTCGCTGAAACATCGAAGAACGGTTGGCGACTTGAGTCTGTTCTACAAGTATTTTCATGGAAAGTGTTCGAAGGATGTAGCCCGCTTAATTCCTCCCAAAGCGGTGCATGTTAGAAATACACGTCGCGCTGGTGCTTCGCATCCGTATGAGGTTCAGCTTGTTACTCCGCGTACAACGCTTTTCAAGCAATCTTTTATATGGAGAACGTCATCCCTTTGGAATAATTTGCCCAGCGCTGTGTTTCCCACCGAGTACAATTTACAGCGATTCAAGAACAACGTGAATCGCTTTTTCCGCACTCGTGCCGCTCCTGGAGCGCTTTAGGGACTTCCCTGCAGCACGTGTGCTAGACCAATAAAAAAAAAATAAATAATAATTTATCTGGTACATAAAAAAAAATAAATTTGGAATGTGTTTATAAAGATCTATCCACATTTGAAGGACATTGATCTTCTACAAATGATAAAAGATACTAGTTCTACTAAAGATAGAGCCTTGATAGACAATGTGTATAGCAATTTTCCCAGTGATATACTCGTAGAAGTTCACGTCGTAGAAAGTTTTTTTAACCATCACAAACAAGTTTGTGTCCGAATTTTCGATATTGGTTTTAAAAAACTCATTTGGGGTGTGTTTTGTGAAGTCATTGTTCATTTTATACGTTATTTTTATTTTAAAAGCACTCACGGTACGGAACACTAATTGCGCAAGTCCAACTTACACTCCCGATTTTTTTCAGAATTATTGATTTTTTGCTAAAGCATACGAGTGACTGAATTTAATTTATTAATGACGAGGTAAATGTCAACTTCTCACTATAGAATTGGGTAACAACGAATATCTACGACACTGACAAAAATTGTGTTTTCATACAGTCGGCGACCTCACAGAGAGATATATATTTGAATTTTCGGTCTATCAAAGCAAACAAAACAGATACTAAAATAAATAAGAGAAAAAGTGAACTTCTACTGTTTGTTTTTTTTGTTTGAGTGGGTTATATTCTATGTAAAATTCATGTCTTCGCAAGCATACCAAATTTTAATTACAAATTTAAGTTCAAATCTCACAGACTTCCAATGATTAAAAAATTAAATTTCTATGAAAAACAAGGAATTTAATTATTTTAATTTCCTTTCATATCAAGATAACCATTTATTAGCTTTTTTCCACCACTATTAAGAATACCAGGTGTACAAGTATTAAATGCGGATTTTTTTTTCTAAAAAACATGTTAAATTCGGAAGAATGATAAAAAGTGCTTTATTCAAAGTATGCTCCATCGCTTGTTATACATTTTTCCCATCTTTCGGGCAATTTGTGAATACCACGCCAGTAAAAATCTTCCCCTTTTGCTGCGAACCATTCATCCAGACATTTTTTCACATCTTCGTACGAAATCACTCTTAAACTTTTTAATGATAACTGTCTACCTTAGATTAAAAAAAAATGATTAACCATCTTATAGATTTCACAATGTTTTTGAATTAAATAAAAATAAGAAAAACCAGATTTTGATGACATATAAAACAATATTACAATATTGATGAATTATATAGGGGACTGGAGAGAATTTAATAAATACCTACAATTTTAGCTCTAAATAGTTTTATTTAGGTAACACATTCACGTGTATTTTTGTTATTAAAGAGAATTATTGTATTTGTTATTAAATTAGTCTCTACCATTTTTACAATTCTTTACGTTTTAGGTATTCTTGGCCACGAACAACTCTCGTATTATCGCCGACCTGTCTGAGGGGTAACACACATAAATTAGATATTGATTTCAAATCTAGTACCAAGGTAGTGCTTGGAGTAATAAAGGGGCGAACAATTATATATGGTTTTAATGGTGTAATGATTAAATTACCTATTTTCTAGGGAAGTACTGGATAACTCTTCTTAACCATTTGTTGCTTTTCTTGTTAATTTTTGCCCATGAAAAAGTCACTCTTCTAGGATTTTACGTTTCAAGGTTTTCAGATCACAAAAACCTAGTCTGTTATTCTGTGTGTTTGTATATCCCTCGGTCTATTGGTACCACAACTCTGACACGAAATAAGTTGTTTATGGCAAATTTAGGAAGTATACAATACTTACACGAGGAGTAGAAGGGAAAGAGGATGAAAAGGGTGAGGTCGATTACTTGTGCAAACCTAGTGGAACATAGACGGCCATACATTTGACCAAACATCACTTGCTGCTCAGCAAGTGCGTGACCCATCGATGCAAACAAGTGGTAATCGAAAGGAGCCAAGTCTGGTGAGTAAGCCGCATGGGGTAGAACTTCCCAGCGGAGTTCTTCCAACGTGTCGCGAACTGGTTTTGCCGTATGTGATGGAGCATTGTCATGAAGAAAATTTACTTTGTGTTGCCTCTTTCGGTATTCTGGCCTTTTTTCAAGCAGCGAACGGTTCAAATCGGTCAATCGTTGTTGGTAACGTTTAGTATTAACCGTTTCCCCCCAGGTTTTAACAACTCATAATAGACCACGCCCCTCTGGTCCCACCAAACACAGAGCATCGTCTTTCTGCCAAAGCGATTCGATCTTGCGGTCGATGTGGATGGTACGCTTGGGTCTACCCATGATGTTTTGCGCTTGGGATTCTCAAAATAAATCCACTTTTCATCCCCTGTAATTATACGATGCAAAAACGACTTCCTTTTGTACCGAGCGAGCAAAATGTAACACGTGTTTTTACGCTTTTCCATTTGCCTGGCGTTCAACTCATGTGGTACTCATCTACCGGCTTCTGAATCTTTCCCATCTCTCGTAGCCGATTGGAAACAGCTTGTTGACTAACGCCCAATTGCTCGGCGAGTTGTTTTTGTGAATGTGCGAATCATCTTCGTCCAACAATGCTTGCAATTCCACATCTTCGTATTTTTTTGGCGGTTTTCCACGTTCCTTGTCTGCAACATCGAAGTCACCACTTTTGAAACGCCGAAACCATCGTTCACACGTATTTTGCGATGGAGCATGTTCACCATAAGCTTCTCGAAGTAATCGAGAGAGCAGTTTTCTTCAAATGAAAACAAAAAATCAATGCTGTCCGCGAATGCTCTTTGTTCGGTATAAATTTCGACATATTGAACACAACAACACAACACTATGCACACACTTTTCCAATTTATCACTCGTGCGCGTCTGACACTTGTTAATGATACAACAAAATGGCGCAGTGTCAAATCTTTATAGCACAAACTGCATTGGTGCACCATCTGTTGTCTGAAATCCGCATTTCATACTTGTACACCTGGTAGCTATGTTTCTGACAAATTCCGCATAGTGAACACATTTATCTTAAAACAGAGCGAAGCTAGAATCGACAGAAAAGGAACAAATCTCAAAGTATTTTATAATACTAGCGCTAAGAATGGATTGACAGATGAGACAACAGTGACTAACATAGATTTTGTTCGATTTTAGTAGTTGATATTGATTTTTATATACTTCTTCTTCCTATAAGACAAGGTCTTGGTTCTCTATCTAATAATAGATAACTTTACATTAAATACATATAATATTAGGGACTTCGTACATCACTCAATCTGGTTACAATAGATAAAAAATCACAATAGATTTGAAACATATAGTAAATAGTAATAGTTCACAAATGAAAAGTCTAATTATAGTTCTAAAAACATGACTTATAAAAAACAAGAAGAAACAAAAATGTAGTTAATGAGGAGAATACTATAGCCCCTGGACGCAATACCTATCATAGGCGTTCTTAAATGTGGTCACTTTGAAAGGAAATGCTGTTCGCGAACTAATTATATCTCCGTAGTCTTTCTTTACCGCGAAGCCTCCTTTCGGTCAACGTCGTAAGTCTACGAACTTCCAGGCGCTCATGATAAGGCAATTCGCGTATGTTAGGAGACAAACTAGTAATCCTCTGTTGACAGTATTCGAGTGCATTTTCCAGCGAAGATGAAACTAACGTTTAAAAATACAAAACGGACAATAAAACTTCTATTTTTAAACAAGAGAAAACAACCAATCAATAATAGAAAACTAAAGAATCTTGTATTCTTTTTATGATACTGTCCCTTTTACAAAGTCCTATTTGTTTATTTCAATAACAAATTAAACTGCTGTCCTTGTGTGGTCTAAAAGTGACAATAGAAATGTTAATTTGTATTTGGAAAATGGCGGCTTTTTGTTTACCGAACTTATTAGCACACGTGGTGTGGTCGCATCGTTAACAAAATAGAAGGTATTGTTTTCAGCACGGTAGAATATTATTTAAAGCGATTATGTTTACCAATTTTTCTGAGTAGAGAAATTTAAAGGCTAAAAAAATAATTAAACAAATAATATAATCTTTGTTGATATAAAAAGTGGGGTGTGTGTTAATTTGCCCCTCGTAGCAAAATTACAAACCTATCCTACACTGGGGCATATGACACTCATGGTTACAAAACCCACAGCTGACACAGCAGCTTTCGAGCCGACAGAGTGGTTGGTACACTCAACGCTTAAAAGCAGGTAACGCTTTTCGAGCGATCCTCCTCAAGCATATACTGTTAATGTAAAACACTGAAAACGGACGTAGTCCATATTTCAGCAGTTTACCCACTGTTCTCTTGTTCGTCAAATCCATCCTGAGACGCGTTTCGTCGTATCACGGCTCGTCAGTCAGGCTAGGATTGACAAACAAGAAAATAAAATTTACTGGTTATTTTCCCAGAAATTACAGAATAGAATGGTAGGATACAACGAATTGTACTAAGTACGTATACCTATTACTCCATCGAAAGCTGACACAGCAGCTTTCGAGCCGACAGAGTCGTTGACACAATCGCTACCTGCTTTTAAGCGATGAGTGTGTCAATCACTCTGTCGATTCGAAAGCTGCTGTGTCAGCTTTCGATGGAGTAATAAGTATGCGTACTTAGTACAATTCGTTGTATCCTACCATCGTATCCCGGAACTTCTGGGGTAAGTGCTAGTAAATTCTGTTTTCTTGTTTGTCAATCCTAGCCTGACTGACAGCGAAACTCGTCTCAGGATGGATTTGACGAATAAGAGAACAGTGGGTAATCTGCTAAAATATTGGACTACGTCCATTTTCAGTTGTTTTATATTAACTCTCATTGTTCTCTAAAACGACCAAATATTCTTGAGAAAGTTCTGTCCTCGCCAGTTTCTGCTCTGATGTAAGAAGTTTGAAATTCATCGTACAAAAACCTTTTTCCTTAGTAAATCATCATCTACAGTCTTAAAAAACGCAACGTTCGGATACTCCAACTTCTTTAGCAAGCACTGGGATCTTCCATAAACCTCTATCCATTAATTATGGACGTTTTTTCCATATATTCATTAAACAAAGTTCATTTGCAATCCCACCAAACATCCGAGTTCTTTGGAGGTGGAGAGCCCTTATAAACCCATTGCATTGACTCCGGCATCGTGGAAGGATCCCAGTGGAATACGCAAGTCTCGTCGCATGTGACAATTCGTAAGAATAACTTTCATCATTCTCTAAACCGGTCTAATTTTCTTCAAAAAGATCTTAACTCATCAGTTTCTAATATGTAAAATTTTATCACTTAACACGTAGGCTGAAAAGTTTTTGGTCTGACACATAGATGTCGCCCTTTTCAAAAAATCCATATAGTTTTTAGGAAGTACCAACCTTCAAACGATACGTGTCAAAATTTCATGACATTTCGACAATTAGTTTACAAGTTACAGTGACACTACTTCTGATATTCTCAAAACAATGGAAAAATCGTATTTCGTGTCATGATTAATTGATGGGAAAAAATACCGTTCAAGCAAAGCAATGACTTGATGAATGTTACGGCACTCTGCCCCTGGAAAATCACTTATCATTTACTGGTATGCTGAATTTAAACGCGATCGTACAGACTCAAATGATCCTGAACGCTCTGAACGCCCAAATGGGATGGTTACACCGGAAAACATAAAAAAAATCCACAAAATTGTTTTGGATGAACGTAAAGGGATAGCTGACACCCTAAAGATATCAAAACAACGTGTTGGTCATATTTTGCGTGAACATTTTGGCTTGAGAAAGCTTTGATCGAAATGGGTACCGCGTTTGCTCACAGTGGACCAAAAACAACAAGGTGTTGATGATTTTGTGCGCTGCTGTTTGGAACTGTTTAAACGCAATAAAAAGGATTTGTTCATGCGTTATGTGACAATGGATGAAACATGGATTCACCACTACACACCGGAATCAAATCGGCAGTCAACTGAGTGGACAGCAGCCGGTGAAAACCGCCCGAAGCGACCAAAGACAAAACAGTTAGCTGGAAATCTTTTTGCCTCTGTGTTTTAGGAGGCGCACGGAATAATTTTCATCGACTATGCTGAGAAGGGAAAAACCATCAGTAGCAAATATTATATTAAGTTATTGATGCATTTAAAGGCAGAAATCGCAAAGAAACGGCCCTAAATGAACAAGAAAAAAGTGCTCTTTCATCAAGACAATACACCGTGTCACAAGTCAATTGTTACGATGGCAAAATTGCATGCATTAAAATTCGAATTGCTTCCTCATCCATCGTATTCTCCAGATTTGGCCTCCAGCGACTATTATCTATTCGCAGACCTCAAAAAAATGCTCGCAGGAAGGAGATTTGGCTCCAATGGACAAGTTATCGCCGAAACTGAGGCCTATTTTGAAGGCAAAGACAAAACCTTCTACAAGAAAAGTATAGAAATGTTAGGACAGCGTTGGACTGATTGTATCGCTCTTGAAGGAAACTATGTTGATGAATAAAGTCGAATTTTTCAAAAAGAAAAATGTGTTTTAAGTAGCTAGACCAAATACTTTTCAGCTTATGTGTAGTTTTACTCATTTTTCGGAAGAAAAAAGATCCTAAATATTGTGGCTATTGTTGCTTATTTAGACAAAAACAAATTACTCGTAACAAGTTGAATATCTGCTTATAACTTTGGCTGTAGAACAAACCGACGCTAATTTTTAAAGTAATCTGATTATGAAATCTCAGTATATCGTCAATAAGTAGTCCAGGAATTTAGCAACTTTTCTATTACACAAAAAATGATTATCTAAGATTAAATCATCACAATTGAACTAAAAAATTAGAACATTGGTTTTATTGACATTCGATTTGTTGACATTAAAACATAATTGAGATGGAGGAAGAGGATGTTAGTAAAGGCGCATCCACAACAGAGATCATTTAACGCCATTAAATGTTTTCTTGAAAGTTACGTTTTAGTGTAATAGTCCATTTTTTGAGAAAATTGAGGACGTTTTTAATTATGTTCGACTGAGCTTTTAGTATCTGTTTATTAAGTGGATTAACTTGTATTTCCTTTTCAAGAGGAGATATTCTCAGAAAAAAGAAATGAGTTTTATGATTAACAGGGATTTTCAGATAGAGCAAAAGGGAGGAGGATTTTTCTTTTGAAGGTGAGAGTGAGTTAAGTAGGAATGTCCGTTCTTTGTTGTCCGAGTTTTATTGGAAATGTCAGTGGGGATATACGAGGCTGGTTTGAAAAGTCCGTGCAAAAATAAAAACTACTTATGTGTTTGGGATAAACCTTTTTTATTTTTCGACATAGTCTCCTTTTAGGCTTATACACTTCGTCCAACGATGTTCTAGTTTGTTGATCCCTTCCGAATAATAGGATTTGTCCAAGTCTGCAAAATATCCATTAGTGTCTGCAATCACCTCCTCGTTTGAATAAAATCTTTGTCCCGCCAGCCATTTCTTCAAATTGGGGAACAAATAGTAGTCCGAGGGAGCCAAGTCTGGAGAATAGGGGGATGTGAAACGAGTTGGAATCCTATTTCCATTAATTTTTGCGACCACAACTGCTGAGGTGTGTGTGCTGGTGCGTTGTCGTGATGGAAAAGGACTTTCTTGTGGGCCAATCGCGGGCGTTTTTCTTGCAGCTCGGTTTTCAAACGGTCCAATAACGATGAAAAATATTCACCTGTAATAGTTTTACCCTTTTCCAGATAGTCGATGAGGATTATCCCTTGCGAATCCCAAAAGACAGTCGCCATAGCCTTTCCGGCCGAAGGAACGGTCTTCGCCTTTTTTTGGTGCAGATTCCCCCTTGGTAACCCATTGTTTAGATTGTTGTTTGGTCTCAGGAGTATAGTAATGTATCCATGTTTCATCCACAGTGACGAAACGACGCTTAAAGTCCTCCGGATTCTTCTGGAACAGCTGCAAACCATCCTTGAAACACTTCACACGATTCCGTTTTTGGTCAAGCGTGAGCAATCGCGGCACCCATCTTGCGGATAGCTTTCTCATGTCCAAATATTTATGCAAAATATTATGTACCCGTTCAGTCGAGATGCCCACAGCACTAGCAATCTCACGCACCTTAACTCTTCTGTCATCCATCACCATATCATGGATTTGATCAATGATTTCTGGAGTCGTAACCTCCACAGGCCGTCCAGAACGTTCAGCGTCACTTGTGCCCATATGACCAGTCCGAAAATTTTGAAACCACTTATAAACTGTTCTAATCGAAGGTGCAGAGTCACCATAATGTTTATCAAGCTTCTCTTTAGTCTCCTGAGGCGTTTTGCCTTTCATAAAGTAATGTTTAATCACCACACGAAATTCTTTTTCGTCCATTTCTTGAAAATCACTCGACTTCCTTGATTCACACGAATGCCAAACACAAAGAAATAGACCAATATGGCTGAAACTTGGTGTGCGTTCATTCAAGAGATGCTACTAACTAAACATGACCTCGATACGCGCCGGTGGTGCCATCTCTCGGACTTTGCACGGACTTTTCAAACCAGCCTCGTAATTTATTAAATATTGTATTAAGGTAGTTTTTGAAGTTCTAGGAGGAACCTAAGAAGAATTTGTGTGCTAATTTTCCTTAGTACCGATGTAATTAAAAATTCAAAAATGTTACATTTTTTAGGAAACTGATATGTATTAAGCCAATAATTCGAGATACTTGAGCGGCTGAAGGGATTCGGGATTCAATGGATTTGAGAGAATTCAAAGAATCTAATAATTAAGTACTTTTGACCATATATTTTCATAAAATTGTCCATGATTACTTCTTTTTATTAACTGATGGAAGGAAATGGAGATTTAAAAGAAAATAATTTAACCTATTTATGTAAGCTAATATCGATTTGATTAGCTGAAGATGCCCAAAGAAGAAAATGGAGGATTATAAAGGTCTGGGAATTTTTGAATTCTAGCTAATATTGAGTATGAGTTGAAGAGATCCTGATTGATAAGGTGTAGGGACTAGAATGGATTTTGGTGTGGGGTATGTGTAAAGCTGTCCACGTTAACTCTAGAAGACATGTTTAAATCGTTAAAGTGGGAAAATAAAGTAATTGTAATGGACGGTGGACGATTAAACCACTGAAGGTTCGCAGATGATGTCACGCTGATCGCCAACACAAAAGAACAATTACAAGAAAGTAAGAAGTCTCGAGATGTAGGTCTAAAAATTAACTTCTCCAAACCCAAATATTTAAACAACGAAGGTAAAGATAACAACCAGGAACTATTAATAGAAGGTACAAGAACAGGAAAGGTACAAACATTGGGTATATTTCGGACAAAAACTCGACATATCACAAAATAATTTAAAGGCTGACTTGGATAGAAGAGTCTCGTTAGCTTGGTCTGCGTTCGGAAGGTTACAATTTACATTTAAATTGGACATCCTAAATACAATAAAGGCCAGCGTATTCTATCAATATGTATTGCCAATATTAACATATGGCATTGAAACGTAGGCTTTAAATAAAAGTATAATAAATAAACTCCAGTTAACCCAAAGAACGATGGAGAGGAGAATGTTAAATATTAGACTCCAAGATCGTATTCCTAACATCGCGATACGAAGAAGATCAAAAGCGACAGATGTAATACAACAAATATGTATATTAAGTTGGAATAGGGTGGGGCATATCGCAAGGAATGATAACAGATGGACATGCCGTATGGTTGAATGGAGGCCTAGAAAACACCGAAGATGCAAAGATAGACTACAGACAAGATGGACGGACGACATAAAAAAATTAGCAAGACACGATTGGATGCAAAAAGCAAACAACAAAGCTCATTGGAGACAACTTGGGGAGGCTTACATCCGACTATGGATGGAATAAGCTTATGATGATGCGTTAGGCAAAGGAAAAATATTTCATGAGTAAGCCAAGTAGGATGGAAGAGATATATTGGACGCTGGATATAGCTGAGATGCGAACAAAGCACGTCGCCAAGCATAAAGCTTGGTTTGGAATGAAATCGAGGGATTATTTAATAGAAAGATTCAACTGAATCATACAGTCCCTGGCCAAATTATTAGACGCACTGCAAGATTTCATGTAAAATATTAATTACCGAGTGATATTGTACCGTTTTATTATTTTAAATTGATTTGTTTTTTATTTTTATATTATCCAATCAATTACCTATTTATTTGACATAAATAAAATAGCATTAATTTAGAAAAGCATAAGTTTATTAAGTTTTAAAGAAAAGTGAAATTAATGTTAGTAAAAGTCAATATTTAGTTGAGCCACCTTTAGCCGCTATCAAAGCTTTAATTCTGCGCGGCATGCTATCAATGCAAGATTGTACTGTCTCCTGCATTTGAGGATGATGATTCCACACATGAATAATCTTTTCTAGGAGCTGGGTTTTGTTGGTAATCACATCTTTAGCCACTTCTCTTTTCATCAGCTCCCACACATTTTCAATGGGGTTCATATCAGGGCCAATCCAACAGAGGGATATTTTTTTCTGCCAAAAAAGCTTTAACAGACCGAGCAGTGTGGCAGGGAGCTCCATCTTGCATGAAAGTGAATGGTTCCCCATTTGGAAACCATTCTCTGAGCTGCGGAATCAACCGATTTTGTAATACTTCTTTGTACTGATCTTGCCTCATTATTCCTTTGACGACGTACAGACGTCCAGTGCCCTTGCCGCTGATGACTGACCAAATTATCACTTTGGTGGGATGTTTAACCGTCGGGACGACACAATCAGGATGAAACTTTTCTCCATGACGACGACGCACATACTGAGCTTTATTCTGCAAAATTTCGAATGTGCTTTCGTCACTGAAGCAGACCTGTCAAAAATAGGAAAAATATATAAACTTCCATGTTTATTTGCTTTATTTAACCGAAAATGATAATAATGTATCAATTATTGATTAAATTGCTGTATTTCACCGATCTCCAGAAGTCCACATCTTTGTCTTGCCATTGTTTGGCCCACTTCAGGCGCTTTGCTTTCATTGCAGCTGTTAACTTGGGCTTCCTGGCGGGGCGACAGGCCTTAAAATCTAATTCTTTCAATTTTCTTCGAACAGTGCGCTCAGAAGCATCTACGCTAGCATCCTGGAGTTGTGATTTTATTACCTTTGTGGTAGCAATTCTGTTTTCTACACAAATTTTCTTCAAACATCTCTCTGACCGTGGAGTGAAAATTGGTTTTCTAACGCATCTTTTCTTTCTTTTCGGGCTTAATTCCTTCCCTGACTCAATTTTCTTTTTTATGCGTTGTACACTAGCTTCAGAAACCTCCAATCTTCGTGATATTTCTCGGTTTGTAAATGTTTTCGCAATCACAAGGGCCTTCACTTCAGCTTTTTTACGTGGTGAAAGATCGCCTTTTCTACCCATAATGAAAATAGTCCAATTACTTTTTTAAAACACTGCATACAAAATAAACTAATAACTGAGTAGTATAAAACTGTTAAACAAACAATCACAGTCCATAAAGCCACAGAAACACGTCCGTACCTGACTCGATTCCGATCGCGACTGATACAGGTTTGTACTTATTTACGTTCATGTATCACTTTGTCAACACAGTGTTGCCATATGTTAAAAATAAATACAAATATGTAGTCTACAACAATTCTTTTAAATAAAAATCAATAATATTGTAGTTTAAAATATACCATTATTGCATAAAAACTCTTAAGAAACATAAAATTACTAAAAAAAAAATACAGTGCGTCTAATAATTTGGCCAGGGACTGTATATGAAATTTCCGTAGTTTTATTTTGAGAGAAAGAAGGATTTTTACTAAAGAAGGACAATCTGTGATTACTGGAGAAGAGGCAGAAAACATAAAAAAAAACTATTTTTTTTTAATGCGCTCTTCTACTGTATTTAAGACAAGGTGGAGAAAGATTCAGCTTTTGACCAAGTGTCCAATTCTGCAATATGGAAAGGGTAGGCCATTTGTTGGTTCCTTTTTAAAATTACCATAACAAAAAAGCCGTTTAATATTTTAAAAATTTTTTTCTTAATTGAAAAAAGTAAACCTTCCAATTAATTATGAACTACAATATTATTCAACTGGCTGCCACGGCTGGCTTAGCTGTAGCCCATCCTGTCAACCCAATTTTTCAGAACATTTTTGATGGTTTGTGCGTGGATTAATAGAGTAACAACGGTTCTTAAGAGCACCCTATAAAAAAGCATAACGGCGTCAAATCACCGAACTTAGTCCGCAAAAAATCGATTGTTTCACGACTGACATGGCATGTTACGTCATCCTGCTATAACCAAAGCTCCTTCAACTCCAAGTCGTCCGATTGCAGCCACAAAAAATCAATTATGATGTTTCTGTATCGCATTAACCGAAAAGTTGTTACCAGCTTCATCTTCAGAGAAGATAGGGCCAATGATGTCACCACTCCAAAAACCACACCAGTCACTCTCTGAGGATGCATTGGCTTTTCTATGACTCCTCCTCCTCTATCCGTCTTCCTACGTAAGGATGTGGTGATATCATGGTATTTGTGCAACTATTTTAGCCCATGTTTCTCGGTCTTGGGCTTGATGTGATGCTTTCGGGAATGTGAGGCCAGTTGTTGTTTTAACATGGTCCGACCACCGTGTGGTGACTACGTATGGATTTTTAGATACAGTTTTGCTTGGTTACAGTTCCTCCAAGATAAAAATGAGCTTCATGCGAAAAGATGATTTTGCGAGTAAAACTCACCCCAAAGAAGCGATAACGAAGCGACTGATTAATTTACTTCAATTCTTGATTGAGTTAGACCTTGTAAGCAAAAACATGTTTATGCAAAATTCTCCTAAGAGAAGTGCGACTGATATTCAGTTGTTGAGGTTTGCGACAAGTTGTGATTCTTGGGTTTTCACGCACACTTTAGGCATTAGCAGCAATGTTTTTGTCTGTGCGCACTAGACGAGTACTAAGATAGGTTAGGTTATCAATAAGCATGCCAGTTTCACAAACTTTCGTTACGAATTTTCTTACACCAGCTGCTGAAGGAGCTGGATTTCGACGAAAATTTCTTTTAAATTTCCGCACAGTTTCCACAACACACCTCTAACTTAGGAGATATTTTTTTAATATTTTCCATCGTTTTTCAAGCGTAAATCGATCCACTCAGTATATATCACCACTATACCAAGCACTTTATTTTTGCTCTCGACGCGCGTTTCGTTAACCATGTTAGCTTCATTAGAAGCCGATGATTGACTAAAGGTAAACTATAAATCGACCTTATTTATACTTAGCCTAACATCTGAATTACTTAAGCGGAACTAATTACATGGGCGAGGCCATCATTTCTGGTCAAGTAAACAGCAGAGGGAAGTATAAGGAATAGGCCCTCTGTCTTTATTTAAACTACTTTTACATTTTATAATTTCCATACTTTCGTATGCGTTCAACTATTTCCTATCAGACACATCTTTAATTAATCTTAGATTATCTAATGTTACAGTATGACTAGCTTCAAGGGCATGTTCGGCAATGCTAGACTTTTCTATTCTAGCGTATTTTAAATGGGCTAATGTTCTTTATATCGTCTTTTTGTTTGCCCAACATACTTTTTGTTGCAATGATTACAACTAATTTCATAAATGCCACTTTTCTCACAATTAGGAATCTACTCTTTGGGATTTCCTAAGATATTCCCTAACTTGTCTGATGACTTATAGACTAAGGTGAGACCTACCGTATTAAATACCTTATTGAGTCCCCTGCCATAATTCGGATTATATGGAACGGAGACATACTTGGTCTTATTTGCTTCACGTGTAAAAAAAAAAGGTGGAATTCTTAATATTTAAACAGAACTTCTATCTATCTATTTATTAACTTATTTATCAAGTCATCGTCATAACCATTAACTCTAGTTATATTCCTAATACGATTCCTTTCATTACTGAAGTTTACTCCATTAAGAGGAAAATCGACCAAATGATTATTTATGTTGCTTGCAATGTAATCAATCATTGGGAATATATCTATATGTTACTGTGTCTTTTCTGAAGGTATCAAATTCTAACTTATTATTTTTTAATAATTAAAATATCTAGAAATGGTAATTGTTCTTTGTTCTCAATTTCGTAAGTCAATTTAATGGACTCATATCGGCTGTTTGGTACATCGGAGGTTTAACACTAAATGTCTATCAATATTTTAGGCGCGTTCATGTTGACAGTTTTGAAATAACAGATGACCCCAGCGTTTTTTAAAAATTGCAATAACGATTTTGGAGAATCTCGAATAGAAAACTAGGAATTTACAATTATCATCGATAACATAATTCAGTTACACTCATTTTTAATACATATTCTTTACATTTCAGATTCAGGTTCAGAAAGCGGATCCCACAAAGGCGGCGCCCTCCGAGGTAGCAAAGGCAACACGCCAGGAAGTGGCGACGGCAAACCGACCCGAGTCCGGACTGTGTTAAACGAGAAACAATTGCATACGTTACGAACGTGCTATTCGGCGAATCCGAGACCGGATGCCCTGATGAAGGAACAACTGGTCGAAATGACCGGACTCAGTCCGAGAGTGATTCGGGTGTGGTTCCAGAACAAGCGGTGTAAAGATAAGAAGAAAACTATTTTGATAAAGCAACAGATGCAGCAAGAAAAGGTGAGTAATTATTTGTAATTAAAAAATTTTAGCACTTATACTCTATTTATTTGAAACTGGTAGTAATAAAAGGGCTAGTGGACTGATCGGTAGTCCTATTACAGAGGCGGGCTATCTATTTCCAGGTATTTTTCAGGTAACAATGCTCTTTTGTAACGAAGGTTTATTTCCGATCAAATCATTTTATTTATATACCTTCCTATTGCCACAACTTTAAATACATATTTAGAGCAGCATATCCAAGTGTCAAGCCAGTTAGTGACAAGTCAGTTAGTGTGTTAACAAAATGTCTTCTCCAGCGAAACGCCAAAAATTCGCGCAGCTAACCCATAATGAAAGGCGTATAGTTAAAAATGTATTTGACTACGTTAAAAACCATCAAAATTGTGATTTAATTGTGGACGATTATGTGACAAAATGTTCCTTAATGACCGGGGTTGGTAAAGCCACAGTTTACAGAATTTTAAGAGAAAAAAAGGAGGGAGGTATAAACTCTCCAAAAAAGAGACCAGGCAGAAAAGAACTTCAGCTGATAGACAACACAAAGCAAGCAGTAAGGTGTATTGTTTATGACTTTTTTATGTAAAAAAGAAATCCAACTTTCGATATGATCCTGCAGGCTGCGACAAAGCCACCCAGAAATACCGAAAATGAGTAGAGTTAAATTATGGAGTGTCTTAAAAGGTATAAAATTTTATTGGAAAAGTGTAAAAAAAATCTTTATTGATAGAAAGTTGAGAAATTATACACTGGAGAAAAGACTGTTTAAGGAAAGTTATAAAAGTTCGCTCTGAAGGAAAAAGGATATATTACTTAGATGAGACGTGGATAAATGAAGGGTACACAGTCAAGAAATTTTGGCAAGATGGGAATATTAAAAATGCTCGCCAAACATTCGATGAAGGTGTCTCTACTGGTCTTAAACCGCCATCTGGTAAGGGTCGTAGGTTAATTATTACACATATTGGAAGCGAAAGTGGTTTTGTGGACAGAGGTCTTTTAATATTCGTATCCAAGAAAACAGGAGATTATCACGAAGATATGAATTCCGATGTACTTGAAGATTGGTTTTCGCAGATGACATACTTAATACCAGACGGTTCTGTTATTGTAATTGATGATGCAAGCTATCATTCTAAAAAATTAGAACAAGTGCCAAACTTCAGTTAGCTGAAAAAGGACGTCCAATCTTAGATGACCGAGAAAAACATTTCATTTCCAAAAGACAGCGCAGCGTTAACAGAGAATTATTAGAACTTATAAACCTTGAAATAAAGACAAGTACACAAGTTTCATCGAAGATGAAAGATTACTAGTGGAAAAAGCAAATTAATATGGCAAAATAAAACGTAATATTACTGTTTATCGCCTACCACCATCTCATTGTTTGATTTCCACATTTGTATATTTTTTAATTAATTATGTTTCATTACAAAATGTTATTTTTTTCTAATAAATGTTTAAACATTATAAAACTGTTTCGTTCATACTATTCGCAGATAATACATATATACCCAGGCATACCACCACTGGCCAGAACTATTTCAAACTATTTATCCCCAAACAAAAAAAAGGGTGTAGATTGTATTCAAACATAAGAGATTGCGAATATTAGACCGATGCTAGATGGTATTTTCATAAAGTTTCTGAACCGCTATATTACAGATAAAATGTATATTGGGAATGCTAATGGAATGGAAACGTAAAATGTAGATAAAACTCTGGGGCCCTTACTACTGTTTGATGCTAATTTGCGTAATTCTAGATGATTTATTGCTATTACTCTCAAATAAATAGGGTATAAAAAAGGATTAAAAGGGTATGAATTGAGACTGAGCTCTCCTTAATTAATGCTTATAAGAAATATTTAAATAAGTTTTCCTCAAATCCAAGAGTTTTAATAAATATAGTATTATTTTTTATTCACCTCCCGTATAAACTACGAGTTTTTGTTTAACCACCAAATTAGAACATTCACCTACAGTCCTGATTTAAAACACGGCGATTTCTTTTTGTTTAAACAGTTGACGCTGGACTAAGTGTATGAGTGCAGACGGTAGTTATATAGGAAAGTATTTATTCTAAACTTTGCAAATATTCTCCCATTTCTAGGAAGGTAACATAAAAAAAAATCACCCTCGTGCAGGGGGATCATTTTTAGACTCCCGGTCCCAATTTATGGAAAATTGTTGGATTTTTATTATTATTTTTTTTAATGTGGAATGGTATAGTACATTTTTAAAAAGGGGAACAAATTTAAATTGGAGAATTACAGACCTATCAGCAGGTTATCTGTACTATACAAAATACTCACTAAAATTATAACTTATAGATTAACGAACAAATTAAACAGTTATAAACCATGTCAACAAGCGGGATTTAGACGGGGATACAGTACTTCGGAACATCTTCAGACAATTAGATTACTAGTGGAAAAAGCAAATGAATATAAGATCACCTTGTAGATAGCAATGGTTGACTACGAAAAAGCATTTGATTTCGTAGAGATATGGGCAGTCCATAAGTCTTAAGTAACAGCAGAGTCGATGAAAAAAAACGGCTCTTATGCAGCAAAAACGCTCTAAAATATTATGTTTTGGTCATCGCGGTTGCCATGAATCGTATGCCACGTTTAAGAGTTTTCAAACAATTTATCTAGTAGGCGGCTATCATACTTTCATCTGACAGTAATTGTAATAATATTAGTTACTATGCTGTTGAGGTTTTTCCTTTAATTAAATATCTTTGAACAATAAAAAACAAGAATATATTATTTTTATTAAAAACACAAAGAAGGAAACTATACAACTTTTAACATTACATGACTTATTACATATTTATAAAATTAAATGTTTGAAACTAAAAAACAACAAAAGAAATTTTCTGTCTTCCTTCTTCTACCATGAATTTTTCCATCCATACAAGAGCTGTCAGATTAAAATGCGACAGCCGCCTGCCAAATAAATTGCTTGAAACCCGCCAAATGTGGCATACGATTCATGGCAACCGCGATGACTAAAAAATAATATTTTAGTAGGTTTTTGCTGCATGACTTTTTCGCAAAACAAATTAAAACAACAGTTTAAAGAAAAAAATGTTGGAAAAAATCAGGGCTTTCCAATGCCGTTTTACAAAAGGTATGTCGATGAGAAAAAAAAGTTGTTAGGCGTCGCGGCGCCTAGCGTCGTTTTCACCACTAAATCTCAAATACATTAGTATACTTCTTGACATGCACTATACCTTTCTGCATTTAAAAAAAAAATGAATATCCAACAATTTTCCATAAATCGGGGCCGGGCGTCTAAAAATGATCACCCTGTACATACCGACAAGAAAGGTTATTGCCATTTGGACGTATACATGTATTCGTTTATGTTAAAAAACACTACTTATAAATGATAAAACAAAATATGAACTCTTGGAATCATTCTTCTTCGGCCTATTTTTAAGTTACACGAATAAACTTAACACGTAACTACCACCACTAAACCCCTAAAACTTTTCTCCCTTAAACCGAATTATACCTGCATTTAAACTTCTTTCCCCTGACGCGACTTTTACAAATCCATCAGTCATTCTCCGCGCCCCGAAAGCCCTCTACCGCCGATCCCTTTACGCTCTCCCCAATGCCCCCTAAGGTACATTACCCCCACTTGCTCCCCTACGGTCGGAGTTTCCCCTTTATTCATCATAATCGCGTCGCTTATCGATTGTGTATTCCCCAACGTCGCTTTTCCCCAATCCCCAACATGTATTTTCTGTCTCGCTTTGTTGCCTTGCTTTCGTATGCGGTGGTTGTAGTAGGGTCGTCTTTATTTAGCTAATGGCGTTTTTTACGCTCTACACCTCTTTGAATTTTATATCGCGTTTTTGGTTTCTTTAACTATGTGTTGTTAAAAAATCGGTAAAAACTTGCTTTTTTACCATTTAATAATACATTCATTATTATGTTACTTATAATGCTAACATCATTATTCAAGGTATTCGATAATGATTCATTACTCAATGATTTCTAGGTAATCCCTGAAATGAACTTTTATAATTTAACATTTTTACTTACAACTCCTACAAAAATTGCATTTAAAACAAAAGTGACATCAAATTTGCCACGTTAAACTGTTGTCACAATGAAGCTATCTTCTTTTTTCATCCAGTAGTTCTGGCGTTAATTACCTTGGACATTCAGTCAAATCACCTTTGATAAAAAAAGTAATTTTAGATAATTTCATTTACATGCTTATCTAGGAATTAATTTTTTTATGATTTAGAATTTTGATCGTACAATCAAAAATACAAAGTTATGCAATTTTAATCATGTCATTTGCATTGTAGAAATTGTTCGCTCATTTACAATCTAAACACAGAAAGTAAGGCTTTTCTGGTTGAGTGTTAATACAAAGTAACGAGTCTGATATAACCTTTCCATAACTTAAACGGCAGCTGTTCGTTCCTTGTGAAATACTGTTAAAATATTTAAAAGATAAAATTTAAACAACTTTTGTTTTTTAATATTCAAATCATTTTTATACGAGAATAACTCGAAATATGTTTCTCCTTGTTGTGTGTGTAGGTTCTTTCCAGGGTACATATTATACCGAAGTCTGAATCTTATGAAGGCAACTCCAACGGCCAAAAAAACCTACAAATTGTCTGAAATTAATATTTTCTCAAAAAAAAACCAATGCCTTACAATTTTAAAAATGAGTCAATTATTGTGTTCGTTAGTAGTATGTTCAGGGTTATATTTTACACATTTTTTTCATTTCCAGCTATTTTAAGAAGTCAAGTCTTTTAACTTACTTTTCGTTATGTAGCAGTTTTGTATTATTTAAATCTGTCATATCATTATAACTAATACGATTGACACGCAAAATCTGTGATCTTTCAATCTTTTACCTAAAGAGATCTGTTTGACCTTTATATCAGTATTCTTGTGTTTGGGGTTCCGCTCCTTAACATGCTCTGCATTTGCTAAATTTTATCTAAAAAAAAGCTATCCGTCTGATTAGAGATCCTGACCAACCAGAAACCTTGATTCTCTGGAACATCAAAGAAGAGTTGGTGTTGAATCTATCCCATAAATACTTTCTCGAGACGGTGAATAGGCACAACCTCCTTGATCCCCCTCCCCTAACAGTGCATGATAAGGAAACACGTCTTGCTAATAAATTACGACCGTATGAGATTCACCCCTTCCTCGTATTACCCTTTTGTGATATAGAGAAATTCAGTCTAATTTACTGAAATTACAAAAATATTATCTTTTTGTTTTAAAAGCAGTTATCTCAAGTACATCTCGATGTACAAATATTATTCTCAAAGGAAAAAAAACACCAATTATTAAGAATAGTAAGTGCTTCTTTTGGTTAAGTATTAATGTATAAAGATCGAGGAATCGTGTGTATCTCCAAATTATTCGATCAAATCGACTTAAAGAAGCTTCCAGATTACAACGTAATTCTTAAGTTAATTGTGTATCAATAACTTGCAAAAATTATTAAATCACTAATAGATTTCTCATATTTCATAATGTTTAAATGATGGCACCCAAAAAGGGGCTCTAAAAATATATATTTTTTAAGTTTAAACTTAGAATTACCAAAAATTAAAGTCTACGTCATGGTGATGCAATATTACCTTTTTGTTTTAAAAGCAGTTATCTCAAGTACATCTCGATCTACAAATATTATTCTCAAAAGAAAAAAAAAAAACACCAAGTATTAAGAATAGTAAGTGCTTCTTTCGGTTAAGTATTAATGTATAAAGATCGAGGAATCATGTGTATCTCTAAATTATTCGATCAAATCGAGTTAAAGAAGCTTCTAGATTACAACGTAATTCTTAAGTTAATTGTGTATCAATAACTTGCAAAAATTATTAAATCACTAATAGATTTGTCATGTTTCATAATGTTTAGATGATGGCACCCAACAAGGAACTCCAAAAATATACATTTTTAAGTTTAAACTTAGAATAACTAGAAATTAAATTTTACGTCATGGTGATTCTTACCTAAATTATTATAAGCTTAAATAAAATTATATTAATTATACTTGTCCCGAAACCAGTAAATTACGGTCTAATGGCGCTCAATAGCTACCTTTTACAACAACAAAATCCTATATAAAAAGCTTAACAATAATTACTGGCCTTGTAAAATTTTATACTTATACACAGAAATTTATCCGAAACTTTGCTCGACTCAAACCAACAGCTAAATTTTTTCCCAGTTCTCTTTTCCCGCCGCACCCCAAACACATAAATCTCAGGGGGCGGGCTGTCACTCTCTCGCCCCACCCCGTGTCCTATCGATCGGCCAATCAGCTGACGTGTCAACGATATCGACTGTTGTCGGGACGCGTGTCGTGTGCTGTGATTGGTCCGATCGATTCGATTGTTTTGTGGATGTAGGTAGCCGGATCTCGGTGTGCTCTGAGATGCTGTTAACAAGTGTGTCTGACAAGTTTTTGTTTTCCTTTTGTTTTCTTTGGTCAATGGTTTTTTTGTTGCGAACATGTTTTTTTTTTTTAATGTGGACTTTGTTTGGTCGTACTTATTTTATTAAGTTTGATTTAGGTGCTGAATATGTACATCTATAAAATGGCCTTGTTTTTCTGATATTTTTTAAATCTTAGTTGAAAGACCTTCTTAATATTTCAAATTAATATGACGGAATATTTAGAATACTGTATAATCATAGTAATTTAAAAAGATGGTACTAACGTGTAGAATTTTAAATATGTTAAGAAGTATTATAATTTTTTAAAAATATTTGTCTATAGGCTTGACCTTACTGAAATAACAGAAGTATTTTCTTTTTTATAATTAGGGTTTCCTAAAAATTTGAAACAAATCCTTTTGCAGTTGATATTCAATTAGTACAAGTCTTCTTTTCAGTCAGGTTCTTTAATGTATCTATATTAACAACTTGAATACTAGGTCACAATATTCTAACTAGGCGTAGTCGTTATAATTTTTTATTTTGCAAAAATATTAAATAATATTAATCGTATAATAATAAAAAAGAAATAACAATATACTGTCTCATTAAGAATTGTGTGATAATTGTTTACTGTTATAACTTATCTCCACTAAAACAACAATTCTGCTTTTTCCTTCATCAAACCCAGATTTTTCACTAAATCATTTAACTCAGCTTGTATAAACAACTGTGGTTTTAAATTTTCTAGAGAACATTGAAACTCATCATTATCCGGTCGACTTTCATTAAATTCGGACTGTAAAACGTCATCTGAGGTGGCTCAGGGACAGGAAGTTCCGGTCCATGTCCTATCGGCCGATTAGCTGAAGTAAAGTTAAGATAGACAATTACTTTCTTATTTTTGTCGTTAACCAGAAACATCAACTCTGCAAAAATAACAATCATTTGAATGATTTTTTGCCCTCTCCAAACCATGGGTACTGCAAATCTAAAAGCTTTCTTTTCTTTCTTATACCATTTCCTAAGATCCTCGATACAAACATAACATACTTTGTGAGGAGCCCAACATTTCTCGATTACCGATTTCTACACCAAAATATGCAAAGTATACTTTTTTTTACAAAGTCAGTAATGTTTCTTTGATGTTTTTTCACTACAAACTCACCACACACAGAACTACAAACTCACCACACACAGAACTTCTGCTTAATGGAAATAGAACGCATTCGAAGAACCTGGACGCATTGAACATAGCAAAGGCTAATAGTACCTACAACTGCCAGGTCTTTCTATTCACCGGCTTCAGCCACTGGACGTTTCTTTAAAAAAAAAAAAAAAAAACTAAGCAATTATTATATTCAAGCAATATAAAAATGGTTGGGGACAAATCCAGGTCATCAAATAGCGCAATATCAAGTTGCAAGTTTATTTGCAGAAGCTTACCAAAGAGCTGCTATCATGGGCACCATTGTGAACTGATTTAAAGCGGCTGCAGTTTATTAAAAATTTGAAACAAATCCTTTTGCAGTTAATATTCAGTTAGTACAAGTCGTCCTTCCAGACACAAACAGTCCAGTTCACTAGTTTATCTATATTAACAACCATACTAGGTCATAAAATTCTAATTAGATGTGGTCGTTATAATTTTTTTTTATCACCTTCGTTTAAGAGCAATATACCTATTCCAGCAATCTTCCCACATTTGGATACTTCCCATATAGTACGATTTATTGAGCTCCCTAAAATAAGCTTCCCGTTCGATCCCTTCATTTCTTCAGTCTCTTTCTCCGAAGCCACCTTTTGAAATTTGGAAAGAGATAATATTCACTAGAGGGCCAGATCTAGTGAATACAGCTGAAACTCGTAAACTAATAGTCATGACAATTTTACACGAATCTTCTGAGAGTTGACACTAACTGAAAATCATATGGTTTTTTTTTTGTTTATGCTGCCATCTCTCAGAAAATCTCGAGACTTTTCACTCCATATAAGTATTAACCTAATACTGAACTATCTGAAGAAACACTGCTGTTTCTTTACCTAAAAAATTTACAAAGCTTGAAAATGTTTTCGAAAATTTTTCTTAAAATAAATTAATTACCTAGTTATCTATTTGACGTGGTTAAAGAAAAATAAACACACACACTTTTAAATCTTATTAAAAATTTAATTATAAATGCATACGCTTTTTCAAATCCAATAAAATTTCCTAACACCAACAGGATGGCCGTAAGCTGGGCTATGGTGCTATGCAAGGCATCCCGATGGTAGCGTCGTCCCCCGTTCGGCACGACTCTCCGCTAGGAGTTCATCCGTTGGAGGTGCAAGCGTACCAGCCACCGTGGAAGGCGCTCCACGACTTCGCCATGCACTCGGACTTGGAGCAACCCCATCAGCCCGCCTTCCAACAGTTAGTTAACCAAGTAAGTTTCGAAATTTTCTTAGATTATTTTATTTAATTGTTTTTTTGTTCCATTCTATCTCCAGTACAAAAATTATATGAATGATGATGGAAAAATTATCATCCTAATACTAAATATGTAGTTACATACACACACACATATATACCATATATATATATATATATATATATATATATATATATATATATATATATATATATATATATATATATATATATATATATATACATACTACTACTGTGATCAAAAAATAGTAAGACTTTTAAATTTAAATCGCCCGGGCATTTCCAAATCGGATTAATTTTTTTTGTTAGGTTGGTAGGACCTTAACTGCTATCTGTGTCAAATTTTAAGACCATTGCGTCAGTAGTTAATAAGATTCGCTTGCATTCGTTCAACAACAAAAGTGCGTTTTTCGATTTTTAACATGAGTGAAAAAATTCAGCAAAGAAGTTGCATTAACTTTTGTTTTAAAAATGATTTTTCGGCTTCCCAAACGTTCGAAATGATAAAAAGGTCATTTGGTGAGGATGTTCTATCCAGAGCAAGTGTTTATGATTGGTATAAATTGTTTAAAGAAGGCAGAGAACGTGTGGAGGACGATGAACGTCCTGGTCGTCCTTCAACATCTACCGATGAGAACCACGTCAAGCAAATCAAGGATTTGGTGCTCAAAAATCATCGAGTGACAATTAGAGACCTTGTTGACCTTACCAACTTATCATTTGGGTCAATTCAATCGATTTTAAAAGACAACTTGGGCCTCAAACGCGTCTCCTCTCGTTTGGTAACCAAAAACACTCAATTTTTTCGATAAAGAGCGTCGTATTAATGTCTGTGAAACCATGATTTCTGACTATCAAAACGTCATCAAGCGTATCATTACGGGAGATGAGACATGGATTTACGCATACGATCCGGAAACTGCCGACCAATCAAGCGAATATCGTGCTAGAGGTGAGCCCAGACCGAAAAAACCACGCCAAAGCAAGTCGAAAATCAAGGGGATGTTAACAGTTTTCTTCGATTATCGTGGTGTTGTTATGAATTCCTTACGCCGGGCCAAACTGTCAACAAGGAATATTATTTAAGTGTTATGCGTCGTTTGCGTAAAACTATTCGTTTCAAGAGGCCGGAATTATGGGCCGATAACTCTTGGTTTTTTCATCAGGAAAATGCGCCTTCTCATACAGCATTGGTTCTTCGCGACTTTTTCATCAAAAATTCAACTCATATGATTCCACAATCGCCCTATTCGCCTGATTTAGCTCCGTCGTACTTCTGGCTATTTCCTAAACCGCTTCGAGGACATCGTTTTGAGTCGATTGAGAAGATTAAAACCGAATCGAAAAAGGCTTTAATGGCCATTCCAGAAATCGAATTCAACAACTGTTTCGAAGACTGGAAAAAACGTTGGTATAAATGCATTGTATCCAAAGGGGATTACTTTGAAAGGGACGAAATAAATTTGGAAAAATAAATAACCCGTTTGCGTTTTATTTGAAAAGTCTTACTATTTTTTGAACACAGGTATATATATATATATATATATATATATATATATATAGGGTGTTATGAAATTCACAAGAAAGGAGACATCACAAAACTAGCAAATTATAGGCCTATCAATCTCTTGACACATATGTATAAGCTATTTATGAAAATCCTAACGAAAAGATGAACACCTAAACTAGATTTTTACCAACTCAAAGAACAGGCGGGGTTCAGAGCGGGATATGCCACAAACGATCATTTACAAACCATAAAGACCTTGATCGAAAAGTGTATTGAATACAATATACCACTAGTTTTGATCTTCGTAGACTACGAGAAGGCTTTTGACACATTAGAACTAGAACCAATATTAGAAACACTTAATCAAAGCCGAATAGACTACAGATACACGTCATTAATTAGAAACATCTATAAAGGCGCTACATCAAAAGTACGATTATATGAAGACACCGAAAAATTTAACATAGAACGTGGCGTAATCCAAGGGGGTAACATCTCATCCAAACTATTTACGGCTGCTTTGGAACTTGTATTCAAAAATACACAATGGCACAATGTCGGTGTTAACATTGATGGACAGAGGTTGAACCACCTAAGATTCGCCGACGACATTGTATTGATCTAGGATAACCTACAAGATGCAACCTTTATGATCAAGACACTGAAAGATTCCTCTGAGAAAGTAAGATTGGAAATAAATTTTGAAAAAACATATATCATGACAAACTTAGTAATAAGCGACAACATAAACATTGACAACGACATCATACAACAAGTACAAACATATAAATATCTAGGTCACGAAATTAAAATTGGGAAAGACAACCAAACATATGAAATAAGCAGACGCATTGGTCTAACTTGGGCAGCTTTATTCTACGAAGCAATGTCCCACTGTGCTTAAAAAGAAGAGTATACAACCAGTGCGTCTTACCAGTACAAACTTATGGAGCGGAAACTTTGACGTTAACGAAAAAATCAGCAAACAGATTAAGAACAACTCAACAAGCAACGGAACGTGCAATGCTGGGAGTAAGCCTCAGGGAACATTTAACAAACGAAGACATCCGAAGAAGGTCAGGGGTCCAAGACGTCACTGAAAAAATCGTAATGCTGAAATGGAATTGGGCAGGTCACCTAGGTGGATGCCCAGATTATGAGACCAAAAGAAGTCAAGGGAGACCCCCGTCTAGATGGACGGATGACCTGAAAAGGGTAGCAGGAAACTGGATAGGGGAGGCACAAGATAGACATAATTGAAAAAGACTAAGGGAGGCCTATGTCCAACAGTGGACGCAAGTGGCTGCGTGATGATGATGAAATTCACTGCATATATTTAAATGGGCGACTCATGTAGGGGCAAAACTCCTTTTTATCAAATCATTTATAAAATCGACTCGCCCCTGAAAGGCTGACATTGAAAAGACATAATTCTTTGGAACGCCGAAGAACAACTCAAACATTGCCCGTTAACAGCTGCTTTTCAAATGGAGGAAAGTAGAGAAAATCAACCCTCTGATAAATCGTATATAAAAATATATTTTCGTCTACAAAAGTACTTAGCGTTGATGAAAGTGGATTTGTCACCGTTTAGAAAAAAAACGCAAAAAGCTTTAGAACGGAAAAAGATGCCTTGTGTTTTGTCAAGTGCCTGGACAGTTTGTGCCACCAATATTCAAAAAAATAAGACAAAATCCTTAATTTGTTGAATGTTACATGTTCTGAGAGTGTTGTCACCATTCCAAACACTGGCTACATTAACTCATACTTATTTTCAAAATGGATGAAACATTTTATAAGCGGGCTAAAGCCAACCCCTGAAAATAAAGTGTTACTTCTGCTTGATAGAAATATAACATATTCGAAGAACCTGGAAGCGTTGGACAAAGGAAAGGCTAATATTACACTTGTCAGACCTTACTATTCACCGGCTTTAGCCTGTGGACGTGTCTTTTTTTTTAAACCTATGAGCAATTATTATATTTAAGCAACAGAAAAATGGTTGGGGATAAATCCAGGTCGTCAAGTAACACAATATGGACAAAAAGTCTTCCTAGAACATTTGTTTAAAGCAGCTGAAAATATAAATGCTCTCGCAATTAATGACAGGACATTGATCTTACAAGAGGCTTCTATTATTGTCAATAATGAAAACAAGCAAATTGCTCAGCAATGTCTTCTACCAGATTGCCACATTTAAATAGTGAACCGTCTACTATTTTACCGGATTTAACGCTAAAGCTTTATTTTTTTTTAAATCTTTATGCCCAATACTACAAAAAATACGGTACAAAAAATTGTGAAAATTACATGAAGTCCTTACAAAAATATGTTACAAAAATTATCACCAACTAAACCGAGGAAAAAATACTAAAAAAAGGCATCAATAAACAAAAGAAAGAATAAAAAAAAGAAATCAACAATAAAAAAATAATATCATTTACCGAACTCTCTACCCACTTAAACTAGCTATGGTCAGACAGCAGACGCCCAGAAAAAAATCCTTTGAAGTCAGCATCGCCAACCGTATCAAAGGAAGAATTTCTTTTCGGCATTCGACAAGTAACCTTTAGAAGAAACTCTAACAAAAGTGAATGACTTTAAAAACCTACCTGAATAATTTATAAATAAATTTCCATTTTAAAAAGGACACTCTAATAAATTAAACTGGCATTTTTAAAATAAAGGAAATAAAATTTTAGCGGATTACAAATTTTTACCAAGGGGGCGCCAGTTCCAATATATGTAGTGAACTTCATAACACTTCGTGTATATATATATATATATATATATATATATATATATATATATATATATATATGCAAATTTATGAATTTTTATATATATATATATACATATATATATATATATATATTTTTGCATATATATATATATATATATATATATATATATATATATATATATATATATATATGCAAATTTATGAATTTTTTAACAAACTATATCACCCTAATTTTGCTTACTCTGCATGTCAAAAACTTAGTGCGTGAATATTTATATCTAATTTTGAGCCAAATTCTTTCTTACAGATATAACAGCAAACAACTATCCCTAAAATACAATAATTCATAAATATAAGGATTTAGAGCCAATCAATTAACAAAAAGGAGAAAAACTTAACAGAAAAAAGACAGATTGTCGGAAGCTTGTCAATGCAGGACTCATTTTGATCGATTGGATCTCATCAGTTAGATGCAGTCAAGGCAGAAGTATCTAGCATGTTGCAAGGATGACATGACAACATTGAAGCTTTGTATTCTAATACATTGTAAAAATGCAAGTTACGTGAGCTATCCGTGCTGCACATGGGACCACGGAAACCACTCTGAAGAAAAGTACTATGTTTCTTGGTGTATCTGGGTGTTGATCCGTTGGTCAGTGTTGTTTTGTCTAGTAAGTCGCAGACGTTTCGCCAAAATCTCATTCGACGTTATCAGTGTTTACTGGTTACTAGCCGACGGTAAACTCTTATACACACAGTAGTTGTAAATGCACTACAGTTCAGCCGATATCCAAAAATTTATTTTACCAAACAACTACCGATCAGTGACACTGCTTTCAATAATAGCGAAAGTTATGAGGAAGACTATCAGTAGGCATCTTTCAAAATATCTCGAAAGATTCAATCTTATTAGGGTCCTTCAATAACTCTTTTATAAGCAAACATGTCACATATTTACAACAATGCAATTAAACATTCTGGAAAATCTCGAGCCGTTTCACTTTATATAGTTATGACAAAAAACATAACATACCTATTTTTCTGTATTCAATATATCGTTTTAGATCACTAAGAAATCCAATAACTTTTATACCAAGCCGTAAATAAACGTTATTTTTTAATGTAATGAAGCTTGTATACTAAAGTCTCGTTTTATTTCAGATGCACGGCTATGATCTTCCTCCCCCGTCAATGGGCGGCCCACCCCAGGTGGGCCTAGGACCTGGCGGACCCCATCCAGGCTCCCTCATGGGTCCGGGTGTACCTCCGCCACCACCTGACTCAATGACCCACCCCGACAGCACCGATGGATACGTCACTTACCTAGAAAGTGACGACAGCTTACCGGCTAGTCCCTAACAGGGCGGCTAGCGGACGTTTGTAAGTTCCGACATTAAGCCCCAGGTCGTCCTTTTGGGACCTTTCGGTCGCCCCCTAGAAGAAAGTTTAATTCCAGAAGACCTGTCGATCAAAACTGAAGTAGATATACTTGATCGGCAATTGGATACAAATTTAAATCCTGTGCCGCTCAGTCGGCGTCCCGACGACCTGATTCCGCCCTTTGACGGCTTCGGTCGCCCTCAAGACATGTTTTTTAAAAATCGAACTTCTAAACAACTAAAACGAAATAAACTTGGTTGTAAAAGAGGCTTAGAAAATTTTGCTGAATCATGGGAACCGCCTGTCGAACCACAAGCTGCCCTTTTGAGAGCTTGTTGGAGTAATTTGATGGGGCTTAATTTTGGGGCTAACATGTAGGGATTTTTAAATAAAGTTTGTGATCTATGTATGTAATTGTATTTTTTTGTCAGTTTAAAATAAACGAAATGAAAATTATTACCAAATATATGTAATTGAAATGTTATCTTTATTGACCAATCGCTTGATATTGAGAGTAGGAGAAATTTGTTTTATAATTGTTTGGAATCTAGTTTGGGCCGTCGGAATTTTCGGCAATGACACTACACGACAGTTGTCACTACTACATCAATCGCATTATTTCGGTATTTGACGCCTGCTTCGTTATCCATGTTAGCATCATGAGAATGGATGTTTGACTAAACCTAAAATTAAAAACTAAACTATTTATACTAATAGTGTTGATAACCCAACCAGAACTGGCCGATCACAGACGGTGGTGTATTTTTAGTCAAATAACCAGTACAGAAAGCTGTAAGGAATAGATCTTCTATTCTTATTTGGATTTTTTTACATTATATAATTTCATTACTTTTGTATTCGTCTAATCAGATACTTATCTCATATATTCTACTTCTTTCACATTCGTGAGTTTCATCCTTCAGACGTTCCAAGATATTTTTCAAGTTGTCTGATGACTTACAGACTAACGTGAGGCCTACCTTATCCAATGTCACATTGATTCGCCTTTGATATTTTAATTAGTACTGAAGCATATTTCGTCCATTTTTCTTCACATATAAAAAAAAAGTAGAATTACGACCCTAAATTTATGCCTGTTTATGTTTATTAAGTTTGCGTCCTAACCACTGATCCTAGCTATACGCCTAATACATTTTTTTAACTTTTACCTCATTCAAAAGGAAAATGCCTAAACGATTAATTCAAAAGTGTAATGAGGCAAGTTTATGTTATCTAAAATCAAATGAATTATTTGTATGTTGCTCGTAAATGTTAAATTCTAATTTATTATTTTTTTAATCACTAAAACACCAAGAATGGTAATTGTTCTTTGTTCTCAATTTCAAAAGTAAATTTAATAGAATCGTATCGGCTATTAATTTATAAACAGAGTCATCTACGTTTATTTCAAAACGAGTACATATTTAAAGTGGACGGCTACCTTTATAAAACCGATATATTTCCTAAATTGTCTCTATTTGAAGCCGTTATTGGATGGTAAATGTAATCTATCAATAATACAGTGTGTCCCAAAAAGTTTTATACAAATGGAGAAAAAGTTTATCTTACATATTGCAAAAAAATTTATTCTTGATAAAAAGTTCTGCATCACATGGAAATCCATAATCAAGCATCAAAAATTTAAAATATTTGATGGTATACAGGGAAAATAAAAAATATTGATTCATAATGAACAGTAAAGTGTGTTTAAATTTAAATACAGAGCAAAATATTAATTGAAAATGTTAATAGAAACTAAAAAATTATGCTCACGTTTAGATTTGTGGCCTTCGTAGTTAAAAATTCTAAAAAACTCCATTAAACACGTCAGTAATTGTCGGAGTATTTAGTGAATAAAGGAAAACGAAATTAATTAAAAACTAGTGCACTGACTTTGATTGTATCATATTTTTGTAAAAATTTGATACCCTTTTTATCTGCTTTGCAACGATTTACATTCATAATAAATTTGTGCTAATATCAATTTATTTTGAAATTGCAACATCACTTAATTACTACGTACATAACATAACAACTAAACATATGGATTAATTCTAACTTTATTGCACAAGTGCTTTAATGTATCCAGCGTCCCTTTCTAAACAGGTGATTGTTCTTCCAGAAAAATCTTTTATTACATCTCTAACTACTATGTTGAGAATGTGGAATCTTTGGCACAATGACACTACTTAGTTATATCACCACTACACCAAACACTATTTTTGCACTCGACGCGCGTTTCGCTAACCATGTTAGTTTCACCAGGAGCGATGATTGACAATCATCTCTCCTGATATATACTGGGTAATCTCTAATTACGTCAGGAGTTATAGCTTTATATGTTTCCCTAATGACTCTCTGAAGATGATCAACATCTTGAAATAATCTTTTAACTTAAACCTTTTCTTTTAAGTAGCCTCATAAAAAAAGTCTAGAGGTATGAGGTCCGGAGACCTTGGGGGTCAAGTAAACTGCACATGCCTTCCTATTACTCTACCGTTAAAAATGTGGGGGAGATAATCTCGAACATTTCTCGCACTGTAACATGGTGCACCATCATGTTGGTACCATATACGTTGCCTTTCAATTATTGGTAGGCAATTAAGAAACTCAGGGAACTTATTAATTAAAAATTCTAGATAACGTTCAACATTTATATTATTTGGAAAAAATAATGGTCCAACTATTCTGTCTTTAAAAATTCTACACCATACATTGGTTTTAAACGAGTATTGATTTCGAGTTTGGACATTCAAGTTAGGATTAACATCGCTCCACCAACGATAGTTTTGAGAACTTACTGTCCCATTAGACATAAATGTCGCTTCGTCAGAAAAAAGTATTTGTCTTGCCATAAACCTGTTATCTTCCAACTCGTCTTGAAACCAAGCACAAAATTCAAATCTTCATTTAAAATCTCCTGCTTTTAAAGTATGAGTAAATTGGGGTTTGTATGGTTTAAATTTATTTAATCTTAAAATTCTCGTAGCTGTAGTGTTACTCACATTCAATAAAGCTGATCTTTTCCGAAGTGAATCTTTTGGCTTTTCTACTACCGACAGCATTACTTGATTTTGATTATCTTCATTTGAAACCCATGCCCAATGTTTTTCTTTTTAAATTTATTTTCAACACTTCCATAAATCTTGAATTTATTTATTAGATATCCTACAGTTGTGAAGTGTACACTTTTATCAGGGTGTCTATTATTCAAAGTTTTTGTTGCTTCTCTAAAAGTTTTATAATTATCTGCAACAATTTTATCTTCAACTAGCCGGGCCCGCGGCTCCGCTCGCGTGGGCTTGATTCACTACTGTCGTCACTGCTTATTCCTTATGTTACCCAACGTAATAAAATATCTCCCATTATTTCTCCTTATCTCCCAATATTTCTCCTTATTTCCCATTATCTTTACATAATTTCCATTATCTAGGCTTATCTCTGCTCATCTCCCATTATTTCCCCCCTTATCTCCCATTATTTCTCCTTATCTCCCATTATTTCTCCTTATCTCCCATTATCTCACCTTATTTCCCATTATCTAGACTTATCTCGACGTATCTCCCATTATTCTCCTTGTCTCCCTTTACTTTCTCCTTATCTCCCATTATCTCACCATAACTCCCATTATCTAGACTTATCTCTGCTTATCTCCCATTATCTCTCCTTATCTCCCATTATTTATACTTATCTCCCATTATCTCACCTTATCTCCTATTATCGAGGCTTATCTCGACTTATCTCCCATTATTTCTCCTTATCTCCCATTATTTCTCCTTATCTCCCATTATCTCACCTTATCTCTCCCATTATCTAGGCTTATATCGAATTATATAGAACATATGTATAAATTTATAAAAACACGTAAATCGGATAAGTGGTTCTCGAGTGATAAGCACACTAACGACAGACAGACAGAGAGACGTTGCATTTTATATATATTGTATTCTTTGCTACATGATATTGTTCCATATTTAATGCTTTAGGGAGTGTATTGCAAGAGAAACGCGCTAGCGGCAAACTTTTCTCCGACTTGATTCATTATTATCGTCACTGCTTATTCCTTATGTCACCTAATAAAATATATCCTATAACCTGGCCAGAGAACATACGTATGTTTAAAAAAAAGCACGTAAATCGGATAAGTGGTTCTCCAGTGATAAGCACACTAACGAATGGACAGACAGACAGACGACAGAGAGATACTGCATTTTATATATATTATAGATATTCTCTGCTACATAATATTGTTCCATAATGGTTTGGACTGTGTATTGCAAGAGAACGCGCTAGCGGCAAACTTTGTCCGACTTCATTTACTATTATTGTCACTGCTCATTACTTATGCTACCCATCGTAATAAAATATAATCTATAACCTGTCCGGAGAACATATGTATGTTTTAAAAAAAAAAAATACGAAAATCGGATAAGTGGTTCTCCAGTGATAAGCGCACTAACGGACAGACAGACAGACAGAGATACGTTGCATTTTATATATATTATAGATGTAATAAAATATATACCTATAACCTGGTCAGAGAACATATGTATGAATTTAAAAAATCACGTATAATCGGATAAGTGGTTCTCGAGGGATAAGCGCATTAACGGACAGACAGACAGACAGACAAACATTGCATTTTATATATATTATAGATATAGATTATTATTATTATTATATAACCTGGCCAAAGAATATATGTATGAATTTAAAAAAAGACAGGTAAATCGGATAAGTGGTTCCCGCGTGATAAACGCACTAATGGACAGACACAGAGAGACATTGCATTTTATATATATTATAGATTATACATTACAGATATTCTTTGCTACATAATATTGTTCTATATTTAATGGTTTAGGCTGTGTATTGCGAAGGCACGCGCTAGCGGCAAACTTATTTCCGACATCATTCGCTATTTTACGTCACTGCTCATTCCTTATGCTACCTATCGTAATAAAATTTAGCCTATAACCTGGCCAGAGAACATATGTATGTTTTAAAAAAAAAAGTACGTAAATCGGATAAGTAGTTCTTCAGTGATAGGCGCACTAACGGACAGACAGACAGACAGAGAGACGTTGCATTTTATATATATTATAGATACTCAATTTTACTGGCATTTCTAATTATTGCAAATACAGACTGACGTTAGCTGTGAAGTTTATTGACAGTAGTTAGGTTTTTCCAAAAATATGTTCATTTATTTTCAGCCTAAAATTTGTAGTGATTTCGTTTTCTTTTATTGAACAATTACTGACATGTTTACTGGAATTTTTTTGAGTTTTTAACTAGGACGGCTACAAATCTAAACGTGAGCATAATCTTTAGTACCTATTAAGATTTTCAATTAATAGCTTGCACTGTATTTAAATTTAAACACATTTTACTCTTCATTATAAATCATTATTTTTTATTTACCTTGTATACTATCAAAATCAAGAATATTTTTTTTTTAATAATGTAAAGATAAACTATTTCTCTATTTGTAAAAAACTTTTTGGGAAACACACTGTATATAACATAAGTTAAATTAAAAAGTGCAATTATTTTTTAAATGTTTTTAGTAACTGAAAGCAGTAATTATAAGAAACAATATACAAAATTTTAACTGTTTGTTAAATTATGTTTTTTTTTTCTTAATGTAGGCGAAACAAAATCTTATTAAATTGTATAAAAATGTATATGTTGTTTGTACATAAAAAGAACTTGTTGAATTTATGTATAAGTTTGTTATAAAGTGTCTAAAATAAAACGGTACTTTGTATTCATTTTAATTTTCTCACAAAACTAAAATATCTGCAGTAATAGTTATTAGTAGACAGGAAATTTGTGCAATAGAAAAAGTGTATGTTAATGATTTTTTTTTTTTGGGAAAATAATTTAGCACGGAGCATTTTTTCTACTAGAGAGTATGTGCTTTTAATTTAAATTTTAAGAAAGATAAAGATTGTACTTACTTCCAAATAAAGTAACACCATGTAAAGTACGTTTACAATATACTTTTTAACTTTCTGTGTGGTGAGCTAACATATTCCCTACTTGGCCCTGTCATTACTTATTATTAAACAAATATATATATTTCAGGAAAAATATATTTTCTAGAGGTATTCCTGCAACAGTACATCATAGCACTCGTTCGCTTCGACTTTATTAACGCTGACTGATTTGAAACTGGTTGTTTTTTTATAGGTTTAAAATTAAAATGTATTTTTGTGAATCATTGTTAAAAAAGATCTGAGATTTATAAGCAGGTTTAAAATATCTTATATGTTATACAAAGTGTCCCATAAAAAAAGTTTCGTGTAAAATATTTATAGGTCAACTTACGTCACATCTTTTCGAATGCAGTTTATCAAATGATTAACCAGTATGTGTTTGTAGTATGCGATGTCACATCTTTCTGCTGAAGCGACATACCTTTGTTCGATTGAAAATGCAAAGAAGCAATTCTAGGTCTTGGTAGGTTGCTAAGAGATGGCAGCACAAACAAAAAACCCATAGAATCTCCACTTAATGTCAACTCTCAAAAGATTTTTGTAAAATTTTCATGACATTTTCAGCTTGGGTGCTAGAACAAAAACAATTTCGTATGTTGATTAAACACTGCTTTTTGATGGGAAACAATAAAGTCAGAACCAAAGAATGGCTTGAGAAGTGTTATGACACATCTGCTCTGTGGAAAGCAATCATATGTCGATGGTTTAATGCACTTAAATGCGGTCGTAGAAGCACCGATGCTCACCACATTCTGGACTTCTAAATGAGGCAGTCTGTAGAGTGGTTAGAACGCATGAAAGCCTACCGAAGCGTCCAAAGATACAAACATCAGCGGGAAAAGTTTTGGCAATAATACTGACCAACTATTACGTTTGTTTATTGGAGCGTTTGAATCGTGAAATCAAGAAAAAAAGGCAGCATTTAGCGAAGAAAAGTGTTGTTTTACAGAGATAATATACCAGCTCATAATTTCATAAAATCGATAATGAAATTGGACCAATTGGGCTATGAATTGCTTCCTCATCCGCCGTATTCACCAGGTCTGGCCCTTAGCGATTATTACCTCCTTCCAAATTTGTGGCCCCAGGGAAAGAGATTGGCTCAAATGAAGAAGCCGAATGGGAAACTGAGGCAAACGTTGAACGAATGCTGGAATAAGTATATCGCTCCTGAAGGAAACTATATTGAGGAATAAAACCGTTTTTTGGCAAAATGGGTTTTTCTTCAAAAGTCTTAGGACTTTTCACCCCATATAGTAAATGTATTATATTATCATTCACTATCGCTACAAGCCTAATTCTATCCGATGCTAGATGTGGGCCTTCCCCCCGAATTTTCGTCTCAATCTATTTGCAGCTGTTGTCATCCGTCCAATGCTCGCAATCCTCTGTATATTATCCTGTCATCTTGTTTTGGGACTTCCTACGATACTTTTCGGTTCTCGTGGTCTCCATTCTAATGTTCGCTTGGTCCAGTGATCATCGATCGTGCGTGCTACATATCCAGCCCATTGCCATTTTCTTTCTGCTACGTGCTGTATAATATCCTTTAATTTCGTTTCTTCACGTATCTTATTTCTTTTTCTATCTTTAAGTTTTATTCCGATCATCTGTCATTCGTGTGCTCTCTGGGTCCGAGCTGGTTTTTGTATATCGGCTTTATTCAGTATCTAAGTTTCAGCGCCATATATAATTGCGGGTAGGATGCACTGATCGTAAACTTTTGACTTTTAAGTTATTTGGGATGGCTTTATCTTTGAAAATACAGGGTATCCCAGTATTCCGTGTACATAGAGCTACTGTGAATTTCTGTGATGAAAGTATGACCATTTAACCCAACTTACCTTACTCCAAAAATTCGTAATTTTTGAGATACAGGGTGTTAAAGTTATACTTTTATTTTAGTTTTTCTTAAGTAGCTTTGTACTATTTGTACAAGATTCGGTGCTAACGGGTTTTCTGAGATGAGAAATCGAAATTAGCTCACAGTTTTGTTGTAAATTATAGAGGGCGCCACTTAATGCACTCTGTATACTTTTAAATTGTCATAACTTTTTTATACCACTCTGTATGAGATTTTTAAATTAAATATTCGTATTTTCCGCCTTCCCCTGTCTAAAAAAGCTCTTTTGGTAAATGTTTTTCCGAGCAACAGTTTCTGAGATAATGGATGTTTATTTCCATTTTTTAATTCCATCCACACTTCATCCAGGCTTAGGACAGGTCCAGAAAAATAGTCTTTGAAATTTGGAGCATGCTTAAAGGTAAACAGGCTAACAACAATAATAAATTTAATGACCAACGGGACAACAGTAAGAATGTAAAAACCAATTGGCTAAGGGTATAAAAGATTCCCCACAAACTGATAAATTTGTAATCAATAAATAAAAACATCCCACTATATCAGAAACCGTTGCTCGAGCAACATTTACCAAGAGAGCTCTTTTACACAGGAGAAGGCGGAAAATACGAATATTTAATTAGAAATATCATATAGAGTGGTATAAAAGAGTTAAGACAATTTAAAAGTATACACAGTGCAATGAGTTGCGCCCCCTACAATTTACCACAAAACTGTGAACTTATTTCGATTTCTCATCTCAGAAAACTCCTTAGCACCGAAGCTTGTACGAACAGCACAATTATTAAGAAAGTTACTTAAGAAAAACTAAAAAACTTTGACACCCTATATCTCAAAAATTACGAATTTTTGGACTAAGGTAAGTTGGGTTAAATGGTCATATTTTCATCCCAGAAATCCACAGTAACTATATATACACGGAATACTGGGACACCCTGTATAACTTAATTTCCCGAATGTCCACCATCCAAGCCAGATTCTTCTTAAAATTTCATCCGAGACACTGTCTCTTGTCGTAGTAATTGTTTGCCCCAGATACACATAATCCTTAACAATCTCGAGAGCTCTTCCTTCTAAATTTATAACTACGTTGTTATTAGTGTTGGTTAATATTTCTGTCTTACTTTTGTTCGTCTTAAGACCAGTTGTAATTGAAGTCATTTATCATTTCTTGTAACTCATGGATTACTACTGATGACTACAATATCGTCTGCGAACCTTAAATGACTCAGATACAAACCATCTAACTTTAGGCCCGTCTTTGTCCAATCTAGTCGGCGGGATACGTCTTCTGGAGCTGTAATAAATAGCTTAGGAGATATTGTATCTCCCTGTCTTACACCTCTTCCTATAACGTATTTATTCTGTAGTATTTTATTCTGTTTTCAGTAGGTTTTATTAAACAGCCGAATTTCGAAAGAATCAAAAGCCTTCTCATAGTCTGTGAAGGCTATGTAGAGTTCGAAGTTGTATTCATTGCCCTTCTCTGGGATATTTCTCATTGTCTGTAAGTGGTCGCATGTGCTATAGCCGGATCTAAAACCAGCCTGTAAGTAAACTAATAGCTCATATTATCATTACGTAGACAATATTATTGCAGCAATACCTGTTGAGAAAGCTAGATTGTTTGGTTCAAAGATGCTCGATATTATCTTCCGACAGCTCGTCATAAAATGTATATAAATGAAAATAGACACCAAAAATGCCTCTAGCGCTGATGCAACATTCAAAAAATGCGCATTTTCTCTAGGTATTTCCATTTATCCAATAGAAAATAAATATTCCCTTCCTGTTGGAAAAGCGCTAGAGTTCATCCGATATTCAAAAAAAGCAAAAAGCCCTTACCAAACGGCTACCGACTATTGTTTTCAGTAATATTGAAAGTTATTAAATGTTGAAAAGCATGCAATCGTTTGATTATGAGGTTAAGCCTCTAAGCGGCAGAAGTTGCCTTAATTCTTGCCTGTACCTTGTAAGGGTACCGACATAATTTTTTTCGTTTCGTCGCACCATAATCGCAGAGTTGTTATAAAATTCTCTTACTCAAAACCCACGCTCCGAAGTTCAACTTATTTATGGAACACCGTATTTTACACCTTTTATGCAGCATGTTAATAAAGTCTAAAAACAAATTGAGGCGTTTTTTATTGTTGCAGTAAAATTGGCTATATTTTCTACCACTGATCTTCTATAGTATGTTTGATGAATCTTGACCCGCAGTAATTGTTACACTCGATTCGACGAACACACTACGGGGATATTTTTTAAGTTATTTACATAGTTATGAAGGAAAACTCGGTACTTACAAAAAAATATGTTTTTCTACATAATTACCGTCTACACTAATATGTTTAGTCTAACGTTTTTCGAGTACGACTTTAACTCGTACAAGAAGATGCCAAAATACTTAGGACAGAGGAATTTGACAATCAAGCAATATTTTGTATGACTTCATTTTCACTGTTAGGTAGATAACTCGAAAAAGCACCCCCGTATAAAAGACCAGTTGTAGGGTGCCACATTGCCAATGTGTCGCCGCAATTTCGGCATCGATTAACATAAAAAAAAAAACAATCATTTTCAGATAATTTCATTATTACAGACCTTATAAAGACCCACTAAATAAAAAATGGACCAAATAACGATTTAAAAATATGTACGTCGGAATTTAAACAAATTGAATTGAATATCCGAATTAGAGATTTAAAAATGGCTGTTTTTATATTTGGAAAAATATATAATTTTTTCTAAAAACCCGGCGAAATTTTAATAAGTATTATTATCACCCTGTGTATGCAATATGAAATGAGATTTTATGTATTTCTTAATGAAATAAGAACCTTATTCTTACCGATAAATATAAGAAAAACTTGTAAATAACAAAATATTGTAAATAACTATTATATTATTATAAGAGTCAATATAAAAATGTGTTTTATTCCTCAAAAGAAAAAAAACCGGCCTAGTGCAAGTCGGACTTGCGCAATTAGTTTCCGTACGCTGACTGCTTTTAAGAAAAAAATTTTTGGTACGAAGATATAAAATGATCAGTGACTTCACAAAGCACGCCCCAAATGAGTTTTCAACAAAGTTTGTTTCCGATCTTTGTTGAAAACTGAAATTTTTGTTTTTTTTTTTTACCAGATAAATTACACAGGCGTACAACTGTCTTTTAAGTGGAACACATGTTTTTTTAAGTATTTTTTTATGCTGAATCCAAAAAATCATAAAAAAGACAACCACCGTGAGGTTTTTTCAGAAAATACGCTTAAAGTTGCCAGAAAACAATTAAACTGAAAAAAATACATTTTAATAAATAACACAGGCCAACAAAAAAATATTTGTAAAAACTTTTTAAGCCAATAAATGTATTTTTGGGGGCTGAAACCGTATCTGGTATCAGTTTTTTTGTATTACCCACAGTTCTCTCACAATATGACATCGATTAAATTTCAAAATAGGGAAAATTTTATACACAAAAAATAAAAACTTAAACCGTACTTTTATTTGATTAGGCTACAATTTTTTCTCACGATAACATATTTCACTTCAATGCGAATATTTTAGGTGCTTATTTTTTGTATTTCCTTTCCCTTTTCTCTGTGAAGTTTCTTGTATAGCTTTTTCTCCGATGTGATGCATTTTGTTGTTCTCTATGAAGTGACCAACAGTAATCACCCATCATCATGTTGATATTCCACCATCCCTGGTACCGTTTCTCCATCTCCTTTATGTCTTGATGGAACCGTTCCCCCTGCTTTTCACTCACATCGCCTAAGTTTTTAGAAAAAAAATCAAAATGGTTGTGCAAGAAGTGGACTTTAAGGCTCATCAGACAATCCAGATTTTTCTATCATATTAGCTACGATAAGTTCATAGTTAGGGTCTTTCACATTGCCCACAACTTCTTTAAATGATATCCAAGCCTCCTTTTCCTTTGTAATCATCCTTGCTTCAAAGTTAGAATCGAACATCATTTTACGAATATCAGGCCCAACGAAAACCCCTTCTTTCAGTTTGGCTTCTGATAAATGAGGAAATCTTACACAAATATTTAAAACATTCACCATCTTTAGGCAAGGCTTTCACAAATTGTTTCATTAAGCCAAACTTGATGTGTAGTAGTGGTAGAAGAATCTTTTTTGGGTCTACTAAAGTTTTATGCAAAATGTTCATCTCTCCAGGTGTTAAAGTTTTTCTTACGGGCCATTGTTTTTTGGACCAATGTTGATCGCTTGCTCTGCTGTCCTACTCAGATATAAAACATGGAAACTTTGTAAATTCCTTTTGTTGACCAAGAATCATGGAGACAACTTTTAAATCTCCACATAGCATCCAATCGTGAGCTGGATAGTTAATTTTCTGTAAAATCATGTTAAGATTTTCGTAAGGTTCCTTTATATGGACTGAATGAGCAAGAGGCAGTGAAACATAAGTACGCGGCATGTTTTTTAAGTAAGTACCGTTTTGGAATTAAAAAAAGACGTGCAAAGATATCGCTATAATTTTATTTTTACATGAAAGCCTGTACCTTAATCTACTTTTCTACATAATTTCCGTGAATATTGAGGCACTTGTCATAACGTGGCATCAGTTTTTGAATACCCTCCTCATAAAATTCTGCCGCCTGACTTGTTAACCACTGTATCACAAATGTTTTGACTTCGTTATCGTCTTGAAGACGCTGACCACCCAGGTGCTTCTTCAAGTGCAGGAACAAATGGTAGTCGCTGGGCGCCAGATCAGGGCTGTATGGAGGATGATCTAGAGTTTCCCATTTAAAAGATTTGATGAGATCTTTGGTCCGATTAGCCACATGTGGACGGGCATTGTCATGCAGCAAAACGATACCCTTACTCAACTTGCCACGTCTTTTGTTCTGGATTGCACGACGCAGATTGTTCAATGTCTCACAATAAGACGCTGCATTGATTGTCTCATTACGAGGCAGAAACTCCACTAGCAATACTCCTTTTCTGTCCCAAAAAAACTGTGCACATGATTTTGCGGGCAGAAATTGTTTGCTTAAACTTCACTTTTTTGGGTGATGATGAATGTCGCCATTCCATGGATTGTTGTTTCGATTCTGGTGTGACGTAGGCCACCCATGTTTCGTCACCAGTAACAATTTGGTCTAAAAAATGTTCACCTTCATTGTGGTACCGCTCAAGGAAAGTCAATGCACTGCCTAAACGTTGGGTTTTGTGCAAATCCGTCAACATTTTTGGAACCCAACGTGAACACAATTTCCGGTAATTCAAGTTCTCGGTCACAATGCGATACAAAACACTACGAGAATATTGAGGAAAGCAGTCGCACAATGATGAAATTGTAAAGCGTCTGTTTTCTCTCACCTTTTCGTCCACTTTCTGCACCAAATCTTCATTAACGACCGAAGGACGCCCACTCCGTTCTTCATCATGCACATTTGTGCGGCCATCTTTAAATGCTCTCACCCATTTCCTTACCATTCCATCACTCATAATGTTTTGTCCGTAAACTTCACAGATCTCACGATGAATATCGATCGGTTTTACGCCTTTAGCACTAAGAAATCGTATAACAGCCCGTACTTCACAATCGGCGGGACTCACGATTGTCGGAGGCATCTTAAACACTCAGTAAACAACGTATACAATGAAGAATCAGACTGTAATGGCGTCAGTGCGTAGACATGAGATGTAGGTTACCAGCGCGCATGCGCGGAACGCCGACCGTATCGCTGCGGCGGCGGAATCGCAAAACGGTACTTACTTAAAAAACATGCCTCGTATATATATATATATATATATATATATATATATATATATATACATATATACATATATATATATATATATATATATATATATATATATATATATATATATATATATATATATATATATATATATACTCGTATTTCCGTTGTGTAACAGAACACCTTTTACACTAGTTTTTGATGAGTCTATAAAAAGCCTGCAATAATCCTTCTTGTACTCAATGCCAAATTCGTTCATTAAACTACCAATATCATGGCAGTAAATCAAATTCTCTTCCTGCTTGAAAAACTGAACAAACTATTGATCTCTTGTTCTATAATGGTAAATAGATGTTCCAGATTCCAATAAATGTTTTTCTTTCAGCCTAGAACCAAGCAATTCTGTTTTTTCCTTAGTCAAATCCAAATCTCTAACTAAATCATTTAACTCGGCTTGTGTAAACAACTGTGGTTATAAATTTTCTAGAGAACATTGAAACTCATCATCATTCGGTCGACTTTCATTAAATTCGGGACTGGACTGCAAAACGTCATCAATAGACTGAGGTAGCTCAGGGACAGGAAGTCCTGGTCCATGCCCTACCGACCGATTAGCTGAAATAAAGTTAGGATAGACAATTACTTTCTTATTTTTGGAGTTATATCCAGAAACATCAACGCGGCAAAAATAACAATCATTTCAATGATTTTCTTGCTCTCTCTCCATACCATGGGTACTGCAAATCTAAAAGCGTTCTTTTCTTATACTATTTCCTAAGATCCTCGACACAAACATAACATACTTTGTGAGGAGCCCAACATTTTTCTTGATTACCGATTTCTACACCAAAATATGCAAAGTATACTTTTTTTTACAAAGTCAGTAATACTTCTTTGATTTTTTTAACTACAAACTCACCACATATATAACAAAAAGTGTTGGGAGAGTTTTTACAACCACGATTAGCCATACTTTAAGTGTGAATTAAAGCACATGGGTTAAACACTGCAATGCGAGGTTATATTAACTGGAAGAAAACAGCTATGACATTTATCGGAACTGCCAACCTAATAAATTTGATTTTACTGCCAACCTTATAAAATTCTGATTTTATTGCCAACCTAATAACATTCGAATGATAAAAAATAAACTTTTCACATTTTGAATATTAAAATGTGAAAAATTGGTAGGTGATACGACTTTTTTATTATTATTTTCGGACTCAGCACACCAAAAAACACAGGGATCAGGTAAAATTATTAAAAAAGTTTTTTCATCGTTGGCCTGTGTAATGTAAAACTGTATAATCATTAAAATTATGGAATAAAACTATTATTTCGGACATCTTTAAATGTTCTGAATCTACATTTACCATAAAAACTTAAAAGTATTAGGTGTTAGTGTTCATGTTTAACAAAGAACACGCATACACCACATTTAACTAAGCTACGTAGCAAAATGCTGTTTAAAATAAATATGTGCAACCGTTAAGTTAAAAAAATTGTTTTTAATTTTTATTAATATTGAACAAAACTATTAGTTCTAGTGATTTTTCAAGTTCTTAATCCTGACTTGACATGAAAAAATAAAGTTGTAGGTTCAGTTTCAACAAAAAACTAGCTTAACACTTACAATGGTGCTATATAGTTGGTAAAATGCTTTTTTAAGTAAATAAATGCAACAGCTAAACGAGAATATTTTTTCGAACAAAACTATTATTTCTAGTAGTTTTTTAAGTTTCAAATTCGAATTTGATATCAAGACTTGAGGAATAGTGTTTCTCTCTCTCTCAATCCTTTCACCCCAATAGAAGTATCGGTGACATTATGCAATTGCTGCCTCAACAGTCAATCTCCAGGCATCTCGATCCTGCGCAACTTGACTTGACTCGTGCATACCCATCCCAAGGAGAGATCTTACTCGGTCGGATCTTTCTCCTTCTACCTTTCACGCGTTACTGCAAGCTTTTAAATGACATCCACTTTCCTCATAATGTGACCAAAATATTTCAGTTATAGTATTTTTCAAGATCTAACAAAGTGATTTGGCAAATTGATGGAATAAAAACATTAAACGACCGTTAAGATCTTCGCACGTACCTGACCGTAACCGGGTCGTAATTATATATACACCTCTCTTTCAATCTAACACTTTATTGGCTACTTTGTGTTTATAAACATAAAGAATATTCTTCATTTTATCGGCACTATTATAAAGTTCAATAGTGTCTTAAAATGTCCGAAGCCCTTTCCATCAGAGGCCGCAAATTTTTGCCCGTTGAGGCAAAAGTGATAGTTAAACGTGTTTATTTAAAGATCAAGGCCACGAAAAGTACTTTTCATTGATAGAGACATCAGCTTAAACAAGCATCCCTGAAAGTTTGGAAAATTGTAAATAATTCGATAGCTCCTAAAAAAACACGAAAAGACAAAGGTGTGTCGAAATGTATTGATTTCTGTTAAGAAGGCTTAAACCGTCAGATAATTTATGAATAAAAAGTTGCTTCGTTATTGTCACTTTCACGGAGGCTGTCCGAGGATGGTTGTGACATAAAATGTTCCACTACAACTTTATGGCGTATTCTACGTCATTTGGGGTTTTTGTTAAAAAAAATAGACAAAAGGCAAGTTATAATGGAATCACGGCGCTTACAACTCAGAACGGAATATCTTGAAAAAATAAATACAGCGAGATCGAAAAATCGAGCGATTATCTACCTAGATAAGACTTGGTATGACACCCACGACACACCCAGTAAAGGATGGATTGATAAGTCCAAAAAATGCCACACCAAAGCTCCATCAAATAAAGGTAAAAGAATAACTATTTTACATGCGGGGTCAGAAGAAGGCTGGATACCAGAATGTCTATTTCTAGCAGCCAAGAATATTTCGTATTCCAGCTTGGATTATCATTGTGATACAACCGCTGAAGTTTTTGAAGATTGGCTTCAAAAGAAATTAATGCCGAATATACCACCGAATAGCTATATTGGGATGGATAATGCATCCTACTCCTATTATACAATCAGGTATAGTGCGGCCCTGCCCGATACCTTGTCATTAAACAGCCATAAATTAATCACTTTCGAATCATATTGAATTTTGAATGGGTATAGGAAGCTAAGTCACTTTCTTAGATCGTGAAAAATACTATACTGTCTATTAATTCTATTTAAAAGTCGGTCATTTATACCAAGCTCTTCAAGAATAGATACATTAGTACGGTGTTCGATATATGATACTGAGGATTCTTCGATATGCCCACATCTCAAACGCACCGATTCGTCTTTTGTCAGCTTGTTTGATGATCCATGTTTCCGATGCGTAAGTTGCTATGGGAAATATAAGGCTGGATAGCAATCTTAACTTTGTCTTTTATGTGACAGCTGGATCTTTCCAGACCTTAGTGAGTTTGATGGTCGAGTTTCTAGCTATTGTCAAACGTCTTCTTACTTCCGCTTCACAGCCACCATTGTTAGTTATGAGGGATCCCAAATAGTTGAAATTGTCTAAAACAGTGAAACCAGCAATTTTATTTATATGTGACAGATCTTCATTAGCCGGACCGATTGGCGCAGTGGGTAAGGCGCTAGCCTTGCCTGCTGTTGTCCGAGAGGTCAACGGTTCGATTCCGTGTGACGGCTGGGAGTTGTGTGTGTCTTTAGGTTTAGTTTAGATTTAAGGAAAAATGTATATATATTTATAAATAAAGAGAGATGCTGGCTTGTTGGCTTAGTTCCAGTGCCATAAAGAGGTTCGTCTCTTTTTTTTTTTTTTAAAAAAAAAAAAAAAGATCTTCATTACGACTAACAATCATTACTTTGGTCTTCGCTCTATTAATTGTCAATACATTGTTTTTGCTAGTGATTTCCAGGCGCTTCACAATTGATTCTAAGTCTTGTATTGAAGCTTCATGTATAACAGTATCATCCGCATATCTAAGGTTACTTAGCTTTTTTCCACCGATTGTCACACCCTCACTCCAGCCATCCGAAACAGAACTCATTATATGTTCATTACATATATGTTAAAAAGTAAATGTGACAGAATACAGCCCTGCCTGACGCCGGTTTCTAAGATAAAGGGATCGGAAAAAGAATTATTCAGTTTAATTCTGCAATTTGTGTTCTCCTATAAGGATCGGGTAAGGTTTACAAGATGTATGGGTGCTTCCGTGCTGATTAGAATCGACCAGAGTTTGTTCCATTGTATACAGTCGAAAGCCTTAGATTAGTCTATAAAACAAATATAGGTTGTTATTTGGAATTCTCTGACTTTTTCTATTAGCTGGAGTATGTAGAGAATTTGTTCTCTAGTCCCTTTTCCTGGAATGAAGCCTGCTTGTTCGGTAGATATTTGCGGTAGCAGAAAAGTTTTGAGTCTTTCATTTAGGATCCAGAGAAACACCTTAGCAGCGTATGACACTAGAGCTATTGTTCTATAGTTGATGCGATCCAAAGGGGATCCTTTCTTATGCAAGAGTATAAATGCAACTTCGCTCCAGTCTTTCGGCCATCTTCCAGTTTTCCATACCTCATAACAAAGTTGATATAGCATAGTCACGGCGGTTTCTCCCATTATTATTAATTATTTCCACAGTGACCTCGTCAGTATCTGCTGCTTTTCTAATCTTTAACCTTTGAATAGCCTTCCTGACTTCAGACTTAAGAATATATGACTTGTTCTTCTGCGGCTTCTTTGTCGACACTACAGTCACCCACTAATTGAGCCACAAAAAGTTCTTTACAGTAATCCTTCCAAACGTCATTGATTCCAGACATGTCGGTGACTGTTCTACCTTTCTTATCTCTGATTATTTGTGTTTCAGGTTTGAATTCTTTTGATAGGTATTTTACCTTTTCTTAAAGTTCTCGTGGTCGATTGTTCGTAGCATGTTGTTCTAGCTCCTCTCATATATTATTCAAGTATGCGTTTTTGTCCTTTTTACAAGCCACCTTGATTTCTTTATTGGTTGATCTCTTTTTGTCTTGACGATCCGATGTGTTGTTTATTAAAATCATATTTCTTCTTGTTTCTATAAGCTTTAGAGTATCGTCGCTCATCCAATATTTTTGAAGGTATTTTTGTATTTTTGCTGAGCATTGTGTGGCAGCACTTGTTATCCACTTCTTAATATCTGCCCACGTTTTGTCTATATCTTGTGTGACTTCCGAAATGTTAAAGTTGATTATTGTTTGGAAAAGAGTACTGTCTGACACTGTAATTCTCTTTATTGTTTTTTAGGGGTGGCTAGTTTCATGCTCATAGGAGCCTTTAACAACTTGTGATTTGAACCACATACCGCGCCTGGGCGGGATCTTACGTTCAATATAGATGACCACCATCTAGAGCTAATCAGGATATAATCATAATCAATCTGATTTTTGTAGTGCCCATTCGGTGACACCCAGGTGGAAAGTGGTCTTGGGTGATATTTGAAGGTGGTATTAGTGATAGTGAAGCTATTACTAATAGCAAACTGAATAGTGTTTAGTGTTGAAAAAAAATATCCGTTTAGTATTTACGAACAAAATGTTGCAAAATGCAATCTAATGTATATCCCTTGACAGTTTTAGAAGTCAATTTTGTGAATAGATAGATTGAGTGAATATAGGGGGGAAAGTGAGTGGGTGAGTGAGGTAGTGAGTAAGTAAGCGAGCAAGTGAGTGAGTGAGTGAATAAGCGAGTGAGTGGGTGTTTTGTTTAATATTAATAAAAATTAAAAACAATTTTTTAATTTAACGGTTGCACATATTTATTTAAAACATCTTACTACGTAGCTTAGTTAAAGGTGGTGTTTGTGTGTACTTCAAAAAAGTGTGGCCGATATAAGATATGTTTTTTATAACTTTTTTATTGATAATGTTATATACCTAAACCTAGTAGTTTTTCTAATATTTCAATTTTTTTTAAAAATACTAGTTTTCAGTTTTGTAAAAAATTGTCAGTAGCGCCATTATTTCTGAAGGTGGAATACTTATAATTAGTACGAGCGTTTTACATAGATGAAAAAAAGGTCTATGTAAAGAAATTTCATTTAGATGCTACAGGGTGTTCAAAATAAATTTATGCATTTCGACTATTTTAAATTGAAAAATCACAAATTTTTTAAATGGCACACCCTATATATTATTATTTTTTCTGATAGATTTTACAAAACCCTCCAACTTTTATTAAGCATGTCATATACCTATTTCTAATGACGTAATAAATGTCCAAAAATATGCCCGTCTACTTGAATACACTTGTTTAGTCGTTTTATTATATTTTCCTTCACTTTCCTTAGCATAAAGGATATTATTGTCCTGTACGCATCCCGTATTATATTTTTCATATCTACTGATGTAGGGGGATTCACATAAACACGATCTTTAATGCAGCCCCACAAAAAGAAGTCTAAGGTGTTAAGTCACATGATCGAGGGGGCCACTGAATGAATCCATCCCTACCGATCCATTTTTGTGGGGAACGATCGTTTAAAAATTCCCGAACTTCCCGGTGGTGGTAATGAGCAGGACCTCCGCCTTGTTGAATCCACATTTGTTCCCTTTCAAAGTTATAAACTTCTTCAAGAAGCTGGGGTAATTCGTTTTGCAAAAAATTTTGATATCTAGGCCCGTTAAGCGGTTCGCGGAAAAAATATGGACCAATAATTCGAACATTTAATATTCCACACCATACATTAAGCGACCAATAGTTTTGGTTTTGAAGTTCCCGGACCCAAAATGGATTAACTGTTGAATAATAATGCATGTTATGGCTTTTAACTGCTCCATTGCTGCGAAAAGTAGCTTCATTAGAAAACATTATTTTGGATAAAAAATTTGGAACGGCCTCTATTGCTCCATTCATGGTGGTACAAAAGTTTACTCGTCGTTCAAAATCACGGTCTTGAAGTTCTTGGTGTAGTTCCATATGAAAGGGATGATATTTGTATTTTCTCGTGGTGCGATTAGCCGTAGATTGGAATGTATCAGATAAGTCAGCGCTAGTTGACGACTGCTGACCTGGGGATTATCTTCAACATGAAGTAAAATCTCCATTTCTTTTTCCTCATTGGTAGCATTCTGGATTACTACTTTCCGTTTCGTGTACTCAACGCTACCACTACCATCAAACCGTTCCATTACGCACTGAAAAGATTTTCTAGGTGGTATACGCCTATAATATATAATAATAATAAATAATATAACCATATCAATTAATTCATTTTTAGGAAAATCCATAACTATTGCCTTTATACGTCACTTATTACAACAAGTTAAACTATTTTTATTTGCTTAATAGACATGTTAAAATTTGACAATGCCTACATTTTTGTTTTGTCTTGGCAACTATAATGTTATAGCGTAAGTGTAATAAAAACAAGGGTAAAATTTGAAACATTCAAAATAAATCGAAAACTATTAGAAATAGGTATATAAGATACTGGTTGGAGGGTTTTGGAAAATCTGTCAGAAAAAATAATCATATACAGGGTGTGCCATTTAAGAAAACTGAGATTTTTTTATTTTAAAATAGTCGAAATGCATAAATTTATTTTGAACACCCTGTAGCTTTTAACTCAAATTTCTTTACATATATCTTTTTTAATTTAAATTCTAATTATGAGTACTCCACCTTCAGAAACAATGGCGCTACTGGCAATTTTGTACAAAAATGAAAACTAGTATTTTTTAAAAAAAAATTGAAATATTAGAAAAACAACTAGGTTTAGGTATATAACATTATTAATAAAAAAGTTATAAAATTTTACGCAGAATTTAAAAATAAATTAGAAAATAGGATGTTCCATTTAAAAAAAAAACATATATTATATAGGCCACACTTTTTTCAAGTACCCTGTATACTCAAAAGTAATTTTAAACTGTGCACCTTAACATTCCCTAAAACTAATGTACTTAACATTTTTGCGTCATTCCCGAAACAAATCAGATAATGAACTCTACTCTATCGTCGACTCACCCTGTATATTGACGTTTAAAATTGTACCTTCTTGACATTTTGCGTGCAGCCATCATGTTCAACGGAATAATTGCTGAAAGAATGCTAGTCGAATGGAAAATATTATACGAGGGGTGTTTGAAAATTACTTCAATTAACTTTTGATACACTAAATTGAAAGGTTCATCGATATCCTTTAAGTGTTTCTAAATTTAAAAGACGTAAGTTTTATGCAAAAAGAAATCTCTATATATGTACGTTGTTATAAATACTTACTCGTCTGTTGAACAGTCTTGTATACATCATGGCAACTAGCAGATTTATTCTTGTTCTACGGCACCAAAAAGGGTCGTCTCCCCTTTCTTATTCGGCATCTTTTTTAAAATAATAGTATTTTTTCTCTTTGCTGCAGGTACACGCACAAACCTTTGATAAATTGGTTTAGTTCCATATTAATAATCATTCCTCTGACGTTAGTACCTTGTTAAACAATAGGGAACAAATTCAAGGAACTATGAATATGAAACAAACTGAAACAATTATACGAATTATGAATAGCAGTAGCCTAACTATTAAACATATATTTACAAAAAAGCGGACTAAAATCACGAAAACTTGAAATATGGGAAAAACCATTTAAAATTTAATAACTAAATACACAAATCATTAGCCCCATCGTCCGAGTAGTGAATGGGTAAAAACATAACAGTAGAGGTCCCTTCATGGACAATTGTATTTAATGTGATTAGTTTTCATCAGATGGCGCTACAATTTATTAGCATACTATATACAACCAAAAATAGAAATTGTTGTATGTTTAGTTGCCTGATCAATTATTTAGTCTAATATAATGATTTTGGAACATAACTGCATGGGCTAAAAAGATGATTTTTAAACGATCTATCGATAAATATTCACCGTAATATTTCATAATAAAAAACATTTTTTATATTATTTTATAGCTTATTGGTACTAATTATCCATTTGTAATTTAAAGAAGTAACTCTGTGTAGTGTTCTCTTCAAATAAAAGAGAGCAGAGAAGACGTTTATACCCTTGCCTAATACTAATTACAGAACACAATTCTAGTTGCTATAAACACTTTTATGCACTTTTGTTTAAGATATTGTAAAATGATGGTGTCCTTTAATTACAAATTGTTTTTAATCAGTAAAAATTTGGGAAATGTCAAATTAACCGAAAATTCCCAATGTTGTTTGACCTGGTGATTACCGATAGATCGCTTTAAAATCACTTTATGACGTTTTCATGCACAAATTGTTACCAACAAGAAAGCCGTCAAAAAAGAAATTCCCTAAAACGGAAATCTAAAAACGTCATTTTCCTTTTTAACAAGAACGCCGAACCGTTGTGGGTTTCGGCGCCAAGAAAATAAAAAGTATCGTATTAAGTATAAAAATTTAAGGTAATTTTTGTTTTTCCAAAATATTTATTGTAAAGTCTTCCTATTTAGTAAAACTTCCAGCCGATTTCATTTGCTGCTGTTTGTGTAAAATACACGTGTTTTTTGGGTATAGTTTTTTCAGTGCCATTAACCGGCGTCGTAGGTATACTCTTTTTGTACAATAATTTTATCAAGATGTTTAAAATCGACCAACAGATATTAAGATGTTCTTAAGTTTTTCGTTTTTTTTGTTGTTTAAATATTGTTTATAAACAAATAACATCCTTATGTATATAAGCTTCATTCTATTGTATTCTTTTTTACAAAATTTTAACTCAAACGATATTATCCACAAGACTCGGAGTTTAGTTAATAATTTTATTTAAAATTTAGCACCTACTCATAATTAACCTTACCAATATTCCTTATACTATTGGAAAAAGAACTATTTCTCCTTATCATCCTCCTCCTTATATCCGGTAACATATACAAAAACTTATAAAACGTGCTTTTTTTTCAAATAGATTAAACTTAATGGAAACCATGGAAATTGCTCCACAAGCCAACCACATCTCTAAAGTAGAAAAAATGGAAGACATACCAGCCGATGAAATGACATCACGGGACTACTACTTTGACTCGTATGCTCATTTTGGCATTCATGAGGAAATGTTGAAAGATGAAGTCAGAACTTTAACTTACAGGTACTTAAAGTGTTGTATCATTTGATACTTGTTTTTAAATGTAATTATTAAACTTCACTAACGCTGATAAAGTAGTTCCTTATAAATAAAAGGTTAACAATCTATAATCATTTACCTCATAATATGAAGATTTATAAGTGACTAAAAATATTTTTAAAGAATTTAAATTCAGTTCTTTAGTAATAAAGTATATGCACAATATTTTCACAGGTCACAATATGTAAAAGTTAGAGTAAAGATAATAAATAAAATAAAAATACTTATTATATTACCGTTATTTAAAAAGACAATGCATTAGGACACATTAAACCAAATATGCCTGCTCCGGGAGGAATTAAGCGGGCTACATCCTTCGAACACTTTCCATGAAAATACTTGTAGACTCAAGTCGCCAATCGTTCTTGGATGTTCCAGCGAATCAAGTTCCGGATCTCCAATCAGACAAACAGCTCCTCTCTGAACAGAATCCAACAAATGCAGTGTATTTTTGGGAGAGGAGCCCAGTATTCCATAGTTGGTCAAATTTGAGCTTTGTAAAGAATTAACAGTTGTTGTGGAGTTTGAAGCTTTCTGGTTCGAAATAATATTTCCAACTTTTAAGAAGTTCTCCTTGCTATACCTACAACATGTTCATACCAGGACATATTTGTTCCTAAATTAACACCCAACAAATTGAGTGACAGTGCTAGGGGAATGGAGTGCCCCAACATAACTATGTTGGGTTACATAATTATGTCGAGTAGTAGCATACATGTGCAAATATCTGTTGTGCATGTATTTATTTAAATCAGTTTTAAACTGATGGCCATGTAAATATGTGGAGCAGGACAAAGGATCTCCGTCAGTACTCGAAGTGTTTTAATCCAGCAATCACCCTTGTATGTTTTCTCTGGACAACACTTTTGAGACATATACAGAATGTCCCCAAAACAGTATACCATAAATAACAGAGCATTCATGATCACACTATTTGCCACACCATTTTGTAGGCTTTTAATAAGAAAGATTTTTTTGCTTATTCTTTTTGACATTATGTAACATGTTCTCATGTTAATTTAGCATCCAGGTATATGCCCAAAAATTTCATTGAAGTTTCATTTGCTCCTATTGGCCTTACGAAAAAAATTAATGTTTGTGTTTTAGCTGCGTGTATGCTTAATTTATTGGAAAGAAGCAAATTATTTTTCAAGATTTTAGAAGGAGTGCCAACTAACTTCAAAGCCAGTTGCTCTAAAATATCAGAAATGTAAATTATTGTATCATCTGCAAATAGTACTATTTCTCCATTGTAATTTAAGGCACATGCACTGATGTCATTTATTTATAACAGACATATTTATAACAGACATATGCCAGATTTCAAAACAGAACCCTGTAGTACTGAATATTTGACGAGACTCTGATGAGTTTATGAAATGATACACATTGCAAATGATTTACTAAGTATAATGTTAAAACATCAGTGCTTTTAGAACTAAAATTACACTAGTGTAGTTTTTGAATCACTAAGTCGTGGGATATACAATCAGAGGCTTTTGTAAAGTCGAGGAATGATGCTTGCACATACCTCTTTCCCTCAAAGCACTCTTGAATACAATTGATGAGGTGACTTAGTGCCACAGTAGTCAACCTATTGCTACAAAATCCAAGCTGATATGCATGTGTTTTTTTAAAACAGTATCTGATCTGTAATAAGAACCTCATTTCTATCAACTCTTCTGAATATATAGAATTTATAATATACTCTATGAGGTGAAAAGTCTCGAGACTTCCCAAGAGAGGGCAGCACAAACAAAAAACAATTTTCATTTGTCAATTCTCAGAAGATTGTGTAAAATTTTGTAATGATGGATAAAAAGAATTTCGTGTATTGATTAAATATTGCCTTTTCGAGGAAAAAATACAGCCAGAACCCAAGAATGGCTTCAGGTATTTTAGTATATCTGCTCTGTTAAAAACAATATATATCAATGGTTCAGTGAACATAAATGCGGTCTTACAAGCACCAAGCAGCCATTCCCGACATCCAAATGAGACAGTCACTCCAAAAAACACAAGAAAATCCACCATATTGTTCTGAATGATCGCAAGTGAGAGTAGGAGAGATAGCTGTGAAGACATCAACAAAACGCGTGAGGCATATTTTGCATGAATATTCGCATACGAAAAAGCTGTGTGCCGCGCATTCTCCCGATTTATCGAGAGCAGCAACTTGTCGAAGATTCAGAACATAAGTTGGCACTCAAATCAGCGTAATCCAAAGGAGTTTTTTCGTCGATTCATAACAGTGGATGAAACGTGGATCCCCACTACTCCTCTTGAGTCCAACAGGCAGTCCGCAGAGTGGCTGGAACGCATGAAAGCCGACCAAAGCGCCCAAAAAACTCAAAACGAGTTGAAAAGGTTTTGACAAGAATTTTTTGGGAAGCCCATGGAATAATCTGATCGACTATCTTGAAAATGAGCGAAGTCACTGGAGACTATTATGTTGGTTTATTGGACCATTTGTATGGTAAAATCAAGAAAAAAAGGCCA
>CM032446.1:224520636-224608136 GCA_019049505.1 Pachyrhynchus sulphureomaculatus
TTGTTGTTTTCATTACATTGATTACCAATATAGGAGACTATTTGGTCAGTCTGTACTTTGATAGAGTAAAGAGATGGCATAGTTGTTTGAGTTTCTACTGTATCTGATGCAGTTCCTATGTTACACTGAATACCAATAGAAGAGGAAACCATTTGCTCAGTCTGCATTTCAGTAGAGGAAGCAGATGGCATAGATGTTTGAGTTTCTATTGAGTGGGTTATAGTTTTACGTGACTCTACGTTTTGTATTATACTAGTTAAATTCTTGATTTCTGCTTTTTTGCTGTTAAGGTCTCTCAAAATATAATCAAGTTTTCTCCTGTATTTTTCATTCTCCTTCGCCAGGTCTTCATTTCGGGCTAGTTGGTCAGCAAGTCTGTTACGCAATGTTACATTATTTGCGGATATTGAATCTTTGTCATTTTCAGAATCATCGTCGATTCGGCTTATATTTGTAATACTAATGTTATGCGATACACTTTCAACTATTTCCTTTTGCTTTGTAGATCTGAGTATACGCTTTAGAGCGCAGCTAACATTTGCTACTTGGTGATCACACACACTATCGTCTTCCATGACAAAACACTCTTAAAAGACTTAGACCAGTTGACCAACGTCCGACCAAGACAAGGATAATAATAAAATTGTAAACAAATGACAGCCACCAATTGTTGACACACACACTACAGAGTCAATTCATGAAATTTAATTCGGCAAAACACTTTCACACCAATACTATGTCACGATCATACGAACAAACAACTTTTCACCATTTAAAAAAAACACTAAAAGTCATGATTTAGAAACATCAAAGACAGAGCACTAAAAGCGATGCTGCCAAATTGCCCCAGCATATGTAAACACAACCCGCGACCGCTGGCAGCCATGTTGTTGGTATGATAGGGGACGCATACATGATAAAAAACAGGAACAAAAAATTTTCTTGTGCGTCGCTACTATGTTTTATGTTTACTGTGATAAAAGTTTTGGTGTATATTACAGTCAGTCCAATCAAGAACGCTTCACCTATAACTTATGGTCGGTAAAAGAAATTCCCTTTTTTTGAGGTTACTGTTAGCAGCCCTGCCAACAATGCTTTGTGAAAAGAAATTTATTTCTAACCCTATTTATGGTTAAATAGTACATTATCGAACATGAGTGCTGGATACGCTTCGCGCTTTCAGGCTGGGTTCCATATAATTATCCAAAAGGTCCGAAATGACGCCCATAGTGGCTGCTAAGTATATGGGCAAGTCGATGACGTTCGTTATCAAGTGGGTGAAATGATACTCTCAGTTAAAAAATGTTGATTTACCCGAACGAGATTCGTTCTTACTTGACCGACCGTACATAATTTGGATCCATTACCTCTACAGGCTTTTAGGTTAATAACATTTTGTATAATTTTAGGAAATTGTCTTATTGAGCCTCTTGTCTCTTTCAGCAATTCGGTTATTTCTTTTATTAGTGTATTGATAATTTTACTTAGGTCTTCAGAGTTATCCTAAAATACGATCTTAAATATAATTGTTGTATTTGCCCAGTTTTAAATCTCTAATCAGTACACAGGTATATAAAAAAAATCTGTCTTTTAAGTGAGACACGTTTTCTTAAGTAGTTTTTTATGCTGAATCAAAAAATCATAAAAAAAACATACACAGTAAGGTTATTTCACAAAACACACTTAAAGTTGCCTGAAAACTATTAACATTACCAGGTGTACAAGTATGAAATGCGAATTTCAGACAACATATAGTGCACCAATGCAGTTTGTGCTATAAAGATTTGACACTGCGCCATTTTGTTGTGTCATCAACAAGTGTCAGACGCAGACGCACGAGTGATAAATTGGAAAAGTGTGTGCATAGTGTTGTGTTCAATACGTGTAAATTTATACCGAATAAAGGACATTCGCGGACAGCATTAATTTTTTGTTTTCATTTGAAGAAAACTGCTGTTGAATCATACCAATTATTTTGAGCAGCTTATGGTGAACATACTACATCGCAAGATACGTGTGAACGATGGTTTCGGCGCACAGTGTCTCGACTAGTACAAGCAAGCGGGACAATATTATTTCTTCACTTATTTCAATTGTTTATGTATATTCCAGGTATCTTAAGCTATTTTAAGAAAAAAAAAGTTGAAAAATGTGTACTGTATGTGTATTAATCGAAATATGTAGCTGCAAGACGGAAGTGGTTTACTAATGTGTCTCATTTGTTCACTATTGTCGCTAATTGTTCTTTAATTAGCTACATACGTCTATCTACTCATTATGTGTGAAAAGCACAATCATGTTTGTTTACAAAGAAATTTCTAGGAAAAAAATAAAAATCATAATGATAGTACCCACATTTATTAATTTACAAAATATTATTTCTTTTAAAATAAATTAGTACAATAACAGTATCTATATATCAATTATTTACAATAACAAGGTGTATAAGTAAAAGAAATATAATATTAAATAACTTATATATTAAGGCATGAATTATAAGCAACTACAACACACAATAAAATAAGAATAATAATTACAATAAAAAAATACTTAAACCTACTAATCACCATCAGATGAGTCGTCATCACCGCTCTCCCATTCAGTAGAATATTCAGAGAGTAAATAATCCTCATTTAATTCGTGATGATGACTTACTGATGGTGTTTCGGATGGCAATGAAGGTGGGATAATCAACTGCAGAACCTCCGATGGCAAAGAAGTAAATTTTCTTCGCGGTAATTCTCTATACGAGTTGATAACAGGATCAGACGTAATTAAAAGCATTCTCAAAAGATCTGTATTTGTGGCAATACGTGACCGCTTCCTGGTGTGCCGTTCACGGAATCTACGACAGTCTTTATTTCTTGCCTCCTGGGCTTCTTCGGAGAGTTGTCCAATGGGAAGAAGAAAAGACTTTATAACTTCCGCGCTGTGTACAAGAATTTTATGCACAGTAACGGGCATGGAATACCACGAATACAGATCAAGGTATAATTTTCTAGTATCAACACAAAACTTTTCGAATTCTATATAATTTATGTCATATCCCGATGACAAAGTTCTTAAAATTACATGAAATCTACGAATAAGGTTTACGTCTAATCCTGTAATTTCGCTGCTCAATTCAGCTTTGGAAAAAAATCTACGTGCTGTGTTTCCATCGTTTGTGTTACCATACCCAGGTTTTGGTTTATCTACAATGAGACCCATACGATCTTTAAACACTTTTTGTATCTCTTGTGAGCGTTGCTTCACAATAGCTTTGTCGTTATCTCCCCTGACTTGCCACTTTTTTATTTCTAAACGATAGCTGATGTGAAGCAAACATTCAAACGTGCGGATCCATGCATGTAAAGTAGATAAACCAAATGCAAGGCGTTCTTCGTTGCTGGGATATTTCTTTGACTCCTCGTTCATAGTAGACGGGGTGGCACCGCAAATATAACACTTTTGTGTTGAACTTGTGTCTGTTAAGGCATTGCACACTTTGCCATCAGTCATTGTCAACAACAAATCGTGTTTAACAGAGATTTGAGATCTAGCAACTTTACATAATGTTGGAAGAAGCTGACTTACTTCATCTAAAATTTTAGAAGTTTCTTCTTTCGTAAACTCTTTTGTCTCCTTGGCAAAAATAAACTTAATAGGACGGCAATATAAAGTAGAGGAAGGTCTTGGATTTTGCCAGATCACAGTTTCGCCATCATAGCAGTCCAAAGGGACATTTACGCAAAAATTACGTCTGTAGCGTATAAATTTGAACGTGCTATGCCCCGAACTCCCATCATATGACTTTGCTTACCAAGCTTTAATATGAACGAGTAACACACTTCTAATGACTTCCGTCTGAGCTTTAACTAATCGTTCAGCCGTTTTATCCAAAATCGCGTGAAGTTTAATTTCAGCTCGAGATTCAGTCACAGAAATATATTCGTCAGAAGGACAACAAGAAGCTTTGGAGCTTTGGACTTACCTAAACTATAAAACGATGGATATACTTGATGTCCCGCTTTCATTGACCATTTTCTTGTTTGTTTATATGAGTGAGAAGTCGATTTCGAGTCCACATAATAAGCTAAAGCTTCGTCTGGTGTTAACTGCCGACTTTGTTCAGAACACTTATTCTTTTCTCTAGTTTCACTGACCGCGACGTTATGGATCTGTTTAGCAACACTTCGATGCCCTTCTTTTCGAGTAGCTAACTTAGCTGCTGTAATAAGCTCACTTGCACTTCGCGATTCCAAAAGATCTTCTCTCCGTCTCTTCGTTTTCGTTGATGAGTCTTCAAATGATTTTCTGGGTCGCCCTACGGAAAGAGCCGCTGATGATGTTGAAGTGCACGGCTGGTTAACACACATCTTTATTTCGATTCCGGATCCCTCTAACCAATCTTTATGTTTGATTAGAAACATTTCTTTGTTACACTTTTAAGAAGTCCACTTTTGATTGAATTTTGCTGAAAGGCTTGATATTTTCATTTTGAGTCGTTTTAGAGAATCGTCAGAAACATCAGACATATTGAAGTTTTCACTTATATAATAAAAAATGCCACTGTTTCGTTCAGTTTTGTCATGTTTTAGCCATTCTTCAAAAAACTCCATTTTCGTCATAGTCATGACTCGTTCTGAAAAAAATAAAATAATTTTACTTTCGGGCCTTTTCGGGGTCTATAATATATATGAATCTGTGCCTGAATGTTGTAGGTATTACATATAGAAAAATCTAGGTGGATAAAAAAAGTTGCTACTTTTAAAGTTTACAATTAATGTAAAATTTGCTGGATTTATCTATATATTTACAAATTGATATTACACCAAAAGTATACATATTTTTTATAAAAAATATAAGTCATAATAGAGTACATACCTTCAACAGAATATTCCATCACAAAAAACTCGTTTCACTTTGCTAACAATTTTAAAATATGTTATCACAAGTGTGCATAAAATGCAACTGATTTGCAAATGAAAATGACCTCTCCTATAAGGGTTACTTTGACCCCCTGATAAGATACCTTTATGAGGTGATAAACAAATTAATTCTTGGAATTCGTTAAAGGGGGGGGGGTTGTTTACAAGTCGTTATCAGTGGTTCCTGGAAATTACGTCATGAATATTGTCCCGCTAGCATGTTCTTGCCGAATCACTGTGCGGCGTTTCAAAAGTGGTGTCTTCGATGTTGCAGACAAGGAACGTGGAAAACTGCCAAAAAAATACGAAGATGTGGAATTGCAAGCATTATTGGACGAAGATGATTCGCAAACACAAAAACAACTCGCCGAGCAACTGGGCGTTAGTCAACAAGCTGTTTCCAATCGGCTACGAGAGATGGGAAAGATTCAAAAGACCGGTAGATGGGTACCACATGAGTTGAACGACGAGCAAATGGAAAAGCGCAAAAACACGTGTGACATTTTGCTCGCTCAGTACAAGAGAAAGTCGTTTTTGCATCGTATAGTTACAGGGGATGACAAGTGGATTTATTTTAAGAATCTCAAGCGCAAAAAATCATGGGCAGACCCAGGCCCACCATCCACATCGACCGCAAGACCGAATCGCTTTAGCAGAAAGACGATGCTCTGTGTTTAGTGGGACCAGAGGGGCGTGGTCTATTATGAGCTGTTAAAACCTGGGAAAACGGTTAATACTAAACGTTATCAAAACAATTAACCGATTTGAACTGTTCGCTGCTTGAAAAAAGGTCAGAATACCGAAAGAGGCAACACAAAGTCATTTTTCTTCATGACAATGGTCCATCACATACGGTAAAACCAGTTCGCGACACGTTGGAAGCACTCAGCACTCACCCCATGTGGCTTACGTACCAGACTTGGCTCCTTCCGATTACCACAGCGCTTTGATTTGTACGAAGATGTGAAAAAATGGCTCAATGAATGGTTCGCAGCAAAAGGGGAAGATTTTTACTGGCGTGGTATTCACAAATTGCCCAAAAGATGGGAAAAATGTGTAACAAGCGATGGAGCATACTTTGAATAAAGCACTTTTTATCATTCTTCCGAATTTAACATGTTTTTTTTTAGAAAAAAAATCCGCATTTCATACTTGTACACCTGGTATAAGCTATTCCAAGAACTAAGCTCAATTCTTTCCCTGTCTCTTCTTTTACATATTTCTGCTCTTTTACATATTTCTGCAAATACATGTCTTCTTTAGTCGGTGAACCTCTGAAAATCCTTACACCGTTTCGCACTTTTTTTAAAAGATCATTGTATTGATCATCATCATTCGGGCCCTTGCGGATCCGCAAGCAAGTGCGGGATACCCCACGCCTTCAAATAATGCTGGATCCCTCAGGATTGCGGGATCCCACTTTGCTGGATTGCAATCCCTAATTATGACGTACTTCAAGATCACAATTAGAAAAAACTTACCTATTGCCACAGAAAATATAACTATCGCTACAGAAAGACAAACAGGTGGAACAAAACCTTACCGCAAAATGAAGCCGGCTAGCTACGACCAGCACGTTAAAATAAGCCTCGTCGGGTTTCTCAGAGGTGCCCCGCAAGTATTACATGTAACAATAATAGAGAAAAATATGAAAAACTCGACTGGGCATGTTTTGCGGCGACGTTTGGTTTTTCGTGTTTGTCTTCCTGTAGCGATAGCTACATTTTCTGTGCGATTACTATTAATATATTATAAAGGCATACCTGTGAATTAAATTTTTCATATAAACATAAAGGAATATTCAAAATCTTTAGACAATCGGTAAGAAATTCCATTTCTAATCCGAGCAAATTAAGGTAGCTGGAGTGATTTTTTAGCAAAAGCAAATCATTTCGTGGCATGAAAAATATTAGTTTTTCTTTGCAGCAAGCTTTCACTCCTTTGTATTCTAAAATAATAATTAAAATGACCTACATACTATAACTTTATATGTATGTATATATATATATATATATATATATATATATATATATATATATATATATATATATATATATATATATATATATATATATATATATATATATATATATATATATATATATATATATATATATATATATATATAGACTAGCAGTACCCGCGGCTCCGTTCGCGTGGACTTGATTCACTACTATCGTCACTGTTTATTCCTTATGTTACCTAACGTAATAAAATATCTGCCATTATTTCCCCTTATCTCCCATTATTTCTCCTTATCTCCCATTATCTGTACATAATTTCCATTATCAAGGCTTATCTCTGCTCATCTCCCATTATTTCTCCTTATCTCCCATTATTTCCCCTTATCTCACATTATCTCACCTTACCTCCAATTATCTAGGCTTATCTCGACTTATCTCGCAATATTTCTCCTTATCTCTCATTATCTTACCATAACTCCCATTATCTAGACTTATTTCTGCTTATCTCCCATCATTTCTCCATGTCTCCCATTATTTATACTTATCTCACCTTTTCTCCCATTATCTAGGCTTATATCGAATTATATAGAAGATATGTATCAATTTATATAAACATGTAAATCGGATAATTGGTTCTCAAGTGATAAGCGCACTAACGGACAGACAGAGAGACGTTGCATTTTATATATATTATATTCCTTACAACAGGATATTGTTCCATATTTAATGGTTTAGGCAGTGTATTGCAAGAGAACGCGCTAACGGTAACCTTTTTTCCGACTTGATTCACTATTATCGTCACTGCTTATTCTTTATGTTACCTAACGCAATAAAATATATCCTATAATCTGGCCAGAGAACATATGTATGTTTAAAAAAAAGCACGTAACGCACTACCGGACAGACAGACATACAGAGAGACGTTGCATTTTATATATATATATATATATATATATATATATATATATATATATATATATATATATATATATATTATAGATAGATAACCTGGCCAGAGAACATATGATGTTTTAAAAAAAAAGCACGTAAATCGGATAAGTGGTTCTCCAGTGATAAGCGCACTAACGAACAAACAGACAGACAGGCAGACAGAAAAACGTTACATTTAATATATTATAGATAAAAGATTATAGATAACTAGGCTAGAGAACAAATGTATGAATAAAAAAAAACACGTAAATCGGATAAGTGGTTCTCGCGTGAACGCACTAATGGACAGACAGACGGACAGGGAGACATTGCATTTTACATAGATTATAGATATTCTCTGCTACATAATATTGTTCCATATTTAATGGTTTAGGCTGTGTATTGCAAGAGAACGCGCTAGCAACAAACTTTTTTTCCGACTTCATTCACTATTATCGTCACTGCTCATTCCTTATGCTACCTATCGTAATAAAATATAGCCTATAACCTGGCCAGAGAACATATGTATATTTTAAAAAATTAATTAAAAAAAACACGTAAATCGGATAAGTGGTTCTCCAGTGATAAGCGCACTAACGGACGGACAGACAAACAGATATGTTGCATTTTATATATATTATAGATGTAATAAAATATATATCTGTAACCTGGTCAGAGAAGATATGTATGAATTTAAAAAATCACGTAAATCGGATAAGTGGTTCTCGAGGGATAAGCGCACTAACGGACAGACAGACAGAGAGACGTTGCATTTTATATATATTATAGATATAGATTATTATTATTACTATATAACCTGGCCAAAGAATATATGTATGAATTTAAAAAAAGATAGGTAAATCGGATAAGTGGTTCTCGCGTGATAAGCGCACTAATGGACAGACAGAAAGACATTGCATTATATATATATATATATATATATATATATATATATATATATATATATATATATATATATATATATATAGATTATAGATATTCTCTGCTATATAATATTGTTCCATATTTAATGGTTTAGGCTGTGTATTTCAAGGGAACGCGCTAGCGGCAAACTTTTTTGCGACTCCATTCACTATTATCGTCACTGCTCATTCCTTATGCTACCTATTGTAATAAAATATAGCCTATAACCTGGCCAGAGAACATATGTATGTTTAAAAAAAAAAGTACGTAAATCGGATAAGTGGTTCTCCAGTGATAAGCGCACTAACGGACAGACAGAGAGACGTTGCATTTTATATATATTATAGAATATAGATATATTTATATATGTATATATATATATATATATATATATATATATATATATATATATATATATATATATATATATATATATATATATATTGTAACCTGTTAAACTGTCCTCTTTTTGAGGCATCTTTTTTTTTTGTACCCTGTGAGAAGTTGTTTGTCCCACGCTTGAGCGCAATTTTGTACCGTTTGAATATTGGATGCCCCAAGCTTGAGCGCAATTTTCTTGCAGCCCCGCTTTAATTTCTGATAATGAATCGAGTGAATCCTGATTTTAAAAGAACTAAAGAAATTAAACACACACCAGCTCAGTTTTCTTTAGTAGAGAGATATGGGTAAGAGATAATTTTTGTACGTCTTTTTGGAATTATTTTCTATTTTTAAAGAAACCTCAGCTGTACGACTTTTTGGGCACCATTCATTTTAAAATAGAAAGGATCTAACTTCAGCTAAAAAAATGAAAAAATGCTGAAAGGGTGTACTGTTGGTAAATAAAAAAATCAGTTTGGTACAGCCGTTCTTATCCTGAAAAGTAAGATAGGTATTCAGTGAGACAGTAGCTTTAATCAACAAAAAGAAAATTTATTCAAGTTTTTAAAAATAAAAAGTTCTAACCTTTGCAGTTTTACAGGATTACCAAAAAATTTTAGCCTAACAGGTAGTTATGACATTTAAATTCTAAACTCTGACTACTCCCGAAGACGAAAAATAGTGCTTTTCACTTCACTTTTTAGTCAGTTCAAATTGCTGTTAGGGCACTACTCAGGGATAAGTCTATGGAAGGATGTTTTGGTAACTTACTGTTTTTATTTCGGCTTCGATGGAACACGACCGATTTCACACTTTTCTAGTAAACACTTAGAGAGCCCACTACGGCTTTTCGTTAAAAAACTTGTGCATTATTTAGTTCTCATGATTGTTGTAATGAGCCTTTACTGCAGCTCCGTCGAGGGAAGCTTTTTGGCGGCTCCGATGAAAATTCGCCTGGCTGCGGCTTGATGGTACTCAGCCTCGACAGTAGTTCTCTCGACCCTTAAATAAGCCCTGGCCTTCTCTCGGTAATATCGCGACGCCGGAACCAAAAATCCGGATACACATTTTCAACCAATCCCGGCGCCGATAGATTCGGTCAGAAACCCGCACAGCACACTAATATACCGAACGGCTTGGAATCTTTGATTAATATACCGTTCGATACAAAAATGAAAATAAGTACAATTTGAAGTGAAAAATCAGTAACATTACATGGTCTTAAAATCTAGGAAAAAATGAATGTTACATTTACCCCCTTCCAAAAAGAAATAGACTACACTAGTCTATTAAACTTAGGCTACTTATGAAAAGGTACAAAGTGGTACACTATCACTTAATACTAAGGTCAGAACTTAAAAATAAAAGTACAAACTTCGGACCTTACTACTAGACTTAATTCAATTAAGCACTAATATTAAGTACAATGAAAACCAAATGAAAATCTTTGCATGATCACAAGAATCTTATAACTAGACTTAACTTAATTAGACACTAAGGTTAAGTACATCAAAAAGCAAATAAAAATCCTTGCATGAACATAAGAAATACCTTTCCAAAATAACAATCGCGGTCTTCTTATATAAAAGAATCAGCTCTGTTATTGTTACCAAAACAAAAAAAAATATAACTTTGTCTAGACTCTTGTCTAAATCAAAAAAAGTGAACTGAAATAAAATATGAACACCCCCCTTAAAATATTTTAAGGATTGTCTGAAAATTTTCTATTTCAGCAAAAGAAATTTATAAAAATTCTTAAATAAAGAAAAAAAATAAAAAAATGATTCTAGTGCAAACACTTACACTAAAAAGAAAAAGTCTTGTCAGACCATTTAGCACTAGGCCAAAAAAAAAAAAATATCTGGATAAATATCCAGACAAACGCTCGGGAAAAATCGCCATCCATGCTCTAGCTCATCGCTAAGAGAACATTCTAAATCCAGTATCACTACTAGTCGCACTCGGAAAATAATCGCACTCTATCGCGCAATGTCGACGTCCTAAGACGTCTAGACATGCTAAAATCGCTAGGGAAAACGCTCTGGTTGATCGCCAGATAATCGCACTCTATAACGCAATGTCGACGTCCTAAGACATCCAGACATGCTAAAGTCGCCAGGGAAAACGCTCTGGTTGATCGCCAGAAAACACGTCAGCTCATCGCCAACAAAACACTCTGGTATATCGCCAGAAAAAACCTCGGCTCCTCGCCAAGAAAACACTCTGTAAATAGTCCTCGACTACACAAAGCCGGCGTTCTAAAAGAACAATCTCGCCATTAGCATAGTGAGCAGCTATAAAAGCTAACGATATCACTATAGGCACAGTGAATAGCTACAAAAGCTAAAATTCACTCTAAACACAGTGAATAGCTATAAAAGCTAAAATTCACCAAACTGAATGATCCTGCTTCACAAAGCAATGTTCACTAAGAACAGAATGATTAGTCTGCGCACAACTAACATTCAAGGAAACATTCCCAACATAACTATATGAGACAGCAAGTCTCGAAATAGGACCTCCCTAAAGTCATAATCCTAAATATAGGAGTCCATAAGCAAAACGACTCAAAATCCCGCATTTTGAGCACATGCCCTCAGGCAACCAACATACACCGAAATATATACAGAAATATGTACAGAAATATATACAGAAATACATACAGGAGTTCAAATCCCAAACTCTTGGTTATGATAACTCCATACTGAGCTTGGTGAAAGCTCTTAGCAAAAGCTAATCAAATCTTCGGCACATCGCACCAAAGTGACAAATCTGCCTAGAAACATGAGCCGGAAAAAACGCCCTCCGTCATTCTTCAGGGTGGCTACACTGAGATATAAACTTAACCAGCATTGCGCTTCTCCAAGTTGCATGAAGAACCCTCGTGTACTGGTCTCGCCCTAGAACAACAACGAAAAACATTCAATCCATCCCACATAACAGGAGACAAACACCTCACCACGATATACTGAATGGTGGAGACAATAAAATACAGAATTGGTGACCCTGGTGTCCACCAACAAAAGGGAGTAGATTATAGCATCCACTAAACTGAAACGGTGTCTACCACACCACCATAAGTCAAAAAAAAATTTAATCAATAGGGTGTTCCGAAACACACTACTGCCAACAGCCTGTCACCACTAATAGGCTAATTGGAGCTGAGGTCGACTACAGTAGCTAGGCTCTCCTTTGGTTCAAATAGAAATAACCATTGGGTAACAAAACCCCTAAAGGTCCCAAAGGTCAAACGTTCACCCCCCATAGACTACCCTTCCAATCAGTCTGTTCCTCAGGAAGACTAACTCCCTGCCAAACGTCGTAACGGCATCTGTTAGCACCCGGTGCATCACAGCCTGTAAAACCAGATAACTCATGGGATACAACCAAAAAGGTTTATAAGGTTAACTTAACCAAGCTTCTAACGGAAATTTCCAAAAAACGAAAATGAGCTTAAAAAGCTACATGAAGCAAAAATTTCTCTATTTTTCGGTGGCAACGCAACAAAACTGTTGAAGACGACAAGAGCTTTTCCAGCTTAATCAGAAACAAGAAGAAAACATCGCTGACAGCTAAAATATTCGATCATGGTGTTAATCGTCTTCCTAGACAATAGCCTCTAGAAGAAACTGCTACAGGTATCAGGCATAACCGTTTTCTGTCAGCCCAAACTCCTAGATTACCTCTTGGAAATCTAAAAATTCGGTTAGGAATCTTCCTTCACTGCGCTTAGCCTCTCTTGACAAGGTTCTCATCTCGGTATCAGATTTTGATCATTTCTTTGTGAAACGACGACTGTCTTAGTCTGCTCTCATCTCTTGTAAATGATCAGCCTTTAGTTCTCCTGCAGAACTTCAATTTTCTATCAATCTGATAGTAAACCGAAAAAAAACTCAACATACGCCTATGAGTCCATGCAAAAAAATTTTTTTAAAAAATTAGTGACTCAAAGGTAACGTTTAAACGGCTCTGAAAAAAAATAGAAAATACCCTCAGTTTGTCAATTCAGAAGAAGATCTAAATCAAAATAATCCAAGTCTTAGACTTACTGGATAAACCAAACTCAATTTACTCTTAATTGGACCCAACATATACCACTAAGGTAATAGAAATACACCCACTCGGGTAACAAACTTTGAAATTGCTCATAGAAATTTTGACTCTACATCACACTACACGAGCTACATCTTGCGCTTGTCCTAACTCAAGATCACCTTGGATTGCCTCTAATCAAAATTTCGCTTCCAAGTGTCAAGAACTGGATATTATTTGGGGTCATAAGCAAATCAAATCCCGCGACCACCGACATACCAGTCTTATGATATATCCTGAGTGTGACTCCTTCGCAAGCTCGCAAAACTGAGTCGATGCTAAACATCAACCACAATCAACCTAAGTTTGGGATATGGCCAATACCCAAAACCTTAGCATTAAACAATAAAAGTAAGCTATTTTCTGCTCAACTTTTTATAACAGTCAAAAAAAACGAGGTCGTCACCTCTACAGAGCAACATCAAAAAAAAATTTAAGCAATTAAGATAATGTAAATATAAATTATTCTTCTTCTGACAAACTTTCACTAGGGTTAGGTTCATTGAATGGTTTTAAGTCTTTAATATGCCATCGTCCTATTTTAGTCCCATCTAAATTAACTAAACCATAAACTAAATCTGAAATCTTTTCTCTAATCACGCAATGCACATACTTAGGTACCAACTTAGATGTGAATTTATCTGCTGCACTGGAAAGAATTTTATTTTTTCGCCAAACGTGGTCACCTATATTAAAGGCAAAAATCCCTTTTTCTAAGGTTGTAAGACTTACTGTTCCGTTCATAAGCCTTATGTATCCTACTACGCACGTCGGTGAAAATATCTTTTAAACCCTTAAAATTTTCGGCGTACGCACCCCTGTTACCCGGAATTATTTCGCTGTCAACATTGACATCCAAATCTAAGTTTTTATAATACGATCCAGATAGAGGTATATGTCTGCCGTAAACTAAGAAAGACGGTGTGAACCCTGTTACTTCGTGTCTTGCGGTATTTATTGCTTGTTGAATTTTGGAAATATTGCCATCCCAAGTGTCATGTGAATCAACGTAACTTCTTAAAGCGGTCCCGATTGTTCGGTTATTACGTTCGACAAAATTACATTGTGGAGAGTACACGGGATTAAAACGGATATTAAAACCATAAGTTTTACTTAGGCTCTTAAAACTTTTAGAGGTAAACTGAGTACCGTTATCGCATATCAAGAGCGATGGAACACCGTGGATTAGAAAGACATTATTTTCCAAAATTCTCTCTATATATCCAGCTTTAGAGCTTTTCAAAGGAAATAGCATGGTATACTTTGTAAACCAGCAAGAAACCACGAGAAGCCATTTATTTCCCTTTTTTGAACGTGGAAATGGGCCTACTAGATCAGCTGCTATGACTTGAAAAGGGTAATTAACCGTTTTCTCTTTTCCCATCAGTCCCATAGGTAGTGCATTTGGAGATTTCTGCGCTCCACATACTTCACAAGTCCTCACAAACTTTACGATGTCAAAACGCATTTTTGGCCAATAATACTGTTCCTGAACCCTGTGAAGAGTTTTATAAAAACCAAAATGACCAGAAGTAGGAGGAGTGTGACACATGTCTATAACTTCCTCTCTCTGTGGTTTAGGAACTAGTATTTTCCACTCGGGTACATTAACTTTTAAAGGCAACTGGTTTGGGATAAATTTGTACACGAAATCATTTTCCACCTTCCACTGCGGAAAATTTTGAGGAAATTCTTTAATTTGCTGCCTTAAATTATCGTACCATGGATCTATACGATCTATGTCTATTGTATCGATTCTTACGCCAATCTGTGCATTAAGACTGTTTTCGTCCGCTGTATGATCTGGGATTCTTGACAAAGCGTCAGGAATAACATTGTGGACTCCTTTTCTATGAATTAAATTAAATGTATGTTGTCTCAGCCTAATCGCCCAACGCGCTAGTTTGCCACTAGGGTTTTTAATAGAATTAAGCCACAATAAACTATAATGATCTGTTATGACCGTGAAAGGAACACCTTCTATGTAAGGTCGAAACTTTTCGATGTTAAAGAGTACTGCTAAACATTCTTTTTCAACAACCGAATAGTTACGTTCAGCCTTTGATAAAGTTCTACTGGCATACGCTATCACTCTTTCCTCACCATTGATTTTCTGTGTTAGGACGCCCCCTAAACCGGTATTAGAAGCATCACTAGAAATATAAAACTGTTGGGAAAAATCTGGTTGGGATAAAATGGGAGCTGAAACCAATAGCTCTTTAATCTTTATAAAAGATTCTTCGGCTGCCTTTGTCCAATCTATCGATTGTCCTTTTTTTCGTCCTTTCAAAAGATCATTAATAGGCGACAACAGGGTAGAAAAATTCTCAATAAAACGTCTGTACCATGAACACATTCCTACGAAGCGCTTAACTTCCGTAGTATTAGTAGGTCTCGCATAATTAACCATGCTTGCTACTTTATCCGGATCGGTACGCAAGGAATTTGAGCCTACAATATAGCCTAAAAACTTTAGAGAAGTTTTGAAAAAATCACATTTGCTCAAATTTATCGTCAGTCCGGCCTCTTTCAATTTATCTTTTACTTCTTTAAGTAAGCGAATATGCGATTCGAAGTCTTCCGATGTTACTAAAATATCATCGAGATAGGTAAAAATATGTGGCTCATATTTCGGACCAAATATAGCGTCTACTAAACGTTGCTGAGTTTGAGCAGCGTTCTTTAGACCAAACGGCATAGTGACGAACTGAAATAGACCTCGGCCTACTACTGCAAAAGCGGTCTTTTCCTTAGAGGATTTGTCTAAAGGAATTTGCCAGAAAGCCTTTCTAAGATCTATCGAAGATACATACTTAGCATTCCTGAGTGATGTCAAAATTCTGTCGATGTTCGGTAATGGATAGTTATCAAATTTGCTGACCTCGTTGAGCTTTCTTCCGTCAAAGCACAGACGATACTGTCCATCGGCCTTTTTCACCAATAAGATTGGAGAACACCAGGACTGTTTGATTCTTCAATCACTCCGAGTTTCAACATTTCGTCTAACTCTTTATTTAATACTTTTGACATATAAGGAGACATGGCGAAGGGCCTTGTCTTTACAGGACTGGCATCAGCCGTATCTATAGACATGTTGATTTTATTCGTTCGGCCTAACCTATCTTTACTACTTATTTCATTGAAAGAGCTTATTACTTTTTCTGCTTTTAAGCGTTCCGTCCGCGAGAGATCATCTAGGGTACATAGACGCGAGAAAAGGTTTTCTAAAGAACTTTCTGAATAACAATCTTTAAAACTTGTTTGAGAGTTGACTTCTAGGGACTGTGGATACCACGAGTTATTTTTAAAAAATTTACTAGAATTCCGAATTTTTGTGCAAAATCACATCCTAAAACCAAAGTATGTGATAGAGAAGGTACTACTAGAGCAGAGATTACTAAACAATGACCATTGCAGACTAGCGGCAACTCAACCGTACCTAAAACTTTTAGACGGCTGCCATCTGCAGTGGTAACACTTCTATTTTTGACATGGCATATTTTTATACTTAAACGACTTAAAATTTTAATACCATTCTGACCTATAACGGAGGCATTTGCACCAGAGTCAAATAAAGCCGAGAAATGGGCACCTAATAGATTTATCTCGATATGCGGTCTGTTATCTGAATATTTATGCACGAATAAAGGAGACATGTGACCATTTGGAGAAGCAGGAGTTTTAACTTGAGAAGGAGAATTTTTATTAGACTTAAAAAAATCAGAAACTTTTTGTAACCATTTAGTCCAATCTGATCTATTGGAATATTTTTGTCCATCCGTGTTTCTAGAACGTTTTGGATTAGGGGCTTTACTGCGAACGTGAGCTTGTGACTTAGCCGAATGATTAGAGGCTTTTTTGTGGGACTTAGGGTATCCGCCTCGGTAAAATACCGTCCTTACTCGTTTTTTGTACATTTGGGACATGATGTTAGTCTCACACCAGTTGTTCCACATTTGAAACAAAATACCCTCTTTGGTGCTGTACAATTTTGGTAAGTGTGATTCGGGCCTGTGCAATTCCAACACGTGAAAATTGCCTTAGGTGAAACCGGCTTGTCGTTCACTTTAGCTGCAGTGTCGCTAATTTTAGAGTCATTATCTTTTCTTTTACCCGTTTTCTGGTTATTCCTAGGGTTCCGATTTACATTCCCAACCTTATTTGTCGAGACTCCACTTCGGCCATTTGGATTATACTCTACTTGATGTATATTAGTTTCGCTTTTTGGTCTGCTCTTTTCCAACAAATAATCGGACTCTTCAAGTTTTCTACATAACCCGGCGAGTTCGGCTACCGAATTAATATCTAGTAGAGCTAACCGATTGACGAAACTAGGCAGAATATTCCTCCGTATAAATTTAACTTTGGTACTTTCCAAAGGCTTGATGGACAACCTACTAAATAAAGATTCCATGTGGGCAATAAAAATCACAGTGGACTCATTCTTCTTTTGTCGCCTCCTCTTTATTTCCGACCACAATTCTTCATCATCATCACAGTGCAAGAAGTCCTTCTTTAGTCTATCTACCAAGGAATGCCAGTCGTTGACACTTGATTTTATGCTTCTAAACCAAATGAAGGCATCGCCAGTGAAAAATTCAACAGCAGAGCTGAAAAGTTCATCTTCCGATACTTTCCTAGCTTGTGCTATTTCAGTCAGCCTCTCCAAAAAAGGATAGAGTCTCTTTGAGTCTCCATTAAATTTCAATTGCCATTCGCTGACAGGAATATTTCTGGCTGCGCAATTCACGATTGGAGCTGGTACGTTTATGACTGGGGTTGTAATAGGCAACTGTGGTAACTCATGACCAGGAGCTATCTTTTCTGCAAGATTTGCTTCCATGAGCACACACGTAGCTATTGTTTCCTGAACATATTTGGAAAACTTCGACGCTTCCTCTTCGTCATCCGGCATGGGAATTCTTTGTACGCGACCCGCAACATGCGATAAACGTGACTTAACCCGGTGTACAAGTAAATCATTTGGATCGCCGTCATAACTATCGATTAAGTTTTGGATAGAGTTTAAACTCTTTTCGATACCAGCCGTTTCTTCTTTAAAAGACAGAGTGTCATCCCCTATTTTTATCGTTTTTTCCGGGCTCATTAATTTCTTTACTTAAGATCCTCGTTAGAATCTTTCTTTTATCCGCGACCGGACGTTCTGAGAAAGTACGACGGATTTTCAGTTCATAGTCTAACTCATATTCCAGTAGGTGATTGACTTTAAAATTGAAGGCTTCCATGATAAATGAATAAAATTTAAAAGAACTGTTTAAAAAGTCTTGAAAATATTTCTCCTGTGCTCCTAATAGTCAAAAAAAATAAAAAAATATGTAAAGGCACTTAAAATATGTAAACTTCTTTACCAAACATTTAAAAAATCTTCGACAATTTCAAAAAAATTTCTAAGTATCGCCTTGTATTAAAATTCTTTTACCAAATATGTTAAGAATTTTCTACAAAAAAATCTCCAGATATCGTTTCGTATCAGCTAAGTATTTTTAATATTCATGCAAAACATCGGTGAGAAGAAAGAACAGTTTTTTGTTCGGTTAACCGCAAAATAAATCTAACACTGCAAAAAATTAAAGTAAACCAGTACATCTGCTAATCTGAACTATAAAGCTAGCTTTTAAGAAAAAACCAGGGATCTCTTATCTTAGAGTCTATTAACAAAATTCAAATATCTATACCACCATCAGATAAATTGAAATAAAAAATTCTACAAATTTCCTGCTTTTGTCTTACTGCTATAATGTAGTTTCGTTTAATAAATATTATGAAATAAAAATATCTGCAAAGTTAGAGCTTTTACTTTGTTCGAAAGCTAGTACACTGAACCCTTTAAAAAATAAAATTCCAAAAGCCCCGCGTTGACAGCGCCATTTTGTAACCTGTTAAACTGTCCTCTTTTTGAGGCATCTTTTTTTTTTGTACCCTGTGAGAAGTTGTTTGTCCCACGCTTGAGCGCAATTTTGTACCGTTTGAATATTGGATGCCCCAAGCTTGAGCGCAATTTTCTTGCAGCCCCGCTTTAATTTCTGATAATGAATCGAGTGAATCCTGATTTTAAAAGAACTAAAGAAATTAAACACACACCAGCTCAGTTTTCTTTAGTAGAGAGATATGGATAAGAGATAATTTTTGTACGTCTTTTTGGAATTATTTTCTATTTTTAAAGAAACCTCAGCTGTACGACTTTTTGGGCACCATTCATTTTAAAATAGAAAGGATCTAACTTCATCTAAAAAAATGAAAAAATGCTGAAAGGGTGTACTGTTGGTAAATCAAAAAATCAGTTTGGTACAGCCGTTCTTATCCTGAAAAGTAAGATAGGTATTCAGTGAGACACTAGCTTTAATCAACAAAAAGAAAATTTATTCAAGTTTTTAAAAATAAAAAGTTCTAACCTTTGCAGTTTTACAGGATTACCAAAAAAACAGGTAGTTATGACATTTAAATTCTAAACTCTGACTACTCCCGAAGACGAAAAATAGTGCTTTTCACTTCACTTTTTAGTCAGTTCAAATTGCTGTTAGGGCACTACTCAGGGATAAGTCTATGGAAGGATGTTTTGGTAACTTACTGTTTTTATTTCGGCTTCGATGGAACACGACCGATTTCACACTTTTCTAGTAAACACTTAGAGAGCCCACTACGGCTTTTCGTTAAAAAACTTGTGCATTATTTAGTTCTCATGATTGTTGTAATGAGCCTTTACTGCAGCTCCGTCGAGGGAAGCTTTTTGGCGGCTCCGATGAAAATTCGCCTGGCTGCGGCTTGATGGTACTCAGCCTCGACAGTAGTTCTCTCGACCCTTAAATAAGTCCTGGCCTTCTCTCGGTAATATCGCGATGCCGGAACCAAAAATCCGGATACACATTTTCAACCAATCCCGGCGCCGATAGATTCGGTCAGAAACCCGCACAGCACACTAATATACCGAACGGCTTGGAATCTTTGATTAATATACCGTTCGATACAAAAATGAAAATAAGTACAATTTGAAGTGAAAAATCAGTAACATTACATGGTCTTAAAATCTAGGAAAAAATGAATGAATTTTATATATATTATAGAATATAGATATATTTATATATATATATATATATATATATATATATATATATATATATATATATATATATATATATATATATATATATATATATTCTACGACTTCATAGAGTAACTATTGGTACCAATTTTTATTGATTTCCGAAAAGCTTTCGATACCATTGAACTACCAGCAATAATGGCAGCCTTAAGAGGATGCAGAATCGATTATAAAGGGTGTCCCAAAATTCACGCAAAAAGTAATTTTGATAGAAAACACAGGTTTTTAATTAAAAATTGTAATTTTCTTATTGATTCATAAAGTATACAGTATAGGGTTATGTATGGAATAACATATCGGGTAAATGGCATCCACAGCTTTGCTGGCACATACGCACTCTTTTGTCGAAATTTTCCACGACCGTTTTGTACAAATGTGGCTGAATTTCGTTGATATAGCTCTTAATTTCCTCCATCAAGGCTTTAAAAAACCCCAAGAAAAAAGTCCAACAGCGTTAAATCGCATGATCTGGGCGGCAAATTCTGATCACCAAAACAGGATATTACACGACCAGGAAATGACTCATGCAGTAATTGAATTGTTTCTCGGGCTGTATGGCATGCGGCACCGTCAGGTTGAAACCACATGTCGTCCACATCCATATCTTGCAATTTAGGCACAAAAAACTGGATTACCATATCGCGATAACGATCACCATTAACTGTTATTGCCTCGCCAATCGCATTTTCGAAGAAGAATGGTCCGATGATGCCTTCAGCCCAAAACCCGCACCAAACAGTGACACGTTGTGGATGCATTTGTTTCGCAACAGTCACGTGTGGATTGTCTGAACCCCAAATGCGACAATTTTGTCGATTAACGAAGCCATCAAGATGGAAATGAGCCTCATCGCTGAAAATGGTTTTCTTCGAAAAATCAGTATCCACTTGTTTTTGTTCCATAATCCATTCAACGAACTCTCTTCGTTGTGATTGGTCAGTAGGCTTCAGTTCTTGAGTCAATTGAACTTGATAAACATGAAGATGCAAATCTTTCGTGAAAATACGTTGTAGAGAGCTTCTCGAAATATCCAATTCTTGACCACGGTGCCGAATTGATGTTCCTGGAATCTCAGCAACACTCTCACGAACTGCTTCAATGTTTTGTGTCGAACGACTTGTTAAAGGACGGCCAGAGCATTTAAGATTACTAATTGATTCAGTCTCCCTGAATTTTTCAATTAATCTTTTCACAGTTGATGAGGTTAAATTACTATTCCGCCCATATTTTCTACAAAAATTTCGAACTGTAGCTGCCAAGCTTTCATTATTTTTAAAATATTGCTCAACAATGAAAACACGTTGTTCTTTCGTGTAGCGCTCCATTTTTAATAACCCTGAACTCTCAGCTGTCACGCTGTGTTTTTTGTTTTGTTGGCAACACTTTACCATACAAATGACGCCAAATTCAAATCTTGCGTGAATTTTGGGACACTCTTTAGATACGCAAAATTAATAAAACACAGTACTGCTTCCTCCACCATTAAGCTTCATGAACCAACATCACCATTTCGTTTTGAAAGAAGAAGTCTTTATAGCAACATTGGAGCATGCATTTAAAACCTTGAACTGGGATAATTTGAGAATCGATGTAGATGCGACTATCTGAATCCTCTCAGATTCACAGATAACATCGCCTTGATCACAAATAATAGGTGAGATGCAATAAAAATAATAGAAGAACCGAAACAGGCTGTAGGAAGAACTGGTCTAGAATTAACCATGGAAAAGACCAAACTCGGCCTTAAAGTTTTCGTTTTTATGTTAATAGGAACATAATATGTTACCTTTCAATAAGTGTTCCACTCTAATTCTTTCATGTACAGCATGCTGATCGAACAATACTACAAGCTTCTTAGTTTTCTCGAAAACTGCAATAAATTTCCTGTCTACCTGTCCGATAACTTCTACAGTTTTAAACATTTTTTTCTTAAAATCGATGATATCTTTTGGAATTTTGTTTTTAACATTATTATCTTGAATTGCTGGAATACAGTTTTCGAATTGTTTGGATTTTTCTTTGTAGATTTCCTCAAAAAATGATTTTGGATCTAAAAGTTGAAAAAAAATATATACAAGCCTGAATTTAGAAAGGTAACTGTTCTTAGTGTTCCGTCCTGAACACCTATGGGATCAGTTCCGGTGTCCGTCTGTCTGTCTGTTACACCCGATTTTCTCCGAAACTATTTGACATAGAAAGTTGAAATTTGTGACAAATATAGAAATTGGTGGCCTCATCAGAGCCGTGTTGTTTTGAAATTTAAATTTTGACCGAAGGGACTAGTTTTGGGGGATGAAATTGTAAGGACAAAAACTCAAGATCATCGAGTGAACGCTTGTGAAACCACAAGTTCAAAAATACATGGGAATCCATAATCAAGCACCAAAAGTTCAAAATATTTGATGGTATACAGGGAAAATAAAAAATAATGATTTATAATGAAGAGTAAAGTGTGTTTAAATTTAAATACAGAGCAAAATATTAATTGAAAATGTTAATAGAAACTAAAAAATTATGCTCACGTTTAGATTTGTGGCCTTCCTAGTTAAAAATTCAAAAAAACTCCATTAAACGCGTCAGTATTTGTTGGATTATTTATTGAATAAAAGAAAACGAAATTAGATTTTGACATAAATTTTTTGAAAGAGAGAGAGAGAGAGATATTCATTTTTAAAAATTCAATTGAGGTGTGTTTTACGAAGTCACTGATAATTTTATACTTCCATAACAATTTTTATTTTAACCCTCAGCGTGCACACTTCCTCAGAATCACATAATGTGCACACTGGGGTCAACCTAACCCCAGTGACAAAAATGCCTGCTATAACAAAACTATTAGATATTTTGACTTAAAATTGATACAAAGTAACCTTGAATTATTATTTTAAGAAACGAATTTGTTTAAGAAGGTGAAATATCATTTTAAATACAAAAAAAAAAAAGAGAAAAAAACTATTTTTACAAAAAAAATAATTCATGCAATTTTCAAGATACTAACCTAAAATTTTAACCTGATGCTCTCAAGATATAATTAGTTAAAAAAAAATAGTGTTATTGTATATGTAGCAAAAAAAGTATTTATTTTGACAATTAAAGTTGACATTTCTAGAAAAACCGAAGGAACGTTTTTTTTTTTTACGAAAAATATTTATTTATTGGCTTAATATCAAAAATTTTGCAGTAAAAAAAAAATTAAATTATAATTTTAATATAGAAAATACAATGCGCTCGTTCGATCCTTCGGAAAGCCAATTTTTATTCAAAACACTAGCAATTCCGAGCTGCAGGTCTTTGCGCAACATGCGCACTGTAAATCGGACTTCAAGAATCGAAACGTCAACTTTAAAGTTAGTCCAGATTAGTTCAGGTTCAAGTTAAGGTAGTTCACTCGTGACAAACGGAGCCAAAAGTATAGTCAGACAATAAATACAAAAAGTTTAAAATACTGAATGGCACAGTATTTTATTTTTGTCAGAGACTGTATTTGCAGACACACACTAATACAATCACACTTTTAATGAAAATAAATGTGGCTACGCTGCCAATGTGTATACCAAATGCTCTATAAAAGTAACGTTTTTATAGGTTATATTTATTATACTTTGTGTATATTTACTCTTTAGTTAGACCATATTACTTCTCTTTTAAAATAAAAAAAAATATAAGTAAATAAAAAATGTCTTTTGATTATAAACGACTGCGACCTAAAGGCAAATTTACTAAGGAAAAACTCATCAGTAAACGCATAAAAAGTATTTCGGGAATGAATGACGCGACAAAATTAAAAACCGAAGAGCCTAACCTGCGTAGTGGTCGATGGATCGAGTTAGATGAGTTAGGAAAAGTGTTGTCTGTGTTAAAAAAGTCCGTTCACTAGAAAAGATAACTCATGAGAAACGTTTAGGTCGTAATTACAAATTACGTATCGTATAAAGAGTGCGTCATGAAAAAACTAATATTGCCATCTTTAATACCTTTAAAAAGTGTTATTTCAGATCTTATGATTAAAATATTAAACTGCATCTTTTGGAGTTCTACAAGAATAGTGCAATTATAATCTAGTCGAAAAAACAATGGGAACCACATGTAACCAAAGATACGTGAGTATTAAATAAAGTAATTATTTACTTTACAAATAGTTCATAATACTTTATTTAATTATCATTAATTATTTATTTAGTTCTACCGAGAAAATTTATAATATATATATATATATATATATATATATATATATATATATATATATATATATATATATATATATATATATATATATATATAGATATACATATATATATATATATATATATATATATATATATATATATATATATATATATATATATATATATATATAATATTGTTATCAATTGATATGTGACAATGTTGATAAATAAATATACTATTAATTTAAAATATAACCTACAAATATATTTTTGTTCAAATATAAATCTTTTAAACACTAAAGAAAAATAATAAATATCAAGATACAAATTCAAATTTTTAATTAATACATTTAATATTTTTATCTGATCATTAAAGATAAAGCTGATAAATATATTGTTTATTCAATAAATTATTTAACCTACAAATGAATTTCTGTTTAAAAGTTAACCACAACCACTTTAAACGCTGTTTGAATGTTGGCGCATAAAGTTTGACGATATACAGCGTTGTCAAATTGTGATATCTGTCCCTCACTATGCGGTTATTCTTTTAAAAAAATATAAACTTTAAATATTTATATCTTTGTAACAAATCGATAAAAAAATGTATTTTTAATTCAAGATTTTTCTAATTTTTTTTTACTAAATATTAGTTTTTTTAAAAAATTCGTACGACTCGTTCTTAAGATATATACGAAACTATATTCTTTTTTTTTCTGTGTCTAGCACACGTGCTGAAGGGAGGTCCCTAAAGCGCTACAGGAACGACACGTGTGCGGAAAAAGCGATTTACGTTGTTCTTTTTTTATACTTTATTGGCCTAATGCATGTTAATTATGTGCACTTTAATTATGAATATCTCGCTTCACAATCGGTCAATTTTTTTTTTAATTAAATGAAAAACATTTAGATTAACATCATATTTCAATTTCATCAAATTCTTAAGAAAAGTGGATTTATTAGTCAACTACCTTAAAAGCCAGAGGCACATTGACGCTTGGCGAGTAACCAATAAGGCTCGGGCGGGAAGAGGGTACCCTAAATTAATACTAGACGGCACTATAAGTGCAATTTTCTAGTTTTGAATTACAGTAAACTGCCGTCGAAAATGTGGCTCACCGGGACCCCACGGTGCACGCTAAGAGCTAGAACCAATTACGGTACTGAACACTAATAGGGCAATCCCACTTGCAACTGACCCGGTTTTTTAATGTTTATAACATACGTGCTGCTAGGAAATACCTTAATTCACAACAAGAGCTCGCAAGTTGTAATTTATCCAAATAACTCTTCCCTGGGTAGAGCCGACCGATGCAGAGTATGTTTAGGAGCAGAGCCAGAAGTTTTTCAGCGTCTGACGTCTAGGTACATTTTTTATGACACACTGGTTAAAAATAATAAAAATGTATTTCTGGTACTAAAGGACTGTTTAAAGATTACCATCGCTAATGAAATTTTGCCACTTCACCACCATCAGCTCGTTTTCGTAACTTTCCAAAATAAAATTCTGTAATTTGGTTTTAGCATTTTGACTTAAAGATTTATCCACTTTTTTGTGTTCCTTTAATACCGGTGACATTCCTTTCGGTACAAAATCGAAACGCTTGTCAAAGCAAAATACGATTTGATCGATTTTAGGAGTAGCAGTAGTTGCCATACCTAAAAATGTCCCTGTTTTAAAAACGAATTTTATTATTAACAAAATTTTGACAATTTAATGGAGAAAATTAAAAAATATATTTACCAAAGTTATAAGGGTAAGTATAAAGGCATTTTTTAAGTTATCTACGAAGGAAAATTCGCGGAGACTTCACTAGAAAAATACACAAAAAAAAAGTTGTCTCACATAAATACTACATGAGGTGAAAAGTCTCGAGACTTTCCGAGAGATGGGAGCACAAACAAAAAACCCATATGATTTTTAGTTAGTGTCAACTCTCAGCACATTCGTGCAAAATTTTTATGACATTTTGTTTATTAGTTTGCGAGTTATAACCAGAACCCAGAATGGCTCGAGAAGTGTTATGGCACTTGTGCTCCGTAGAAAGCAACTGTTGATGGTTTAGCAAACTTAAATGCGGTCGTACAAGCACCACGTTCCGGACGTCCAAATGAAACAGTCATATTGTTCTGAATGACCGCGAGGTGAATGTGAAAGAGATAGCTGACATGGTAAAGATATCAACAGAACGCGTAAGGCATATTTTGCATGAATATTTGCATATGAAAAAGCTGTGCCCGATAGGTGCCATGCACTCTCACGGTTGATCAAAAACAGCCATGTGTTGAAGATTCAGACCGCTATTTGGCACTGTTTCGACATAATCCAAAGAAGTTTTTGGGTCGGCTCATAACAATGGACGAAACATAGATCCACCACTACACGTCTGAGTCCAACAGGCAACCTGCAGAGTGGTTGGAACCGCATGAGAGCTGGCCGAAGCGTCCAAAAACACAAACATCGGCTAGCGATACTTTCGTTTGCGCCTCAAAAACCAGGCTACAGCAGAAAAGTCGCAAAGCGCTAAATGAAAACTTGAGGGTGGTTGTTGTAATTCGGTGAATCTAACACGTAGGCTGAAAAGTTTTTGGTCTAGCTACTTAAAACACATTTTTTTTGCAAAATTCGACTTTATTCATCAACACAGTCTCCTTCAAGAGCGGTACAATCAATTCAACGCTTTTCTAACATTTCTATACCTTTCTTGTAGAAGGATTTGTCGTTGCCTTCAAAATATGGTTCAGTTTCGGCGATAACTTCTTCATTGGAGCCAAATCTCTTTCCTGCGAGCATTTTTTTGAGGTCTACGAATAGATAACAGTCGCTGGGGGTCAAATCTGGAGAATACGGTAGACGAGGAAGCAATTCGAATCAATTCATGCAATTTTGCCATCATAATCATTGTCTTGTGACACGGTGCATTGGCTTGATGAAAGAGCACTTTTTTCTTGTTCATTTGGGGCCGTTTTTTGCGATTTCTGCCGTCAAATGTAACTTTATATAATATTCGCTATTGATGGTTTTTCCCTCTTCAGCATAGTCGATAAAAATTATTACATGCACATCCGAAAAATCAGAGGCCAAAACCTTCCCAGCCGACTGTTTGGATCGCTTCGGGCTGCTTTCGGCGATCACCACTCAGCTAACTCAGAATCATCAACAAGTTGTTGTTTTTGGTCCACTGTGAGCAAATGCAGTACCTATTTCGAACAGAGCTGTCTCATGCCCAATATGACCAACACGTTCTTTTGATATCTTTAGGGTATCAGCTATCTCACGCAATTTCACTTTACGGTCATCCAAAATATTTTACCTGAATTTTTTTGCTGTTTTCCGGTGAAACCACCTCATTTGGGCGTCCAGAGCGTTCAGCATCATTTATGTCTGTACGACCGCGTTTAAATTCACCATACCAGGAAATGATAAGTGATGTTCCAAGGGCAGAGTCCCCGTAACACTAATCAATCCATTGCTTTGCTTGAACGGTATTTTTTCCCATCAAAAAACAGGGTTTAATCAACGCACGAAATTCGATTTTTTCCATTGTTTTGAAGCGTCACTAAAACTACTGTAACTTGTAAACTAATCGTCGAAATCTCATGAAATTTTGACACGTATCGTTTGAAGGTTAGTATTTCCTAAAAATCATATAGATTTTTTGAAAAGGGTGACATCTACGTGTCAGACCAAAAACTTTTCACGTGTTACATTTTGGTAATGACTTGAACTCTACAATCTTTATGGGCCTCGCAGTTGTCGTACTACAGCAAAGTTTTAGTTCTTCGTGATTTCGGACGTTCTCGATCGCCCTTCAGTAAACCCGTTCATTAATTATGAACCCTTCTTCCATACAGTCTACAAGCAAAATTCTTTCCCATTTTCAAACAACCGTCACCATCAACTTTCCAGAATGCGACTGAATTGTCGCTTTCTTTGGACGTGGAGAGACCTTATGAGCATACTGCATAGACTCCTGCTTATCGTGATCAGTGCACGATGCCCCAAATTACTCTCTGTTTTCGAAAGAAAAAAAATCGTAAAAAAAAGTACTTAGAATAGTAACAGCAATTCGGCAACCAAGCAATTTTTTTGTCTGACGCCATTTTCATCGCTAAGTATAGCAAAATATGAACTCAGTAAATCAATTAAAAAAAAAAACACCTCACCTGTCCTTTTATTCACATAAAACTCCTTGCCAGCCTCATTACACTTCCTAATCCATTCATTTTGTGAATCTACAATAATTCTACTCTTGTCACATCTCTTTTCACTTTGCTTTTTTTCTGTTACTTTTGACTCAGTATCGTCACTAAAACGACGGTTCCAGTAATTTTTTTCGACATTCCTAAGTTCTAATTCAATCATATTATGTTTCTCTTGGTCATCTACAATAGTTATTTCAAGATTACTACCACCCTCCGTAGATGGACACACTGTGTTAGTCGTCTTAACTGCATCTTCGGATTGTATAATACCACATCCAGTTAAATTAGGGAAGGTATTAAATTCACGACCGTTACTGTTTTCAACATTACCACCAAAATTATCTTGATTCATGATTGTTGCTTCATTAAAAAAATCGTCAGTTTTATTTGGGTAATTTGTTCCGGTAGGTTTATTATTTACGTCACGTTTCTTCTCTGCTTCACGAAAAGTCTCACCACTAAATATATTTGGCGACCAACTAAACTTAAAGTTGAACTTATCCTTCTCTTCACCACTTTCTTTTTTATCGTTCTCAATATTTTCCGATTTACTTAAACTTCTCTCAAAATACATGTTTTCATCAGACACATTTGGCGTGTACCACTGAGGTTCCCCCATATCAAAATTTTGTTCCCTTTCCTCTACATCAGGTACACTTTGGCTCCCATCTTTACCAAAGTTAACGGTTTCTGTAAAACAGTTACGTTCTTTTACAATATTTTCATGTACAACATTAATATTGTCTGGATTACGAAATGCGTCATGTGAAAATATCGCCCCATTCTGCTCAATTCTTGGCTCAATATTTCTCTGTTCTAAACAAATTAAATTACTTTGAGGCTGTCCACATTTACTTCTTGGCTCAATATTCAAAATTCCGCACTTATTAGTCTCGATATTCCCATTACAATGATTGAAGGTTTGTCTACAACAATCCGGTCGTTCAAAATTATGTACACTATCTTTTGGTAGCCCACATTGTTGATCAGGTTGACAGCGACATTTAGCTGGACCTAGGTTGTTGTGGTAACAGAAATGAGCCACATAGTTTGTGTTTGCAGGTCTACAATAACAAGCATTGTTATGCATGTGATGAATATTTTGATAGGCGTGATTATCCTTCATATTATATGTTGCTATACAATTTGGCCCACAATGATTCTCATTAACATGTACCATATTCAAGTTATTTAATGAAAAACCTTCAGAAGAGTTTAAAACGTTATTATTATCATTTTGAGGTGGAAAATAATTATTTGATGCAATATTCGACCTTTTTACATCGCCGTTTTCATGTAAAATCTCATTCTTAAAAGAAATCTTATTAAAATATGGTCCACGATCGTCAACGCTAGAATCTTGAAAACAATTTTGAGGAAACTGTGTGCTCTTAAATTCAGGCTGAAAATTTTGATATGATGATTTAAGGATATTACTTCTCTTTTGAAAATTTTTATTCGCAAAATTAGTGATTTGCGGAACATCTCCCTTCAAAATACTATCAACACTAGCTTCAATAAAATTTGGACGAAGCTGAGTACTCTTAAATTTAGGTTGAAAATTTTCATATAAGGATTTAATGATATTAGTTCTTTTTCCCAAAGTGTTCGCCACGAAATTAGTAGTGTGTGGATCAGCTTTTTCAGAAAAATAAGGACTTCGTTCACAAAAATTCATATTTCTGCGGATATTTAGAACAGACCTTTTTTTAAAGCCTCGAGAATCAAAAATGTTTCTCCTTCCGTTTTTTCCCTCATATATTCGGTTTTCGACATTTATTTTAGGACAAATCAGAACTGGTACTTGGGGTTGTTTAAATACTACTACATCGTCTTTATCGTTGTTTCCATCATATTTGTTTCTGGGTAATTTAATTGTTTCCTGTCTGCGAGATATTTCAAATACATTTTCTTTTGATGCATTGGGTGAAGCTACAAATAAAAAGAAAAATAGTAAAGTACAGTAGAACCCTGATTAACCGAGTCGCGATTATCCGAACTCCGGATTAACCGAGCCAATCTAAGAACCTGATTATCCGAGGTACACGCGTCTATGCTGCGTATTAACCGAACTTCTAAAATATGTATGTACATATTTCCATTTAAAATCGTCGGAGCCTTCGAGGAATCCCCCTAGCCCCTGTGAGGAGTTCCCCTATTTATGTTTTTTGACTCTTTCAGAATGTAAATTTGCGCGAATGCAGTGCGTTATAGCGTTTACTACAGAGAAGTACGAGTATACTCACATAATTTATTTGGTTGGAGTTCTGGGAGTAGTTAAGTGTAATTAATAGGAACTGCTTTGTTTGAATTTTTGTTTGTCGTATTATAATGGAGCAAAACAAGCGTAAAAGAATCGTCGTTCCTATTGAAGAAAAATTAAAAGCCATCAGAAGAATTGAAGCAGGAGAGACAATTAAAGTTGTTGCAGGAGATTATGAAGTAGGTGAGGTAACAGTTGGAGATTGAAAAAAAAACCACACAAAAATAGAAGAGTGGTGTATAAATCAAGCCTCCTCGGAAGAAAAACAATGAAAACCGGCGTATGAAAAGGTTAACAAACTTTATTCATGTGGTTTAACCAACCAAAACCAATCAAAAGGTATGCCTCTGTCAGGTCTAATTTTACAACAGAAAGCAATAATGATTAGTAGGCAATTCCCAGAGATAGATCAGTTTACCGCCAGTTCTGGATGGCTTGACCGCTGGAAAAAAACGGTACGGTGTACGACAACTGACTGTATGTGGTGAAAAACTTTCTGCTGATGTGTCATCAATTGAGAAGTTTAAGTAGAACTTTAAAAAGCAAAATCGAAGATTGTGGATGCACATGTGATCAAATTTACAACTGTGATGAAACTGGTCTGAATTATAAAATGCTTCCATCAAAAACATTGGCATCTCGACAGGAAAAATCAGCTCCTGGGCACAAACGAAGTAAGGCAAGATTAACTATAATGGTATGTTCCAATGCATCTGGCAAGCACAAAATCCCACTGGTGGTAATTGGCAAGTCTGCACGTCTAAGAGTTTTAAAAGACATCTCACCTAAAGCCCTACCAGTCTATTACAAAAGTCAGAAGAGCGCATGGATGGATGCGATCTTATTTACTAACTGGTTTGAAGAAGAGTTCGTGCCATCTGTGACTAAATTTCTGAACAGAAACCGTCTTCCTATTAAAGCAATTTTGTTAATGGATAATGCCCCCTCTCACCCTGGAGAAGACCTTCACGTGGGCGAAATTGTTGTAAAATTTTTTCCTCCAAATGTAACCAGCATAATGCAACCAATGGATCAAGGCATCCTCAAAAACATTAAAAAAAATTATAGGCGTTTATATCTTGAACATCTGTTAGAATACACAGAAAAGGAGAATATTATCAATGGGATGAGAAAGGTTACACTGAAAATTGTTATTTACTGGGTAAGTCAAGCTTGGGATTCTGTGCGTACTACCACTATTCAAAAATCTTGGACAAAATTATTGATTTTGAGGACTATAATGACAGTGAAGATGATACTCCATTAAATGAATTAGCTTTGAAATTGAGAAGCCATGGAGAAATGTCCTGTCCAAATTTTGACAGCGAGATAGAAGAAAAAGAAAAAAATTTATTTGTATTAATGCAAAAATTAAAAGGTTGCGAAAATGTGACAAGAGAAGATGTTGTTGAATGGATTACAGCAGATGATTTAGAAGAAGAAATGAGTATTGAAGAAATAACGAATGCCTTTCAGGAAACCGAAAAATCAGATGACGATGACGATGACGAAGCGGCGGTGGATGAACAGTCTCCCACTAACATCTCTCATCAAGAAGGTTTTGCTTCTTTGGAAAAAGCTTTGCGGTATATCGAACAACAACCATAGGCAATCCCAGCGGATTTGCTTCTTCTTAATAGATGGAGAAACACTGCAGCGAGAAGAAGATGCAATATGAAACAGAAGCGCATAGATACCTATTTCACTGTTTTATAATATATGTACCTATTTATATGTTAAAGACATTAATACATCGGTTTAAAGTATTGGTGTTTATTTTTTGAATGAATAAAAAACAAATCCGGATTATCCGAGTTTTCAGTTATTCGAGGAGGGTGCCCCCCCCACGTTACCTCGGATAATCGGGGTTCTACTGTAATTTATCCAAATACGTAGTTCTAAAAAAGGTACTATTGCGTGATTGCAAAAGTTCGTGCCCGATTAGAATCCAAATTAAATACAACACATTTTCATGGCAAATAGTATTTATTAATCAATAATGTACTCTCCATCAATTTCTATAACTGTCTCCCATCGTGTTACAAGTTTTTGAATTCCTCCTTTGTAGAAACTGCGTGGTTTCTCCTCAAAGAAAGTCGTAAGGTAATTTTTGACTTCTTCCATAGAATCAAGTTTTTTTGCCATTCAAATTATTTCGCAGAAAATGAAGCAGCTAGGTAATTTCCCATTTTAACTCCCTAAGATTATGCAGTGTCTGTGTCATGACAAAAGTGCAAAAAAACTTATTGTTAATGCTTTTTTTAGATTCGCTAATACAGTGCAAGGCAAAAGAAATAGCCGAGTCCCTGGGACATTCTACATTCAGTGCTTCTTCTGGTTGGCTTAATAAATTTAGAATCCTCCACAGCATAAATTTTAAAGCGATTTCAGGAGAAGGAGCTTCGGTTATTGCTGAAGATGTTTCATCATTCTGGGAAAAATGCCCTTCTTTAATTAAGGGATATTCACCGAGAGACATCTATAATGCCGACGAAACAGGCCTGTATTTTAGGGCTCTACCCAATAAAACGCTAACATTAAAAAAAGAAAAATGTGTTGGTGGTAAATATCCCAAAAAGAGGTTTACAATTTTACATTGTACAAGTATGGAGGGAGAAAAAGAAAAACTCTCAGCCATTGATAATGCAGTTAAACCCAGAGCTTTTAAAAATATTAACATAAACAACCTGCCTGTAACTTGAAAATATAATAAGAAAGCTTGGATGACAGGAGAAATTATGATAGAGTGGTTGCAAGATCTTTATCGGAAAATGACAAAAAAAAAAGAAACGACCGTTTTAAAAATATAAAAATCTTGTTTCTGCTCCCTAACCGTACAGGGTAAACCCCTTTATCTAAAGGAGATAGACAAAAACTGATGTCTGTGTCTGAGGCTCAATTTTTATGATAAACTCAATGGTGAAAACCGCATAGCGATATTTAGTACCGTTTCAGATATACAGGGTGTTTTTCAAAAATCTGCACTTTGGAAAAATGTTTGTAATTCTTTTCCTATTAAAAATTTTTGATTTCTGTAAAAACATACTTAAAGCACTTTTTCATGTGGATTTCAACAGTGTAAGTTACATTTTTTTACAACTAATATTTTATATTATTATTATATTTTTTAAATGGGATACCCTGTATATTTTTCCTTATCCGAATAAATAACCATTCTAAAAATATAGCACACATTATATTTTACTTAAATCTACTTCAAAATATAAAGGTTTTCGGTTTTTACGCGAGTTTTAAATGCACATTTTGTGAAGTAGGCTTTGGACGGAGCGGCAATATCAATTGTTTACCGATAGCAGTCAAATCGTAAAAAAAAAATTCCCAGAAGTAACTCTAAGAGTCATAACTAAAATGAAATTTACTAAATGCTATAGTACTTTAAACTATGCAGAAATTAAGACAAAACAACAATAAAACAATTTATTCCGAGTAGAGCAAGCTAAAACAAAACAATTTTCTATAAGAGATGTTCGAAATGTCGACCAGTTTCATTTATACATAGGCGACACCTTTTCTGGACACTTCTTACCAAATTGATTAGTTCAAGAGGAGTGAGAGCTGCAAAACTTTGTATCACTGCGACTTCTAACTCTGGCCTGGTGTTTGTCGGCATTTTAAAAATTAGGTCTTTTAATCTTCCCCAGAGATAGAAGTCCATGTGTGTCAAATCCAGTGACCTTGCCGGCCAACGGTTCGGACCTTGGTTTGCTATCCAGTTATTGTCGAAATTGGCCAATAAAAAATTACTGATAACTGCAGCGTTATGAGGGGGTGCCCCGTCGTGTTGAAAAAATATATTTCTAAGGTCCATGAACGACTGTTCATCAACAAGAGGTTCTATTTGCTGCCTTAAAATTCCTATATATCTCTTAGAGGTGAATGTTCCTTCGCCAATAAATGGACCTATACCCTGCCTCTAAAAATTCCTGCCCACACATTAAATCCAAATCTGCCTTGATTTCTTTGCTCCGCAACTAAATGAGAATTTTCTTGTGTTTACGTATAAGAATTGTAACGGTTAAAAATACCTGCATTGCTTACATAAGCTTCGTCTGTCCAAATGCAATTTAATGAAAAAACCATTGGCAAAAATCCATACGCGGTTGAAAATCTCCGTCTCTAAAGTGATGAACTTTTCTTATCCTATAAAGCCTGAATTTGTGCTTGTTCAAAGTACGACTTACGTTAGTTCTTGGTAGTCCAGGTTGAAGTGTTGGGATTCTTTCCGATAGTTCCTAAAACTACTATTTCTTCTAATTCCTTATCCCTGTTTGATGCATAATTTTTGGATCGTTTCTTTTCAAACTGGCCACTAGGTTATGTCGCAATCGAGCGAATATATCCTCTCTGGATTTAAGCAAAATATAAAGTGTGCTATATTTTTAGAATGGTAATTTAAAGCTCTATTCGGATAAGGAAAAATATACAGGATATCCCACGTGAAAAAGTGCTTTGAGAATGTTTTTACAGAAATCAAAAATTTTCAATAGGAAAAGAATTACAAACATTTTTCCAAAATGCAATTTTTGAAAAACACCCTGTACATCTGAAACGGTACTAGCTATCGATATGCGGTTTTCACCATTGAGTTTATCATAAAAATTGAGCCTCAGATACCGACATCAGTTTTTGTCTGTCTCCTTCAGATAAAGGGGTTTACCTTTAAAAGTGTCCAATTTGGGCCACCCTGTACATCAGCTTGACCAGAGAATTATAAAAAATTTAAAAATTTATTACTATTATATTAAGTCTAATACCAAAACACCTGACAGTAACCACTGGAACTGTTGGTACAGCTTTTGAATTAATTAAGAAAAGTACGCCATTGGATGCAGTATACTTTGCAAAAACCGCTTGGGAACAAGTAACCAAGGAAACACTTAAAAATTGCCTCCGTAAAGCGGGATTTAAGCATGAAAATATGCAAAGTGAAGACCAGTTAACTGAGGCTATTACATCTGATCCAGAAGATGACTTACCACTTAACGTAGGTAAGAATTTGTTGGAGCTACCTGATAATGAAAACCCGAACGATTTTTTTGAACATAGAAGAAAATTTGTATGTTGGAAATCCAGATTCACAACAAGAAATTGAAATTCCAGTTGAAATACAAGGACTTTCCGAAGATTCTGATGTCGATAAGGTTCCAATACCAACAGATGCTATCCCAAATTATAGTTATAAGCAGCTTTAAAGTCTTTAGAGCTTCTTTCCAAATTAGAAATACGATTTGTGGACGCCATTTTAAAGAAAAAGAAGAGACAAACAACAATATATGAATTTTTACGTCATTAAAGTAACCTTTCATTTCATATGTATAACTTTATCCTATTATATTTTATATGTATCTAAAGGTAACAAATCTTTGTTTTTACCTCGAGTTTTAAGTTTTTTTTTTATTTTAAAAAATATGTACATATGGTACATAAGGATACGTTTAAAATGTCCCAAATACTTTAATTATAGTTTTCATTAAAAAAGCGTTTTTTTATAGTTCTTTTAAGCGGACACCCCTCTTGAACGGACACTTTCGGTCGGTCCCGTTGGTGTCCGCCCAAGGGAGATTTGACTGTATACACAAGGATTTTCTTTTTAAATACTATATTTTATTAAATATTTGTAATTTACTGTATGCCCGTTAAAATCATGCAAACAAAAATTTCGTTTTAAGTTTTACAAATTATAAAGCAACAAAAATAAAAACTATTAGTACCATCGGAAAGCTGAAAGTGTCCTCTTCAAAAGGCTATCTTTTAATTTTTTTTTTTACACTCTGAAAAAAAGTAAAAGCGGTTAACATTCGAGCGGTGCGCGTAGACTTTCCAATATTACCTGTTTGGCGCGCTACATTTTTTGAATCACCTATCTGAATTTTTAATAAATTCTCACACTAATAAAAAAAATTGGAAAAAAAAAACTATATACGATTTTTTTGTAAAAATTTCCCGCTCTTTTACGTGGTGCTATTAGTTTTTCAATATTTTTTATATCTTTTTTATTGTTCGAGATATTACCAAAAAACTTAATTTTTTATTTTATTTTCGATTTTGTGCGCTTAGTGTAGATTAAATTTCTATATCGTATAAACTATATCCAAAAAAACCATCTGTGTGCCAAAATGCAGCCTGTTAACATTTAATGAGAGCGATATCGCCCAAAAACCACATACACTCACTAGTAATACTTCAACTACAACACTTAACTTACCTAAATTATTATTTTGTTCCATTCCCAAAAACAGATTTTTTATCCCCTTGATTAAATCTAAAAATCTTGTCATCACCAAAACCACAATGACATTGTTTCAATGGTATAAAGTCCCTAATCTCCTTATTACAGTCCATCTCTGCTTCCTCACTTTTCCTTACAAATCTATACTCTCTTCTATTATGAACAGTTTTCATCAAAATGGTGTAATCTTCTTTCGCATCCTCAATAACGTTATGACTAAGGTTAAAACCATCGAATCGGCAAGTTAAATTGCTTACATTACTCCGAACTCGTGGTAAGGTTGGTTTTTGACTCGTCTGAACACATTTGGAAGACAATTTATCAAAATTCTCATTAACAACAGAAGTCTGAATGCATTTGGACACTTTGCTATCAAAATTTCTAATTTTTTTCTTCTTCACATTAACACTTATAGACATTGTGGTATTTATTCCCCTTACGATATCTTGAAAATTGTTCGCCATTAAAAAATTTGACTCTTCAATGGTTTCTTCACTCACATTTTGATGAGTTTCCTCGAAAACTACATTTTCTCCATCTTCGCGTGGAAAAGCTTGAGTAGATTTCAAAAACATGTCCATTATAAGATTTTTTCCTTCATCTTCGTTGTTATGGAGTTTGGAATAAACAGATTTTTGATCAAATTGATGCCTTGGATCTTTCCTTATGGATATATCTGAGTCAAATTGTTCTGCTTGATTTTGTTCTACAGGCACCTGCGAAACTAGGTCGTCGTCTATTTTTAACTCAAGGTCATCCATTTGGGGCTCAGTTCTGATAGGTAAAGGCATTTTAATAATAGATTTAAGCTTTCGTGGTTTCATAGCTTGCTGTTGTTTGCCAGAATCTTCAATTTGATAGTTATTTGACTCTCCTGTATTTTTACTAACCACAGCTGTAGTTCTATCTCTAACAAAGTTATGTACAGGTTTATTTTTCAGTTTTTTATTTGGTTTGGCGGTATTATCTTCTTCAAGGCGCATTATTTTACTTTTCTTAATACAAACAGGCTTATTTTCCACAATATTTTGAACCACATCACCAGTATTCTTGATTTTACAATTATCTTCATTAATAACGATTGGTTCATCACTTTTTCTTTTATATGCACATGCTTGAACTGCTCTACAAACCTGTGAGACAACATTACTTGTTTTAACATCATATTTTCGTGCCAAATTATTTTCTTTTTTATCGTCCAAACCAAAAAAACTGTTGATAATTTTTTCTATGCAAAGCAAAACCAAGTCCCAACATTTAAATTTCACGTCTGTTTTTGAAGGACCAGTAAGTATGTCAATATAAGATTGGGGACACCTTATATTTAAAACATATACGGGGTACGTTTTGGTGTCATACAGTGGATTTTTAGTTTTTTTAATGTTCAATTGCATTTTCTTATAAAATGAGTGGTTGAAGTTAGTCAGAATCTTAACACTTACAACGGGTCTTTTATTTACGTATATATACTGAAATTTCTTGTGTAAAAGGAATTGTTTGTGTATTAAGGCGTCTACGGAAATTTTATTTTTAGTTACTTTGAGTAAAGTGAAAGAGTCGGTAATTTCCGGATGCAAATGTCTAAAAGACTCAATAATGTCGCTACTTTTAGGACTATTGAGCAGAAGCAAACCCGTTACATCATTACGTAATGAGAAAGATATCCCAGAATTAATAATAACCAAGTTCTCCATGGATTTCTTCACTTCCTCTAGTTCTACCTCTTGTATAATTCTTTGCTGTCTAACAGGGAAGTTACTTAAAAATCCTAAGACGGTAACGGTGGTTCCAACACTTGCTCGATGCTTCGTTATTTGAACTGTACTTCTCAAGTCTTTAGTTAAAACTTTACGAAACGTTTCAGAGGAATTTTTACATTTAGAACTTATACTAATGGTGTTACACATGTCTACCAAGCTAGCAAGCGCCTCTCCTCTAAATCCGTATGTATTAATGTGTTTTTTAAGTTGTCTTAAATTCTGACACTTGTTAGTCATGTAACGTATTCCTAAAAGTTCCAAGTTTTCTTTAGTTATACCTACTCCGTTGTCCGCTACTTGAATTTTAAACGTTATTAGGTTTATTCTTACAGCTATTGATGTGGATTTGGCATCTAAACTATTACAAACCTGAAAAGAGACGATCGTTTTTTAAAAAGTTACTATTTCTAGACATTTTCGTAAAAGCCCAGTCGTCAGAGGCAAATTTTGACGAAAAATTCTCATTAAATGTTAACAGGCTGCGTTTTGGCATACAAGTAGTTTTTTTGGACGTAGAAAACGGTAAAAAAAAAGTTTGCTGCTCTAAAGTGTACAAAATCGAAATTAAAATGAAAAATACGATGACAGCATTGGTATAACAATTAAAGACGAAACGAAAAGAATCGCATTTTTAAAAGTTACCAAAAGTGTTCTTCGTATTTGCTGAACCATCCCAAGACGCGTTTCGCCGTATCACGGCTCATCAGCTGGGCTAGGTTCAGCAAATACGAGAACACATTTTTAGTCCTTTATCCAAGTAACTAACGGAAAACTATAACAAATAGCTGCTTATACTGCGGCACAGCACTTATTGCAGAAACGCACCATTCTCGAGCTTACTGCTCGAAGGCATAACTAACGGAAAACTATAACAAATACATGCTTATACTGCACTCTGTTGGTGACTTACTAAGTAAGCTCGAGAAAGGTGCGTTTCTGCAATAAGTGCCAGCCGTGCTATGCCGCTCTACTTGAAGAGACTTAGTAAGTCGCCGACAGAGTGCAGTATAAGCATCTATTTGTTATAGTTCTCCGTTAGTTACTTGGATAAAGGACTAAAAATGTGTTCTCGTATTTGCTTTCAATCTAAAAATATAACAAGATCAGTCATGTAAAAAGAGTAAAGGGTCTTCCCGGCTCACAAGCAATTTTAGTGGGTATGTCAACACATATCTGGGGCACCCTTATGGTGACGCAGACTGTTCCCGAATCCATAAGGCGGATTTCTCTTTGACAAAAAAAAAAAATCTCGTATTTGCTGAACCTAGCCCAGCTGATGAGCCGTGATACGGCGAAACGCGTCTTGGGATGGTTCAGCAAATACGAAGAACACTTTTGGTAACTTCTAAAAATGCGATTCTTTTCGTTTCGTCTTTAGTTGCTGCCATCTATGCCTTCGAGCAGTAAGCTCGAGAAAGGTGCGTTTCTGCAATAAGTGCCAGCCGTGCTGTGCCGCTCTGCTTGAATAGACTTAGTAAGTCGCCGACAGAGTGCAGTATAAGCATCTATTTGTTATATGAAAAATTCGATTTTTCGCAAATACCTCGAAAAATAAAAAAGATACTGAAAAAACGGTAAATGTTACAAAAAAGTAGTAAATAGATCATTTTTTTTAGTTTTACCGTAATTTAAAAAAAAAAAATACTTAAAATAAAATGGTTGGTTCAAACCCTTCAATTGTAGTGGGAATCATGCTTCCAACCTCATTTATGATTAAATTAACGTTTCTGTATATCGCTAAATGTTTTGAAATTGGCTATTAAGGTATTTCTTACGAGAAAACAGAGAGAGCATTATGTTGGAGAAAGACGCGAAATCATTTGGTTTTCAAAGTATAATGAATGGGGCAACGTAGCTTCTCGTCGCACGCAATCACGTGTTCTTCGTAATAACCTTGATACTTTTACATGATATATAATAAAAATTATGTATAATTATCTAAAATGATACTTTGAATTATTTATTAAAAATATATCAGTTAATAAGTATTTATAACTATATAAATGCCCGTGCGAGGCACGCATTTATTCTAGTGTCTTTTAAAAGAAAGTCCGATCAGTACGATGCATATAATAGTCCGAGAGCTCACGACCAAAATGCGACCTTATCGAAGAGTGGCAGATAATAGTATCACTTTGTTAATTATGCCTCTCTTAGTCCCTAAAGGTAGTGTGAAACCTTAAGTCTGGTTCCTGTTCCTGGAAATGCGCTTTAAGGCTACAAGAAGAAGTTAGTGGACGAACCCATTGCTGAGTGGCAGATATTCTGGGTCTAGCTTCATTTCTGTGAAATATGACTGAAAAATGAATATCTGCCATGGATATTGGGAATCCGAAGTTATAACGGTCCAAAGTTGCAGACAAAAGGACCTAACTGAACCCATAAAGGAGCGAATGAAATTTGTTTTAATATGTTCGTTGAGGTTTATAGATACTAAAAATAACATTATATGCCGTGGAGTCTGGTTCTTTGTTAAAATAAATTAAATTTTTTGCTGCAATAACGTATTTTTGAAATGCGTACGCCTGTCCTACAATGCGCGCCCGTCCTATCTCCTATCAGATACATTTTTAATTAATCTTAGATTATCTAATGTTACAATATGATCAGCTTCAAGGGCATGTTCGGCAATGCTAGACTTTTCTGTTCTAGTGTACTTTAAGTGTGCTAAATGTTCTTTAAATCGGGTTTTAATTGATCTTTTAGTTTGCCGAACATACTTTTTGTTACAATCATTACAACTAATTTCATAAATTCCTCTTTTCTCACAATTAGGAATCTTATCTTTGGAATTTTCTAAGATATTCCCTAGATTGTCTGATGATTTATAGAGTAAGATGAGGCCTACCTTATTAAATACCTTATTGAGTCCCTTGCTATATTTCGGATTATATGGTATGGAGACATACTTGGTGTTATTTTCTTCGCGTGTAAAAAAGGTGGAATTCTGAATATTTAACCTGAACTTATGTCTATTTATTAGCTTGTTTACTAAATCATCGTCATAACCATTAACTCTAGTTATATTTCTAATACGATTCCTTTCGTTATTAAAGTTTACTCTATTCAGAGGAAAAGTGACCCAACGATGAACTAAAAAATGTAATGAGGCTAATTTGTGTTGTTTGCAATGAAATGAATCATTAGGAATATAACTATCTGTTACTGTGTCTTTCCTATAGATATCAAATTCTAATCTATTGTTATTTTTAATAATTAAAATATCTAGAAAAGGCAGTTGTCCTTTGTTCTCAATTTCGTAAGTGAATTTAATGGAATCATACCGGCTATTTAATTTGGAAACAAAGTCATCAATATTTGCTTTCTTTGTATCAAAAATCACGAAAACATCATCCACATACCTATACCATACCCTTGGGAAATATTCAAATTCCTGACTGGCTTCAGTTTAAACTTACTCATGAATAAATTGGCTATGAAAGGTGATAAGCAAGTACCCATAGCTGTTCCTTCTTTCTGAACATAAAATTGACTGTCATATTGGAAATAATTTTGTTCCATACAATGTTTAGATAGTGTTAAGTATTCATGAATAATTTCGTCCGTAAAGTCATTCATCCTAAGTAATTCTTCGAGATATTGTAAAGCTTGTGGTATTGGCACACTTGGGAACAAAGAACTGACATCAAAAGAAATTAAGACTTCACCTTCATTAAGAACTAGATTTCAGTGTCAGAATGAGTTTAACTGGGTCCAAAAACTCTACTGGTTCAAAAATTCATAGAAATTCAAAGAACCTGGATCTATGGCAAATAATATTTTTTAACTTCTTTTTGGGTCCCAAACTAACTCTATCTTCTCTCTCGAATATCTGCCACTCAAAGATAAGTTCATTTTTTGAGATCATTTTTTTAAGAAAAAAAAAGGTTTACTCCGACAGGAATCGATCTCCGTGGCAGATATTAAGGCTCTAGTATCCTCACAACCTATAAAACTGCCACTCGGCGATGGGTTCACCGACTCTCAATTTTTTGCAACTTACCTCCTTCGTAACCACGATAGAAACCAGAATTTGGATCTACAAGTTGTATTTTTTGGTTCAGTTTGTCACATTTAATAAGGGGTATATTTATCTGCCGCTCTTCGATAAGTCCAAAATCTTGGTTATGAGCTCCTGAACTATATATGATTCAAAATTTCAAAGAACGCCCGTGTCCGCGCGACAGTTTTCTTCAAGCTACTTTGCCACAGCGAAAATTCACCTCATAAAATTAAAGAAAAAGTAGTATTTGTCTAATATTTTTGCAACAACTAAGTAGTAAACTGCCTTCATATTTTAATAAATGGTAGCAAAGTATTTTTTTTTGTATATATAATTTTTTGTGATTTTTACTGCGTGCACACACGACAACAAAAATTGTAAAAAACGCATGATTTTGATCGAAGAATAACCGGCCAAGTGCAAGCTGAACTTGCGCAATTAGTGTTCCGTACGTTGATTGCTTTTAAAATAAAAAATGTTGTAACAGAAGTATAAAATGATCAGTGACTTCACAAAACACACCCCAAATGAGTTTTCAACAAAGTTTATTTCCAATCTTTACTGAAAATTGATGACCAATTAATTCTTTTTTACACTCTAAAAACAAGTAATATCGATTAACCTTCGAACCGTGCGCATAGACTTTCAAATTAACCTGTTTCGCTGGGCTACACTTTTTGAATCAACTATACGAATTTTTAATAAATTCTCAAGCTAATAAAAAAAATCTGGAAAAATATATATTTGCTCTTTCACGTGGCTTTTTGATATCTTTTTTATTTTTCGAGATATTACGGTAAAACCGAAATTTAGATTTTATTTTGGATTTTGTGGGCTTAGCGTACGTCAAACTTTAACAATTTTTTTTTATCGTATTCTTCGTCCAAAAAACTACCTGTGTGCCAAAATGTAGCCTGTTAACATTTAATGAGAGCTCAAAACCCCTGGCGATTGGGCTATAAGTGCTTACTAATTCAGAAACACACTGGGCAACACTATTAACACTAAAAGAACTTCGAATTCTTGAAATAACATCGGAATTCAACTTCTTTATTTCCATTTCAATATTTAAAACGCTTAGTCCTATAAAATACAAAATTTGATACTATAACTGTCACGACAAGTCTTGACACTTATATTTTTTTACTTTAATGGTCTTTACTACAAAATTTTTCATCAAGCAAGCCTTGACTTGTTTTAGGCGAAATTGGCAAGTGGATAATATGAACGTGAGAGAATAGCAAAACTTTTTTTGTTGCTTCTTTATTGTTTATTAATTATCTTTAAAAAAAATCCATAATTTAGGTTTATTCGTCAATTTCATCACCAACCAAACAGTGTTAATTAGTTGCCCGATTTCGCGCCAGCAACTACAATTATTATTTAATTGAAGATTACTGGGACTGTCGGTGTGTGTAATTAATAAAAAAAAAACGCCATTTTACAACACTGTAAACAAAAGAGCGCGGAGAAGATGCTTATAACCACGAGAATTTGGCGCGATTAACAATACCAATCAAAACAGGCAATAGAATTTGGCGGGATTAATGCTCTGTTTTGATTAATATTGTAAACCCAGCCAAATTCTCGTTGCTATAAACGTCTTCTCCACGTTCTTGTGTTTACAACGATGTAAAATGGCGTTTTTTCTTAATTACCAACGCCCATCTTCTATCATTTTCTTTTCAACAGAAAAAATGAGTATTTTTTTTTTTAAGATGAAGACGAAAGTATTGTTAATTTTGAGGTGTCGCAGAACAATTTAATTCACTAATGGTTCTTCTAACCTCACTTTTGAGCGAATACAGAATTTACGATTTTTTGCCATAAAAACGAAAAAAAATCTGAAGGGATTTACTAATTTTTTCTGGAATAGGTTGTCTTTCTAGAAATTGCATTTGTAGATTTAACATTATAAAATAAAATAAGAATGATCCAAATATATTTAGAGCACACTAGTCTATCACTAAAATATGCTACAGGTCAGTTATATGCCCAGATCTACAAAGTTTCAGTTGTAATTTCAAACCCTTTTTAATTATCAATTTCCGTTTAGAAGAGAGTTTACTTCGCTTCTAAAATGTGAGGTCCCACCATCACGGAGAAACCATTTTGGTTACTTAACATTTGAACGCACGTCTTTCAATAAGGATCGATACGTTCCATTAAGAATATCAGCCTCTAAAATTATTGAAAAACGTTAAAAACTTAGTGAGCGAACATTATGTGAGGTTTTTCACTCACACGTAATTATTTAATAAATTATTTTCATTTGTGGCAAATGTTGCCTTGTATGCAAGAATAGCTTCTAAGTTGGCAATGTCGAATCTTTGGCACAATGATACTACTCAGTATATATCACCACTACACCAAACACTTTATTTTTGCACTCGCAGGAGCGATGATTGACTAAAGCTAAAGTACAAATCTACCCTATTTATACTTAGCCTAACCCTTGATTTACTCAAGCGGAACTAATGACATAGGCAAGGTGATCAGTTCCGGCCAAGTAACCAGTAGAGGGGACTATAAGGAATAGGCCCTCTGTCTTTATTTAAACTACTTTTACATTTTATGATTTCCATACTTTCGTATGCGTTCAACAATCTCCTATCAGATACATTTTTTATTAATCTTAGATTATCTAATGTTACAGTATGATCAGCTTCAAGGGCATGTTCGGCAATGTTAGACTTTTCTGTTCTACTGTATTTTAAGTGTGCTAAATGTTTTTTAAATCGTGTTTTAATTGACCTTTTAGTTTGCCCAACATACTTTTTGTCACAATCATTACAACTAATTTCATAAATTCCACTTTTCTCACAATTAGGAATCTTATCTTTGGGATTTCCTAAGATATTCCTCAAATTGTCTGATGACTTAAAGGTGAGGCCTACCTTATTCAATACCTTATTGAGTCCCTTGCTATATTTCGGATTATATGGTATGGAGTTGGTGTTATTTTCTTCGCGTGTAATGTATATATGTATATATGTATGTATATATATATATATATATATATATATATATATATATATATATATATATATATATATATATATATATATATATAAATATATATATATATATATAAATATATATATATATATATATATATATATATATATATATATAAAATATATATATATAAATATATATATAAATATATATATAAATATATATATATAATATATATATATAATATATATATATATAATATATATATAAATAATATATATATATAAATATATATATATAATATATATATATATAATATATATATATATATATATATATATATATATATATATATATATATATATATATATATATATATATATATATATATATATATATATATATATATATATATATATATATATATAATATATATAAATATATATAAATATATATATATATATATATATATATATATATATATATATATATATATATATATATATATATACGAGGCTGGTTTGAAAAGTCCGTGCAAAGTCCGAGAGATGGCACCACCGGCGCGTATCGAGGTCATGTTTAGTTAGTAGCATCTCTTGAATGAACGCACACCAAGTTTCAGCCATATTGGTCTATTTCTTTGTGTTTGGCATTCGTGTGAATCAAGGAAGTCGAGTGATTTTCAAGAAATGGACGAAAAAAGAATTTCGTGTGGTGATTAAACATTACTTTATGAAAGGCAAAACGCCTCAGGAGACTAAAGAGAAGCTTGATAAACATTATGGCGACTCTGCACCTTCGATTAGAACAGTTTATAAGTGGTTTCAAAATTTTCGGACTGGCCATATGGGAACAAGTGACGCTGAACGTTCTGGACGGCCTGTGGAGGTTACGACTTCAGAAATCATTGATCAAATCCATGATATGGTGATAGATGACAGAAGAGTTAAGGTGCGTGAGATTGCTAGTGCTGTGGGCATCTCGACTGAACGAGTACATAATATTTTGCATGAACATTTGGACATGAGAAAGCTATCCACGAGATGGGTGCCGCGATTGCTCACGCTTGACCAAAAACGGAATCGTGTGAAGTGTTGCAAGGATGGTTTGCAGCTGTTCCAGAAGAATCCGGAGGACTTTAAGCGTCGTTTCGTCACTGTGGATGAAACATGGATATATTACTATACTCCTGAGACCAAACAACAATCTAAACAATGGGTTACCAAGGGAGAATCTGCACCAAAAAAGGCGAAGACCGTTCCTTCGGCCGGAAAGGTTATGGCGACTGTCTTTTGGGATTCGCAAGGGATAATCCTCATCGACTATCTGGAAAAAGGGTAAAACTATTACAGGTGAATATTATTCATCGTTATTGGACCATTTGAAAACCGAGCTGCAAGAAAAACGCCCGCGATTGGCCCAAAAGAAGGTCCTTTTCCGTCATGACAACGCACCAGCACACACCTCAGCAGTTGTGGTCGCAAAATTAATGGAAATAGGATTCCAACTCGTTTCACATCCCCCCCAATTTGAAGAAATGGCTGGCGGGGCAAAGATTTTATTCAAACGAGGAGGTGATTGCAGACACTAATGGATATTTTGCAGACTTGGACAAATCCTATTATTCGGAAGGGATCAACAAACTAGAACATCGTTGGACGAAGTGTATAAGCCCAAAGGGGACTATGTCGAAAAATAAAAAAGGTTTACCCCAAACACATAAGTAGTTTTTATTTTTGCACGGACTTTTCAAACCAGCCTCGTATATATATATATATATAGATATATATATATATATATATATATATATATATATATATATATATATATATATATATATATATATATATATATATATATATATATATATATATATATATATATATATATATATATATATATATATATATAATTATATATATATAATTATAATATATATATATATATATATATATATATATATATATATATATATATATATATATATATATATATATATATATATGTATATATGTTATCTTATTATTGTTAGTCTGTTTGCTTTTAGGCATGCTCCAAATTTCAAAGACTATTCTTTTGGACCTATTCTAAGCCTGGATTAAGTGTGAAGGAACGCATTTGCGAATTTGACAATGAAATTAAAAAATGGAAACAAACATCCCATTATCTCAGAAACTGTTGCTCGAAGCAACATTTACCAAGAGAGCTTTTTTACACAGAAGGCAGAAAATACGAGTATTTAATTAAAAATATCATAGAGTAGTATAAAAAAGATATAACAATTTAAAAATATACATAATGCAATAAGTGGCGCCTCCTACAATTTACAACAAAACTGTGACCTGATTTCGATTTCTCATCCCAGAAAATCCCTTAGCACCGAATCTGGTACAAATAATACAATTATTAAGAAAGCTACGTAAGAAAAACTAAAATAAAAGTATAACTTTGACACCCTGTATCTCAAAAATTACGAATTTTTGGACTAAGATAAGTTGGTTTGAATGGTCATACTTTCATCCCAGAAATCCACAGTAACTCTATGTACACTGGGACACCCTGTATAGGAAAAATAAATAAATGGAAATATAAAAATTCAAACATTCTTGCTTAGAAATTTTATTTTAAAGATTTTATAAACAAATACATTGTCTGAATAAATATGTTGGTATGTTTGACTAGTCCTGAATATAATATAAGTAATAATATATAGCTTATAAGAAAATATATAATATAAAAATAAATATTGGAGTAAAAACTATACATTAAAGGGGAATGATTGCACATAGAAATATTCATTTGAAGATTGATCAAAATGTGCATAATAAAGATAAAATATTTAAGTCCTGATAAAGTGACATATCCGCCATTTTTTTTGCTTAATTTCGTGGTTACTATAAATAGTTACCCACGTCCAAGCAAATATAGCCATAAAGGGCTCAGCATAGTACTATAGTACCATAAATACTAGTTCTTCGTAGACTTTTCAACTGATCCTACAGAAAAAGAATATTCAATTCAGCAGACACCCCACTTTGTCACACATCTACCGACCACTTGCATTTTCCTTAGTAAGTTATGGAAAACGCTATCAATCAGCATTTTTTACAACTTTTTGTCGCATATATTTGGACCAATGTAAATGAACATTTTAGACAATTTCGAGCGGTTTCACTTGATATGTTCAAGGCACTCGACCGTGTGACATTCGACAGAGTTCTTTCCGATACTGCCAGGGTACCCCAAGGTTCCATACTGTCTCCTACTATTTTTTTTTTTCCATTAGCGATCTACTGGAAAAGATTTGAAATCCAGTCTATAGCTTTGCCGATTACAGTACCTTTGTGTCTTAATTTACCATGAATGCTCGAACATCAGCTACATAAAAGCAATTTTATCTTGGGGTGATAGTACCCAAGTAGAATTTAAGGCGACTTTACCGCTTTCATACCCTGAGGGTATAAAAATCATATATTTTTTAGAATATTTCCTAAGCAAAAGAAGAGTTCAAAACAACAATTTGTAGGCTTATAGTCTACTAAGGTTTTTTTTATGTGCGTAGCACACGCATGTGAATTATTAGCCCGACGTATATTCCTAGCATGCCCCGCTCTGGGAAGAATTAAGCGGACTACACCCACCAAACACTTTCCATGAACATACTTGAATCAAGTCGCCAACCGTTCTTCGATGTTCGAAGGGCTCAAGGTTGCTGGTGGGTTCTGAGTCTCCAATCAGGCGACCAACTCTCTTCTAAATAGAATCCAACAAATACAGGGTATGTTTAGGAGCAGAGCTTCAAACATGGCAGCAGTATTCCATCGTTGGTCGAATTTGAGCTTTGGGCAGAATTAACAGTCGTTATGGAATGTAAAGCTTTCTAGTTCGAAGTAATATTCCCAGCTTTTGAGAAGATCTCTTTGCTATGCGAGCGACATGTTCATGTCAAGACATATTTGCTACCAAATTAACGCCCGGCAAATTGAGTGGCGATGCTAGAGGAATGGAGTCTCCCGATATAAGTATGTCGGGTCCAGCAACATTAACTTTTAGAATTCTTGCCAGGTGAAAAAAAAAGTCAAAGCTTATTCACCTTTTTTTGTTAAAAACTCATTCATATCTTTTCGCTAAAAACTATGAATGAAAAGTGAGTCCAAAGTAAATTTTAAAAATTCCATAGTCTGTGATTTATAACCTTAAGGGGCCATACCAGTGTGATCATTTCAAAAAATCGTTTTTTTTTTACATATTTTGATGCTTCTATATGTATAGAATGAGAGGTCGAAGTATCAACAAAGTGAGCCTATGTTTATTTTTGAAAATACACCTGTCGCCAGGCACAGCTACTCGGGGGGGCATAAACTCGTTTTTGGAAGCATAACGCGAACCGGAGCAGGTATTAAAATTCCAATGTGGTGACATCATCACGTAAGTGAAAGTTAAACATATAATACTTCAGTGAACTCAAAATAGTCACAAAGGTAGGTACACTACCGTGAGAAAGTATTTGCCCAGCTAAAAATTTCAATGTAACTACCAAAATTTAATACCTAATTAAACCCTTTTATTATATTAGGTAAATTTAATTGTTCTTAACAAGTGTCCTTCATAAAATTGTTTAGATAAGCCTTTTTTGTGAAATCACAAATAAAGAACCAATTTGAACAAATTTCCAAGTTTTGCATGATAATCGTTTTGAGGCGATTTCTGAGTTGAAGTAAGAACTCATTTCAAGTTTCTAGGGATTATGGAAATTGCTAATGACATTGTATGATAAAAACTATGCTATAAATACCATTGCCCTTTTGAAAATTAACCATTCGCAGACAGAACTTTGGCACTGATAACAGGCTCAATTGTTTTGTGAAAATGCCAAAATCGAAAGAAGTTTTCGTTGAAAATTGGGCTCTGATAATTGCGAGACATCAAAATGGTCACTCGAGTCGACAAATCGCGAGTAATATGCGGATGCCTCGGAGAGCGGTGGACTACATCGTAAAAAAATGTTCTGCGGGACATGGAATTCCAACCAAAAACCGCACCAGAAATCACGGCTCAAGTAAACCTGGACTGGCCCATCTCCATCAGCGTGACAAACGTGAAGAACAGGTTAGCAGAAGGTGGATTACACTGGAGAGTTGCAGTGAGGAAACCACTTCTTAGGCAAGTGAATAAACGTAAACGATTAGAATGGGCCCGAGAACATGAAAATTAGACATCAGAACAATGGAATTCCGTCCTTTGGAGCGACGAATATAATTTCGAAATTTTCAGTTCAAATCGACGAATTTACGTGCGGCGGTCAGCTGGAGAGAGGATGTTGGAAGCCTGTCAGTGGCCTACAGTAAAACATGGTGGAGGTTCAGTAATGGTTTGGGGTTGTTTTGGCAACGGTAAAGTTGGAAAAATTTTTAGGATAGAAGGAATCATGCAAAAAGAACAGTATCAAGAAATTTTGCCTACTCAAATGCTTCCTTCCGGAAGAGATATTTTTCAGGGCAAATTTATTTTTCAGCATGACAACGACCCTAAACATTCTGCTAAACAAATTTGAGAACTTTTGGACTAATGGAAATCCGATGACGTCTTGGAAGTGATGACTTGGCCTCCACAATCAACCGACTTGAACACCATCAAATTGCTGTGGGACCATTTGGACAGGTGTGTTCGAAAACTCAATCCAACATCAGAAAATCACTTGTGGGAACTTTTACAAATAGAATGGGTTAAAATAACCGAAGAAACTCTGAAGAAACTACTGGACAGAATGCCAAAACTCTGTAAAGCGGTAATTAAAAACAAAGGAGGTCACATAGATGAAAAAAATCCTGGAAAATCATGGATATTTTTCTGATTTTCTAGACTGTAAATAATGTGAAAATAAATAATAATTCATTAAAATTTTAAAAAAAAATACTATCTGGGTTTTTGTTGTCTTGGGACTGAAATAACTAGGTGGGGCAATACTTTCTGACGGTAGCGTACGTGGCAAGAGATCACTATTTATGTGTTACACGTTAGTCATTGTTTAAACGCAGTTTTTCTCAAAACTGCCGCTGTAACTAGAAAACCACTTTTTGTATCATTTAAATTTTTTTGTGCATGTTAAGTTTTGTCGTACCACGAACCATGGATTTTTGATTGGACCAAAAATTTCAGTTTGGCAAAAAACGGACACATTTTTGGCGAAAATGTTATACTTTTTTTCCTAAACACCGCCATTCTTATAAATTTCAATATTTTTTAAAATCCATAGTTTATGGTACGGAAAATTGTATCTATTTTAATGATCATTTTGTTTTTTTGATTCCAGGCAATGTGGAGGCGCCAATTACGGCAGCAGTGGAACTACTTTTTTTTCATCTGTCCTGTTACTGGGGATAAGTCCCGTAAATTTAGGTCGGAAAAAATTTGTGTGTATTTGTAAACAAATAATAAATATGTACCCAACATTTTAAAACATTTGATGCAATAGTATATCCTTATTTTTAAGTAGTTACACTGGTATAGCCCCTTAACAGACTATGGCCCCACAAATTGATGGGAAATATTCTAAAAAAATATAATTTTTATAGTTTTAGGGCACGTTTGCGCCAGCATCGTCACTCAACTTGCGGAAGCTCTTAGCATGATCATGTTGCATACAACGCAAAAACAATATTATTTTGCACAAAAAAAACAAAAATTACTCCCATGTTTGAGGCTCTAGCCCCAAATATGTGCTCCATTGGTTGGGTTCTATTTACAAAAAAGCTTCGTCTGATTAGAGACTTAGAACTCACCACTCACCGGAACCTTGATTCCACAGAATCGAAGAACACTTGGCAACTAAACTCTATTCTGTAATCACTTTCATGGTGTATGACAGATGTAGTCCACTTAATTCCACCCAAAGCGGCGTATGATAGAAATACAGGACGCCCTAATACATTACACCCCTACGAACTTCAGCTTGTCACTTTTTGTACCATCCTTTTCAAGAATACCTTTATATGGAGAACGTCATGAATGAATTGCTCAGGATGCGGAAATTCAAGACCACCGTGAATCGCTTTTTCCGCGCATGTACCGCGCCTGTTGCGCTTTAGGAATGTCCCTTCAGCAAGTGTGTATGCTCACATAAAAACAAACCTTTTTGTTTTAAGAGGGTAAAAAATTATTATTAAATTATTAGAACCTATCCCATTCTCGTCTAACGATAATTTTTTGATTTTGAAACATATTTGTAATAACAACAAAATTATTCCAGAAATAAAATTGTGAATATGCCACAGCATCAGACCCTTAACGAAAAGTATTTTTAACAATACTAATAAATATATATGGGGTGACTGCAAAAGTTTGTGCCCGATTTTCATAGATGGCAGAAACATGCACTTTTGACTGTGCTAATGTTTTTTTAATAATCATTTTATTATCTTTGATTGTGTTAGCCGATACTTGTTGGAAATTCATGATAAAATTATATAAAAACAACACTATGTTTTAATTTCCAATATATTTAAAGTCACTTGACAATTGTTTCACCATACAATGGCTTCTTCAGAAGTAAATAAGAAAGAAAAATATTTGGTGGTTAAATAAAAACTATCCTTAATTGCCTAAGATTATGCTAATCATTTTATTATATTATTTACAGACAGAATTATTTTAAGAATGCAAATCTATGGTACTATTTCCGAGAACTAATAAAGATTAAGTAAGGGTGAATGGTTTAAGTCTACCTGTTCGTTTAATAATTGATTGGAGTTTTTCCGTTTGTTAATTTCAAGACATTCAAGTAAATTTAATTTTTTAGATTTATTTTCTACATGTAGGATTGTTAAAGTATCATCAAAATTATGAGACTCGTTTATTATATGAGTTGCGTAATGTGAATTGTTCTTATTTTTTAAATAACTATGTTTATGTTCTTTAATGCGAGTTTCAAAAGATCTCTACCAGTTTGTCCTACGTAGGTTTTAGTACAAGATCCACAATTTAATAAGTAAACTCCTGATTTTAAGGAATTCTTAGATTTGGTTTTGTTATTCAAAATTATACTCCCTAAGGAATTACTGGTTTTGAATGCTATTTTATTGTTCTTTTTTATTAAATGTTTGGAAATTGTTCTAGTTATTTTCCCTGTGTATGTGAGTGTACTAAATTTTCCTTTTTTGTCATTAATTGTGAGCTGATAAGGGTAAGTCTGTGGTAGCTATTTCTAGAGAACAATATATATTTAAAACTCTTTCTTTTCTGAACACAGACAAATTTCAAGTATTAAATAATGACCCAACAAAAGTCTACCAAAAATTAATAAAATCTACTTTAAAAGATCTCACAATTTTCAATGATTTTGAAAAAAGCACTTTAACAATAATGAACCCACAGGCTCCAAAATTATATTCCCTAATTAAATTATATAAAAAGGATTTCCCTATTAGACCAGTTGTATCGTTTGTTACTGCACCATCTATCAAACTATCACAAAAACTCATCCCTTTACTACGACAACATTGCAAATTTAAACCGAAATATAGTATAGCCAATACCTATGAACTAATCGATAAAATTAAAAATATTAACTTACCGGAAAATTCTAGAATTATCTCATTTGACGTACAAAACTTATTTCCTAGTATCCCACCATATGAAGTCATAGAATTAGTAGATAAGCTCTTAATCAAAAATAAAGTAAACGAAATTATTAAACGGGATATTTTAGATTTACTTACGACGTGCTTGGATCAAAACTATTTTGAATTCAACGACAACTTTTATACATCTAAAGAAGATAGCTGAAAAAGTCATCCTCGAAATCGTCAGAGCAAAGTCCACAGCGCTCCGTGTTGTCCCTGACGAACAGTATGGCTTCCAGCCCCTTCATGGCACCATCCATCACACCACGAAACTCGCCCAAACCATTTCCAACAGCTTCAACAAACGTCACAAAGTTGGAGCTGTGTTTCTCGATGTAGCAAAGGCCTTCGACCGAGTCTGGCACGAGGGCCTCATTCTGAAACTGATCCGACACGGCTACCCCCTTTTCATTAATAAACTCATTCAATCCTTCGTCTCTGACAGAACATTCCAAGTCAGAGTCGATAAGGCCATCTCCGAAGTCAAGGCCATTAGAGCCGGAGTCCCTCAAGGCTCCGTCCTCTCCCCCCACCTCTTTAACATTTTCACAGCCGACATTCCAAAAACGGATCAGACTACCCTACTCCTGTATGCTGACGACACAGCCATCATAGCAGAATCCAGCAGCTACAGAATCATCACCAGTAGATTGCAGCGCCACCTGAACGTCCTCGCCCCCTGGTTCGACCGATGGAAGATCCAGCTAAACCCATGTAAGACACAGGCCATCGTCTTCGCCAAAGGCAACGGCACTCCTTATGGACAACTCCAGCTCCAGGGATCCCGCATCCAATGGGCAACCACCATCAAGTACCTGGGAATCCAGTATGACAAACACCTCATCTGGAAAGACCAGGTCTGTGCTGCCTCAAGGAAAGCCAAGCAACTACTGGGCAAGCTGTACCCAATCATCAGCCGGTCCAGTAAGTTGCAACCAAAAATCAAGCTGCTAATTTATAAAACCATCGTGAGGGCAGGACTCACACACGCCTGCCCTACTTGGTCTAAACTCACCAAGACACGCAGAGCTCAACTTCAGGCAGTACAGAACAAGGCCCTGAGGATGATCACGGGAGCCCCATGGTTCGTCCGAAACCGGCAATTGCATAGAGACCTCGGTGTGCCAACAATCAAGGCACACATGAGGTCCACCAACATCAAGTTCTTCGCAAAGGCGCTACAACACCCAAACGCCACCATAAGGAGCGCATTCCACGTGCCCGCCAACGCCCGCCATCACTATCCAAGACCTTCTGACCCCATATCCGACGAAGACGATGGCCCTCCCCCACCCCCATGAAGAGTGTAACCTAGATTAAGTTTAGAATTAAGTTCTAGATTAGTTTAGAATTAAGCTCTAGTTAAGTTAGATTAGCCAACCAATGTAATTAAAACCCAATGTCCTAGGTTAAGTTAATTAGGATTACTGTATAGAACCTAGGTTAAGTAGTATAGGAATATAAGCTATCATAAATGTAAGTAAGAGGCATAGCCTAACTTAAATTCAATAAAGACAATGACATCTAAAGAAGGTCTAATAATGGGTAATCCTTTAAGTCCGTTACTAGCGGAAATTTTTATGGATCACTTAGAACTAAAAATTCATCAAAACGCGATAAGCAAAAATATGGTTTACTGGTATAGATATGTTGACGATATCATTTCCTGTTTCACGGGAACAGATAGACAACTAACAATCTTCCTTAACTTCCTAAATAATTTGCATCCTAATATTAAATTTACCATAGAATTAGAAACCAATAACTCTATAAATTTCTTAGACATATCTATATCAAAAGTGAACAATAAACACGATTTCTCGATTTTTCACAAACCTTCACATACTGACACAGTCATACACAATAGCTCATCCCACCCGTATCCTCACAAAATGGCAGCTTTTAACTCTTTCATACATAGATTGTTACATATCCCTATGACTAAAACTAATTTTAACAAAGAATTCAACATAATCAAACAAATAGCAATTAATAATGGATATGACCCCAACATTATAGATAATATCTTGAATAAAAAATCCTTTAAACAAGCAATCTCTCTAATTTATCCCACAATTAATGACAAAAAAGGAAAATTTAGTACACTCACATACACAGGGAAAATAACTAGAACAATTTCCAAACATTTAATAAAAAAGAACAATAAAATAGCATTCAAAACCAGTAATTCCTTAGGGAGTATAATTTTGAATAACAAAACCAAATCTAAGAATTCCTTAAAATCAGGAGTTTACTTATTAAATTGTGGATCTTGTACTAAAACCTACGTAGGACAAACTGGTAGATCTTTTGAAACTCGCATTAAAGAACATAAACATAGTTATTTAAAAAATAAGAACAATTCACATTACGCAACTCATATAATAAAAGAGTCTCATAATTTTGATGATACTTTAACAATCCTACATGTAGAAAATAAATCTAAAAAATTAAATTTGCTTGAATGTCTTGAAATTAACAAACGGAAAAACTCCAATCAATTATTAAACGAACAGGTAGACTTAAACCATTCACCCTTACTTAATCTTTATTAGTTCTCGGAAATAGTACCATAGATTTGCATTCTTAAAATAATTCTGTCTGTAAATAATATAATAAAATGATTAGCATAATCTTAGGCAATTAAGGATAGTTTATTTAACCACCAAATATTTTTCTTTCTTATTTACTTCTGAAGAAGCCATTGTATGGTGAAACAATTGTCAAGTGACTTTAAATATATTGGAAATTAAAACATAGTGTTGTTTTTATATAATTTTATCATTTTATTAACTGACACTTATCTAAATGCGTCGTGACATAGACATAGAGGATGGACTGAATGTGAAGTAAATATGGACGCAAAAGTGTGAGAGAGACAAAGCGAATGAGTGGCCAGTAGCTTTTTAGAATGCCGCTAAGCTACGGCGCTCTTAAAAATAATATTTCTAAGTGTTCTATTTGAACTAAAATCGGGTATGGGGCTTCTGTCGCCTTGAATTCCATCTCGGGGAACAGCGCCTTGTTTATTACAGGTCTACAGAAAAGAGACATATATTGGCAGCACAATCGCTTTGTCTCTTTCTAGAAAATGGTCAATTTTATGAAGTTAATGCTCAGTCCATCCTCTATGTCTATGCGTCTTGAGTTAACATAACCTTTAAAAGGACTTCCGATCGACAGTTCGAAGCACATGGACGCATTTTCCCGGTTGGGGCTTCTGAAGGCGAAATTCGGGCGTTTTGGGGCTACGAAGTGTGGATTGGTGGTCCGTCAATTGCTTGGTAGCACTGCGTCAGTTGAGGTTATGTAATTTGAACAGGTGGTGAATACGTGAAGCCGTGTTTTTGTGTCAATTACATAATCGGGAGGGCGGGCAGACAGAAAAGGTTATATTCAAAACCAGTAGCTGTTTCCCGAGGAGACCCTTTATCAGTGCTCATACAATAAATTAAGTTTTAAGTTAATTTAAGTCATAACGACAAAAAAATATTCATTTAGGAGAGCAATATCGCCTAGAGTGAGACCACGTTGCTCTCAACGGTAGAAAGGATCCAAACTCGAGAATGTGTAACGCAACACCGAAGGGTCGCCGTGTCTCTACCTATATGAATTTAAAAAGGGAGCTAGTGTTGGAACTGCAACAAAAAATATTCAAAACGTTTATTTGGATCGTGCTCCTACTCTTAAGAAAGTGGTTTGATCGATTTCGAAATGGTGACTTCAATCTAAACGATAAACTTCGCTCTGGGCGATCTCCTCGCATTTCATAATGACTTTATCCGTGACTTAGTGAATAATAATCCACGGATTACCACTGAAGAGATTGCTGAGAGACTAAACGTTAACAATTCGACTGCATTTGGTCATTTAAAGCAACATGGATACACTTCGAAACTCATTATATGGGTTCCGCACGTTTTGACAGAACGCAACAAACTGAACAGTGTTTCCACAGCCATTTCTTTCCTCGCCCGTCAACAAAACGAACCTTTCTTGGATCAAGTCATAACTGAAGATAAAGATGGATTGTGTATAACAACATAATAATAAAAGAAAGCTGGAAGCCTGAAAGTGAAAGATCAGAATCTGTGGCAAAGTGTGACTATGTGTCTGGTGGGATTGCAGAGGAATAATTTTTTACGAGCTTCTTCCACGTGGCCGAACAATAACTGTGGTGAGCAACTCACCCAGCTCAATGTTGAAATCCAAGCAAAACGTCCAAATTTGGTCAATCGAAAAGGCATCATCTTTCACCATGACAACGCTAGACCACATGTCGCCCAACAGACCCCGCAAAAACTTAGGGAGTTTAAAATGGGAGATCCTCCAGTACCCACCGTATTCCCCTAACTTTGCTCCTTCAGATTTTTTTCTGTTTCTTTCTCTGCAAAATAATTGGAATGGCAAAAAATTTAATTCTATGGAGGAAGTCAAAAACTACCTTACGGCTTTATTTGAAGAGAAACCACGCAGTTTCTATAAAGAAGGAATTCAAAAACTTGTAAAACGATGGGAGTCAGTTATACAAAATGATGGAGAGTACATTATTGATTAATAAATACTATTTTTCATGAAAATGTGATGTATTTAATTTGGTTTCTAATTGGGCACGAACTTTTGCAATCGCCAAATAATTTAAGTAAAATTAAATAATCTACGTCTTTTTCTTCAAGTCAGTATCCATATAAATACACCTGTCATGATAGTACGTTTTTATAAATAATCCGGCTAATTTTTAAAAGCAGAAATACAATTAACTTATAAGTTAACAACACTGTAACCGACTGAAGTCAAGATTAGAACACGAAACGTAAAAAGAAAATAACACCTTAATGTTGCTATGTATCTACTCGATTCTCTGTCTTTGTATTTGTCGTCTATGTCACTAAACCAGTTTATTTTAGACTACGTTTTTTACAGATCTAATATTTATTAAATAATTGTTTATTCATAAAATTATGTTTAACAGCCATAGACCAAATATTATTCTATCATCTAGCCAAATCAGCTTACATCCCTTTTTCGAAGAAATGTCGCTCTAAGGCAAGCCTTGATTTGACCGAAAATGCAAAGAAGCTGTTGTTTCTAAACATCTTGCCTACCGACAATGGCGTGAAAATCCTAACACCTTTGTTTGTGCCCGGAACAGATGCAAAGGAATTATCGACGAAACCAAGGAGGCACACAATCAACGAATTAGAAACAAACTTCTCGCTTGTCCGAACAATTCCAGGTCCTCTTGGGCAGTCGTTAAGGTAGTTAGTCAAAATTTCACCAAATCCACCAAATCCACTCACACGGCCAGATAATTCGATTGCAACGATACCTGTTGAGAAAGCGGACTTGTTAGCTGAACTCTTTGCTTCATATTCTACTGTCGATTTCCAAGGAAAAACACCCTCTACTATTCCCATATTGCAGTCAAGGATGCCCGATGTTGTCTTCAGACAGAGTATCATAAAGCGTATTTTAATGAAGCTAGACACCAAAACGGCTTCTGGCGCTGACGGAATACCTGCCATAGCTCTCAAAAACTGTGCGAGGGAACTAACACCAGTTTTCTGTAGACTTTTCAATCTATCCTACAGAAAGGGAATATTTTCTTCCTGCTGGAAATGTGCCACAGTTCAGCCGATATCTAAAAAAGGCAAGAAGACCTTGCCAAATAAATACCGACCAGTCGCACTGCTTTCAATAATGTCGAAAGTCATGGAAAAAGTTATCAATCAGCATCTTCTAAAATATTTTGAACGATTCAACATTATTAGCGATCACCAATATGGCTTTCGTAAACATAGATCAACAGGAGATCTTCTGACTTATGTAACACATGTTTGGAACAACGCAATTGAACACTTTGGAGAATCTCGAGTGGTTGCTCTTGACATATCCAAGGCATTCGACCGTGTGTGTGGACTGTTGACTAAGCTACGCTCTTATGGTATGTCTGAAAAGTTCTGTTTGTGGCTCCCATGTTTCTCCAAAGAGCAAGTGGCGATCGACAGATTTCTTTCTAACACCTTCACTATCAACGCCGTTGTGCTCCAAAGCTCCATACTGTGTCCTACTCTCTTTCTCATTTACATTAATGATTTGTTGGAAAAGACCGGGAATCGAACCTACAGCTTTGCAGATGACAGTAAGCTTATCTCTTCATTCACTTTGAACGCTCGGACATCGGCTACTCAGGCGAATATCCGCAGACTGCAGGAGGTCGTTCAACTTAACAAAGACCTGGAAGAAATTCTATCTTGGAGTGACAGTAACCAAGTGGAATTTAACGCTACAAAAACCCAGGCCGCAGTTTTTTCTAAAAAAGTTAACGTTGCTGAACCCGACATAGTTATGTCGAGGCACTCCATTCCCCTAGTATCGTCACTCAATTTGTTGGGCGTCAATTTGGGAGCAAATATGTTGGCATGAACATGTTGCAGGCATAGCAAGGAGAGCTTCTCAAAAGTTGGGATTATTATTTCAAACCAGAAAGCTTTACACTCCACAACTGTTAAGTCTTTGCAAAGCTCAAATTCGACCAACTATGGAATACTGCTCCCACGTTTGGGGCTCCGCTCCCAAACATACACTGCATTTGTTGGATTCTGTTCAGAGAAGAGCTGTTCGTCTGATTGGAGATCCGAAACTGACCGGCGGCTTTGATTTGCCGGAACATCGAAGAACGGTTAGCGACTTGAGTCTGTTCTACAAGTATTTTCATGGAAAGTGTTCGAAGGATGTAGCCCGTTTAATTCCTCCCAGAGCGGTGCATGTTAGAAATACACGTCGCGCTGATGCTTCGCATCTGTATGGGATTCAGATTGTTACCCCGCGTACAACGCTTTTCAAGCAGTCTTTTATATGGAGAACATCATCCCTTTGGAATAATTTACCTAGGGTCGTGTTTCCTACCGAGTATAATTTACAGCGATTCAAGAACAACGTGAATCGCTTTTTTTTCGCACACATGCCGCTTCTGGAGCTCTTTAGGGACTTCCCTCCAGCACGTGTGCTAGACCCATAAAAAATTAAAAAAATAACTTGATAGCAGTATCCTTCCCAGATTTAAAAATTAGCGGAACTCATTCATAAAAACTTACATTTATCCTAATCAGCAACCCCGTAATTACTCTCTATTTCAACTTCCCCTCTGTTGTTCTTTGTAAGTTGCTTTTAACATTCGTAAGTTGGCTTCTAGAGATGCGACTTCTTCAAATCGCTGGGCTTTTCTAGCTTGGGCTATGTAATTTCTCACTATGTTCATTTGTTCTATCAGTGGATTTTCCTCCGAATCTAAAATATTTTTTTCTATAACTATGCGTACAATATACCTGGAATAAAATTATTAATACTGTTTTATTGTAGTTTTTTTTGGATTCTGGCTGTATTTTTTCTCATTAAAAATCAACACACAAAATTCTTTTTATTTCCTTCGTTTTGCAAAAATCAACAGTAGCGGTAACTCGCAAACTAATAGATAAAACGTCATGAAAATTTGCCACGAATCTTCTCAGAGCTGACACTAACTGAAAATCATACGGTTTGTTTTGTTTGTGTTGTCATCTCTTGGAAAGTTTCGAGACTTTTCACCCCATGGAGTACATCTTAGCTTTATACATTAACAATTCTGCCATCACCGCTGCATCAAGAAGACATGTTACAATAATCAACAAGCTTCAGGCTCACCTGAACAAATTGTCAGGTTAGTTTGATAACTAGAGGGAGATAAATCCGGTTCACTGTAGAAAAGTCCGATTTGAAAGTTTATTTATAGATTTTCGTTGTACTCAAATTTTTATAGTAGAAATCACCAAACAAAATTTAAAATAATCACAATACTTTCGAATTTATCATGCTTTTTACCTTTTACTTCGTTCGACACATTAGCCGGCGACCAACCGGTAGTTACGGCGACTGTTTTAATGTTCTCCGTACTTGGTTCTGGCAAGAAATCATCTTTGAACATTCTAGAAAGTCTTTCACGAATTTTGTCTAATTCTTCGAGACTGGGAGGTGGTGGTAGAGTTAGAAGAGAATCCTTAAAAAAAAATTAAATGAAACCTAAATATAAGTGAGCCATCTAGGAAGGTGTAATTCTAAGTTATGTATTTAGTTTTGAAAGAAAATTCGTAGAGCCTAAAAAAAGATATTTTCAGAAATAACTATCGTCTATACCAGGGGTCGGTAACCTATGGCACGCGTGCCATCTCTGGCACGCCAAGCAATTTTGAATGGCACGCGTACCTATTCAAAGTTTACACATTAATTCTGTACTCTGTGACATGTTTCGAAATTAAGTAAATAATCGAAAACAATATTACTTTAACGATACAAACAAAAACGATATATTATATAGGCCACTAGGTTTTATTAGCAAAAACTACAAAATATATATTTTGTAATTTATAATTTTACTGAATGCATTGGTTTGGCTTTAATTTCGGTAAGTATTAAAGACGGCAAGCCTCAAAATATAAGCCTAGGCAAAAACACAAATAAACGTCCTCAATTCAGATCAAAAGAGCCACTATAAGGCGGTTTTTGTTTGACTTGACTTAAATCGTTCCGACGCGCGCCGCAACTCTTTTTATATTGCCGAACTTTAGTTTTTGTCAGATCTAACTTCTAGGCGGTCCTTTGATTGCAATGGGCGCGTTGTAGATAATAATTTTTGTTCTAAGAAATTTAATAAACGTAATTATTGGAATTTTCTGGAAACATTATTTTTCTATATATAGCAAGCGGCTTCACGTTTGGATCATTTAGTACAGAAGTAACATCCGTTCCAGTCAATAGTCGTCGAAAAGTTTAAGAATTAAAATTACGATGAGTTATGGCCGCGAAGAAACAGAAGGTAGACGTTCGATCATTTCAAACATCATGGACAACAGATTACGGTTTTGTACAGCAAAACGATCGGGCCATTTGTGTCCTATGTTGGGAAAGCGTAGTTTTCTGGACATCTAGTGTTCAACGACATTTCCAGATAAAACATGAATCGTCATTTAAAGATAACGCTGATAAAAGGGAGGCAATACAAAGAGCAAGTAAACAATACGAGAAACAGTCAACATTCTTTAGCAAAGTTTTCCAAGGAAAAAATCAGGTAACTGAATGCAGTTTCAAAATTGCACAATCGTTGGCACAAAAGTGTAGGCCGTTCACTGACGGAGAATTTATGAAGCAAACGTTTTTGAGTATTGGCGAGATTTTATTCGACGATTTGCCCAATAAGGATACAATATTGGCCAGGATTAGGGATATACCGGCATCAGCGCGGACCATCGAGAGACGAATTACCGAAATGACACAAAATGTCCAAAAACAGCAGAGAGACGCTATCAAATGGAGTTTTGTATTTAGTGTAGCATTGGATGAAAGTGTCGATATTAATGACATTGCCCGTCTAACAATCGTTGCGCGACACTGCGATGATGGCAGTGTGTATGAAGAGCTGATTTGTCTGCTCCCATTGCAAGGAACTACAAGAGGAGAGCATATATTTTCAGAATTTGTTAAACATTTTGAAAAGCGGAACATTGATTTAAATAAAATTTTTTGCGTAACGACAGATGGCGCTCCTGCTATGATTGGGAGACATAAAGGATTTGTTTCCCTTCTTATTGAACGCATGGGTCGATCAGTTTTGAAGTTTCATTGCATAATTCACCAAGAGAGTTTGTGCGCTAAAATCTCTGCTGGAAGTTTAAAATCCGTGATGGATAGGGTGGTTAAAATAGTTAACTACATTATCGGTCGTTCTTCACTGATCCATAGACAATTTAAGGCGTTTCTGCAGGAATTAGAAAGTGCATATTTAGATATATCATTGCACAATAATGTGCGCTGGCTCAGCCGTGGTAAAGTGCTCTCTAGATTTGTGCAATGTCTGGGCGAAATTAAATCGTTCTTTTTGGAAAAAAATCAAGTGGATGCTCGTCCTGAACTAGAAGATAAGAACTGGATCTGTATGTTAATGTTTATTACTGATATTACAAACCATCTCAGTGAACTCAACTTAAAGTTACAAGGTTCAGGCAAAACAGTTCTGGATTTATACGAATCCTGGAAATCATTCAAATTAAAAATAGATTTATTTATCAGCGATATTACTACAAACACATATAAGTATTTTCCAAATTTTAAAACTTATATATCCAGTGTCGACTATGGTGCACTAATAGACGAAATTCTTAAATATATGACTAATTTAAAAGAGGAGTTTATCGAGAGGGGTCAGGATTTTGATAAACATGGTCCTATGTTCGCTTTTTTAATCAAACCAGATTTAATGGATTTTTCCAGCAGTTGCTTTGACATATCTCTTTTCTCATGGATGGACATTAATGATTTTCATCTTCAATGCATTGAATTTAAAAGCTCCGAGTTATGGAATACGAAATTTGTAGAATTAAGAAGGGTATTAGAAGGTGACTGCCAGAATCATTCAAACGAGATATTCAGTTGTTGGATGAGTTTACCAGAGAAATTTATTTGTCTTAAGAAAGTAGCGTTTGCCATGCTTACAGCTTTCGGATCATCCTATATTTGTAAACAACTTTTTTCCCATATGAGAGCGATTTTAAACCCGTACCGAACAGGCTGACAACAGACAACTCGGAAGCATGTGTGACACTGAAAATAACCAGACATGAACCGGATATAAGAAAACTCTCTAAAGAACTTCAAGCACAGGGTTCACATTAGGTCCTAGGACTAGTATAATAAAATTATTTGTTAAATGTTAAAATTTTTTTGTAATTAAACCTTCTAAAAGCAATATTTTAAGTTAATTTAATTTTTGTTAATTTTAGTTGTAGTAAGTACCTATGTCGGCACGCAAAATGTTGTATGGATGAAAACTGGCACCCCTTAGTTAAAAGGTTGCCGACCCCTGGTCTATACTAATACACTTAAATCTAACGTTTCTTCAGTGGTTTTATTCCATTCAGAAAGTGCTTCTGTTTGCTCCTCAAGGGATGATGGAGAGAGACATTAGAGCGATAGCTTCATATAGATCATGTTCTATGTCGTTTTCAGGGTTTCAATTTTAACCTAAGAAGGGAGAGGGGGGACGTTATAGATTATATAGTTTCAATCGTTTTTTAATCAGTTTTTCCAGGTTTTTTTGGTTGATAAAATGAACAAATTTTAAGAATATTACTTACAGTGAAAGACAAAAGGGATTTTAAAGGGGTGGGTTATGGGATTAGAAGAGTTAGTTGATACAGGGTCTGTCCTGAAAATAATGTCATGATTTTATTGTGAAGCGACTGTACTTCGCAGCGTGCTCTACCCGCCGGGGATTGGTGGTAGAGGAAGTCAGCTACCGAGCGAGTGCTTGCTCAGTTGCCTCCGAGCTCTCGAAGGGTAAGGACGGGCGACTTCGTGAACCTCTGTTTCGCCTCTTGTACAAGTCGCGATGCATCAGAGGTATCGTCCATCATGAATTTGTACCTCCCAGGACAACCATCAACTCTAAATTTTACGTGGAAGTGCTCAAGAAACTGAGAACAAGGATCAGGCGCGTCAGGCCAAATATCAGGAGCGATTGGAAACTTCACCATGACTACGCCCTAGCCAACACCGCCTTCGTCGTGACCAGCTACCTGCCCAAATCTAACGTGACAACGCTGCCCCAGCCACCCTACAGTCCCGACGTAGCTCCCTCAGAATTATTCTTGTTTCCTCATTTGAAATCCCCTCTGAAAGGACATCATTTCAGAACAACTGACGACGTGAAAGCAGCTCGTACAATGGCTTTAAAAGCAATTCCTGAACAGGCCTTCCAGGACGCCTTCGCAGCTTGGAAGCTAGCAAAAATGTAGAGAAACGCAAGTCGAATGCAAAAATAAAGTGTTTTGGTGTAGTGGTGATATATACTGAGTAGAAACCTATTAGGGGCTAATGAAGTAGGGGGTATTTCTTCGTAGCCATCGTATTAGATGTCCTTTTCAGGGTTCTCGGAGTCAAGGAATCTGAAACCATTATTTCATTATTTTGAATCATATATGGTCATCCACGTAGCGGTTAATGAGGCGAGGAAGGAGGGTTAGAAAGATTGTTTCATATATATATTATTGTCATTTTCACGGTTAGGGAATATGAAAATAGTTATATTTTTTCATTACTTTTAGTTTTAGCAGAAATGGTAAACAAAGTGTGTGAAACCCTTTCTTTGTTGTGCTTTTTGTTCTATGCTAATTAGGAAATAATATAAATAAGTATTTATTATGCAATTATCAACAAGTATAGATTTTTAAAAATTTTAATATTATTTCATTATAATTTCTGATCAGAATCTTCTTACCTTAATATAATTAGATGTAGATTTCCTAATATTATTTTGCAGCAAAGCTGCCTTAGGTGTCTCAGGATCCACAGGCTCCGTAGCTATTTTCTTACTCAAAGTATCGATCATCTGCGCTTTTTCCGCAATGGATGATCTGAGAGCTTGCACGTCTTGTAAAAAGAAGGTTGTTTCACCTGACGTTAGAGAATTATACATCTAAAAAAAATTTGCCACTTGTTAAATAGAGGTCTTAAGGGTTTTGGAGCCCATCGAGCTTCGTAGCCATTAGGAAGTAAAAAAAGGTTATTAGACAGCGGATTAAAAGAGTATCGTCTGCCGATCATAGGGTTCGGATTCCCACGTTAAACTGCAGCTCCCGTTTTGTTGATATTACCAAAACGTTAATTGGGGTTGGCAGAGGATTTCTCTGGTCTACTCCTACTATTACTGCTGTCAGTTCTTATAATAAAGTAATTTATTTTAATATGAAAAAAGTTTTCTATATAAAGTTTTACCTTGTTATACAAATCCACAGACAATTGTATCGTCTTTTTATTGTTCTGCAACAAGGAATACAGATGCCAAATAGTAGGCTTGGTCACTTGCTCCATCTGAACCTTCCTCCTACATTCTAGCATGTTCAAACAATGGTGACAGATTCTTAAGCTGTCAGATTCCTTCCCCGAATGTTCTCTGTCACTTACGTTGTTTACTGGAGCCACAATCGATTCTGCAAATGGATATTCTAAATATTCTACGTTCATGGTTTCAAAAGGAGTATTTTCTGTTGAAATACGAGGGTGATTTTTAACTTGTATACCTAACTATAAAGAAAAACTCAGAGCTTAAAAAAAAAACACGACTTTTTGACGGGTCTTGACTACTACCAATTGGGTGCGTGAATTAATTTTCAGGGATTTTTCGGCAAAAATATCGCTTTACTGTAAAAAATGGTTACAAATTGATTATTCAAAGTATTGTCCATCTCTAGCCACAATTTTCTTCCATCTTTGTTGCAGCATATGAATACGACGTTGAAAGAACGACTTTCTTGGTATCCTCATAAGAATGGAGGCGCTGTTCAGACAGGCCGTGCGTCATCGATCGGGACAAGTGATAATCAGACGGAGCAATGTCTGGTGAGTACTGCGGGCGAGACAGGACATCCTATCCAAGCGCTTCTATAGTTTTCTAGACGGGTTTTGCAACATGTGGCCGAGCGTTGTCATGTTGAAAAATCACTTTGTCATGTCTTTTGGCATATTGCAGTCGTTTTTTCTCGAACGCTCGGCTCAATTGCATCAATTATTGTCAGTAACGTTCCCCAGTAATGGTTTCGTTGGGTTGGAGCAGCTCATAATATAGTACACCCAGCTGATCCCACCAGATACACAGCATAAGCTTGGAGCCATGAATATTCGGCTTTGGCGAGGATGTTGATGGTTCATCGGGCTTCACCCATTAGTTTTTACGCTTTGGATTATCGTAGCGTATCCATTTTTCATCACCAGTTAAAATACGATGGAAAAAAACCTTTCCGTTTGTGCCGTTGAAGCAGTTGTTCACAGGTGAAAAATCACCTTTCAACGTCTCTCGGTTTCAATTCGTACGGCACCTAATTTCCTTGCTTTTGACGCATTCCCAGAGCATGTAAGCGCTTGGAAATGGTTATGCGATCAACTCCTAATGATTCTGCAAGTTCTTTTTCTATTTGGCACAGGTCTTCATCAAGTAATGTTTCCAATTCTTCACCATTAAACTCTTTTGGCTGGATGGGACGTTCTTTGTCTTCCGTGTCGAAATCACTACTTTTAAAGCATCGAAACCAAAACTGATATGTTTTTATCAATTGAATATAATCACCATAGGTTCCCGACAGCAATCGATGATTTTTAGCAGCCTTTTTCTTCGAGTTAAATAAGACAAGTAACGTTTGCCGCAAATGGTGTTTTGTTGGCATATAATTCGACATATTTAATGTTCAAAAAAAATATGTCGTTTATACGTCTGCAAAGTAACATATACTAAAAATTAAAGTCTAATGCTAGTGCTTCACAATAAATATAGCAACAGTATGCCCCGAAACCCTCAAGATTAATTCACACTCCTAATAAATAAATTTATGATATAATGTTCATGGTTAAGTAGATCACTTAAAAGAACACTTGCATAGTAAAATTAAAATGACATACAACAAAAAGACTTTTTGAATGATGCTTACGCGCTATATCATACGGCAAAAAATAAGAACAACTATTGCACATTATACTCCCACATAATCTACAATGATGTTGTCTTCTAGTTATGTTAAAACTTGCTGCACATGAAGGACATCTAGTTACTGTGGAACCATCTAACCAAGCTACCAACTCCTAAAAACAAAATATAAAGCCAGGTCTATTAACTGAAAATAATTTTGTTACATTTTTAATATCATAATAATCTAAACATAAAATTAAATCTAAAGGCAAAAAACTTGAGCAGATTAAATCTTTATTGTATGTATTGTCCTAATTCTTATTGTTAATGAATTACTACATGGGGTAAAAAGATCTGAGAATTTCCGGGAGATGACAGCACCAAAAAAAAAAAACCATATGATTTTCAATTGGGGTGAACTTTTAGAAGATTCGTGTAGAATTTTCATAACATTTTGTCTATTAGTTTGCGAGTTTCAGCTGTTTGAGTGACGATACAAAACGATTGCAAAACGATGGAACAAAAAGAGTTTCTTGATTCTTTAATCAAATGGGTAAAGCCCAATCAGTTACCAGTGTACCTATGTACCTATAATTGAATACAGTATACAGCTATAACCTAAAAATTAAAACTAGACAGAGGCCTTTCCCGAAGTACAGTGGAAACTCGATTATCCGGCCCTCAGTTATACTGATTCGCGATTATCCGGACTACCAACCGCGATCAAATAACTTTATACCTTCAAGTCGAATCCATGCATGCACGGAATGTCGAAACTTGCATTACCCGCCCGCGCTCTCTGCCTCACGCGTTTTGTTATTGTTTTAGTTAATTACCAATTGTTATTGTACTCCGCTGTGTCGTGTCATCGCGCGATCTCTGCCTCACGAGTTTCGTTATTGTTTTAGTTAGTTCGCTGTGTCGTGTCACGTCTGTACTTAAAAATGTCGAAGCGTAAGCTAGGCAAAATCTATTTAGATAGTTGAATAAATGAACTACTAATTTCCCCATCTTATTTTTTCTTAACTCCCCTTTACCTGTTCCTGTTGTTTACGATCTGATCCAAATGTTCTTAGCAGCCGATCCAATCTTATAATAAGTTTGTTAGTTTCTGTGGTCCTATGATCCAATCTATCTCGCCTAATAGTTTTCAAATATTCGGTATGAGTTCGTGAGGGTCCCGGTTCTTGGGTATCACTAGGTTCAAGATAATAGTTTTGCTGCGTTAACTCTTTAAAATTTTGAAGATCCTGATCATCAATCTTTAAAATTTTCTTTTTGGCTTTGCCATAAATTTCTAAAAATGTATGTAAAGGAGTATTATAATTTATTATTCTGTGGAGTGGAGAACTTCTCCAAGTTTTTAGTTAAAACATTTATATTTACCAGGTTGTTGTAACCGACTGTTGCTTTACTGGTTTGTAAGTCGATCAAAAATAACATGTGATAAAACTTCTGACTCTTTATTAAGTAAATTTTATAATATTTATCGGTATGAATATAATAATATCAATGCTCATAATAATAATATTTAATACTTGATGTTATTGTTAAAATAATGCCTTTTATGTCTTTTGTTAATTAACTACGAATAATTATAATGTAATAATGCCTTCTCTAGCTGCCTGCCTATTATTTTATACATTTACTCTTCAAAATTTACCACAGGCATACTCTTAATTAGCTAACAAATATTTACCTATCATCCTAACAGTTACAGAGTTTGGCGACTTCTCGGCGCCATAGTCGCCATCGAGAAGTTTACAAAGAAAATAATTAATTGTAGAAAGTAGTTGTTTTACTGAGCTATTAGTAAATGTACATAGTGTATCTTTTATTGAGAATTGGTTATTGTTAGACTATGGCTTTGTATTAAACTCATAGGCGTAGCTAAAGGGCAAAATAATATAGTAATATAATAATAAAAAAATAGTTGGTTTACAACAAGGTCCTCACACTGGATTAAGTTATGGAGTAGTTTATATATAAAAAATTCATTAGGGACAATGGCTAGGAATAGGCAGTGTTTAAATAATCCATGTTAAAAAAATTTTGCTATGTGTTCAAAAGCATTAATAGGATATAAGTTGTGTGGGGACCTATGTACAAAAAATGTCGCCTTACAAATCCAACCACTTTCAGAGCTTTATCATATGTTTCAATGCTCGTAATAAGTATGAATATATCAACTTTTTAACATTATAATAAACTATTTTCTATGTTATAATATGTAATATTTGTTACAAGATTTCCATAATATAACATAGAACTTAGGTGAGAATAGGAGGCTATCATATAAAGAGCTTAGACAGGTACCTTTAATAGATTTTAAAAATTCTTGTTCCTCAGAATGCAAATCTTGAAAGTGTGCAATTAGATTATTGGGAGATCGCATATCTTTGTGACATATTGGACATAGAAATCCTTCTTGAATATCACTATTTGCCTCGGCCATTTTATGAGTTTTAAAAGGCCTAAAACAATTTTTTCAAAAAAAATTTACAAAATAAATTAATCCTAACCTCAACACAGTTGACAGTTTGTTGTGAGTTGTGGGGCGATGAGTTCGGTTACGCTTCTGAGTAAATAAAAGGCGACAGAATTGGCAAAAACATTCCTTTCATCGCGCGAAGAAATAACCGAACGAATTTCCTGGGAATGTTATTTCTATTGGCGTAAATTGCATCTAGGCGTTGTCTTCACCCACTATCGTGGTCCTTGGGATTAGACCGTGCAATTTGGAGTAACTTTCCATTTTATCTATGATTAAACCGGGCAACTTCGGATTAGAATATCTCATTACGTGTTCTTACATGGAATAGTAAAGATTGTCAATAACGCGCCCTTGTATTTATAAGCTTCGATTGTGTCATTCTTAGCTAAATGCTGGAAAGTAAAAAGCCATTGTAACTTCAAAACAGAACGCACTTTAACAGTTGACACTGTGGGGGCATTAAATATTCTAATCATTTTATTTTTCCACTTTACCACTTTTCAAGCAGTTTTTTGTAACACCGGACACGTATTTTACGGACAATCCTAGCATCTTCAGGATAATTCACCCTGATAGCCATGCTGAATCCAACTTTTATAAACTCTAGGGCCGGAATTCGTAGTCAATTTGAAGAAAAAAGTTGGAGAGGGCAAGGTTGTAGTGAAGTTGGCAGTAAATTCCTACGCAATTTGATTACAACTAGACTACAAAAAAACTGTACAAGTTATTGGAGTGAACAGGTACAAAAGTTGAAGTACATATTGTAATACAAGTTTGCCTACAACTTGTATTCAATTACCGGCCGTAGATTTCGATTAAGGATGCAGTGAGCTTCGTTTTTAAAAAAAAAAAAAAAAAGTTAATTTAAAAGTTGTAAATTCTAAATTAAATAACTAGCGTTTCATATTAGTAATTTTTAAAAAAATAATATAGCTCTACGTTTATAGAGCTATCAACTTTTATGTTTGTACTTCTAGCATGTCTAATTTGTGTTAGGTTCCTAACTTCGCAGTATAATCCCGATTTAGTGTACTGGAATTGATTCCCAGCAGGTAAGTATATTCAGCAGTGATTCAGCTACTCGAACCAAAAAATACTAACGATGTAGAAAATCAAATTAAAAAAAAGGTTAAATTTGGGTTGGGATAGTGTATTTTTCGCTGTCTGGTAGGATACATATCTGACCTGAGGTATCGAAGTCCGCCACCAACAAAAGTATACCCGGTTTTATGATAGTGCAATACGGAACAAGACAACTCGCTGACGGTATCATCAGTCGACCATATCAGGTCCATCTGCGGCCATTTGAGTGAATAGTCTATAGAACATATAATCCAGATAAAATAGACATTTAACTTTGCAAAAATTCTCATAAAGCTGAAAATTGGTAGAGGTCTTAAATACACTATTACAATAACCTTGAGCAACATCTGTCAGCTACTCCAGTGTTCGAGTGGCGACGGTCGTATACTTGCCCTTTTTTGGAGGACGTAAATCAAATACTACTTTTAATATTGAACGTTTCTTTGTAGTGAACACACCTCCTTATTGATAATATTTTTGATTTCAATCCGTGCCTTTAAATAATTTGTAAAAAATGTCGCACTTTTGCTTTATTTGTAGTAAACCTTTGACTGACAGTGAAATTGTTGTTGTTGATCGTAGGAATGAAGACTTTGATTGATTCAAGTGTTGAAAGAAATGCTGGGTTTCTTGAATACCTGAAAGACAATCCATACGCAGTGTCGTAAAATGTACACTCGGAAGAGTAGTATTGCTGCAGCTAAAAGACAGCACGAGATGGAACAAGCCAGTACATCTACGATTAGTCCACCTCATACTAGAGTACGAATAAGTGAATCGGTTTTTTGTTTTAAAAATTATTGCTTATTTTGCGGCGAAGCAAATGAAGAGGCTGAAAAGAAAAAAGCGCACATTGTTCGGCGTAAAATTTATCATGTTGCTACACTTCCATTTAAAGAGTCTATTCTGAAGGTAGCTCGGACTCGTTCTGATGACGTAGCAAAAGCTGTTATTGCACGTATTAAGTATGAATATGATTTAGTTGCTGCTGAAGCTAAGTACCATAATGATTGTTATAATTCCTTTTTGAGACCCACTGCGGGAGGTAAAATCGGTCGTCCTGAAGATGATTCTATTACTTTGGCGATGGAAGAAATATTTGCATAAATTGTCAGTTTTCATTGGAAGAATTAAAAAATATTTGCAAATATCCAGCTATAGATACTAGAACAATTAAGACAAGATTAAAGTTAAAGTATTGTAATAAAATTATTATAACTGAGTAACAAGGAAGTTTAACACATATATGTTTTATTGACAATCAGATGAAAACATTACTGTTAAAGTAGCATTTGAAGATTATCAGTCAGACTCAAATTTTCCCAAAATCAACAATAATCCGTTCCACTTTAATTATTACCAATAGTACCATTTTTTCAATCAATATTGTCTAATAAAACTTAATCACAATCGATCGTGGAGTATGCCTAGTGGGGAAACCACCTTAAAAAACTGCGCCAAGTACACTACTTCACAGCTGGTGCGAAAATGCGTGCATATTATGAGAACACGACTTCTCCACCTTTTGGAATCGCAATATCTCAGGAATGATAATTCGTAAGAAAAACATATAAGAACAATTTTTGTAGAGAACTGCACGATCTACAACTTTTGTCTGACCTATTTTTACGATAACACTTACCGTTTACGGGCAAAATGCGAAAAACCGATATTTTTGACCTTTGACCTCGAATAAAATTTTTAGCAGACGTAGGATCGGTGGGGACTTTTATTATTTTATTTGTAATAGTGTATTTAAGACCTATACCAATTTTCAGCTTTATGAGAATTTTTGCAAAGTTAAATGTCTATTTTAACTGGATTATATGTTCTATAGACTATTCACTGAAATGGCAGCAACTTAGCAGGCAATAAAAATCCCTAGAAAGCGTAAGAATTTCATGCAAAATATGCCTCACGCGTTCTGTTAATATCTTCACGATGTCAGCTATCTCTCTTACTTTAACTTTGCGGTCATTCAGAATAATATACTGGATTTTTTGTATTTTTTGGAGTAACGTCCTCATTAGGACGTCCGGAAAGTAGTGCATCATCGGTACGTGTACGATCGCATTAAGATCACGAAACCATCGACGTATACTTGCTTTGACGGAGCAAATGAGCCATTATTGGATTCTGGCCGTATTTTTTCCCATCAAAAAGCAATGTTTAATTAACTCACGAAATTCTTTTTGTTCCACCGTTTTGCGAAAATCAAAAGTAGCGTTACGTTCCTTTGTAACAGTGCATTTTAACAATAAAATTACTTAATTACTTCGGACGGAATTTCCGACGTCTACTTAACTGTTTAGTAAATTTATATTATGGTTCTTTGAATGTTTGTAATTTTTTATGGATTCTAAGAAATTAAGTTTTGAACCTGTATGGAGTATTGATAAACAATTAATATTGGGAAATGGATGGTCTGTTTCTAAAAAATGCTTAGCAAAGTGTAAAATAAGATGCATTATGTTCTGCGAATCTTGTTTTGAAATTCCGTCCTGTTTGGCATACATAACAGCTATGATCTATAGAGCCTTCAATATCCGTCTTAGTAAAAATAATTTAAAAAAAGAACTGAACACCATCAAAAATAAAGCGGTCAATAACGGCTTCCAACCTAAAATAATTAATCACCTTCAGCTTAATTTACCCCATAAAAGAATACCAACACAGAAAAACATTCATATCTCTAACATATTTTGGTCCCATCTCGGATAAAATATCTCATGTTCTTACAGCTGAAAAAACAAGAATAGCTTTAAAACCCACTCAAAAATTATCCAATATATTTTTCAATGCTAAAGATAAAACTAATAAATATAATAAATTAGAAGTTTATAAACTTAATTGTCCATCAAAACGTAATTTCTTAGAATCTATAGAAATTTACAGACCATAATATAAATTTACTAAATATTCAAGTAGACATTAGAAATTCTGTCCCTTTATCAACTTTTATAGTACTTAAGATACCCATATCTTTTCATTATAAAAAAATAAATACAAATAATCGGTCAAGTTCAAGTTGAATTTGCGCAATTAGTGTTCCGTACGTCGATTGCTTTCAAAATAAAAAATTTTGTTACAGAGGTATAAAATGATCAGCGACTTCACAAAACACACCCAAATGAGTTTTCAACAAAATTTGTTTCCAATTTTTACTGAAAACTGATAACCTTGATTTTTGTTTTTTTTTTATATACCAGATAAATTATTAAAAGTAATGCACTCGTGATAATTTTCGTTCAATCTACACCCCGTGGAGAATATTTCAGAATTTTTTGATCAGTACTTTTCGAGATAAGGGGGAGGGACACCGATTTTTCGCGATTTTTTAAAAATAATACAAAGAAAAGTATGCACTAATATTACATTATATATACATTTTTTACTCATGTTTTCACAAACTTTCATTTGATACCACACTCGATGACCTAGTAAAAAAAATTTGTTTCACTTCCGATTTCACCCTCCAAAACTAATCCCTTAGGTCAAAATTTAATTTTCAAAACTACACGGCTCTGATGAGGCCATTAATTCCTATATTAGTACCAAATTTCAACTTTCTATGTCAAATAGTTTCGGAGAAAATCGGGTGTGACAGACAGAGAGACAGTCAGACGGACAGAAACCGAAGTGATCTTATAAGTGTTCTGTACGGAACACTAAAAAATCTGTTTTAGCCTTAGTTAAGCGTTTGAAAATGTGGTTATACTATCAAATCGCGATAACGCATTTGCAAATCTTTACAAAAATATATTTAGTGTTAGTTAACAAAGTAATTAGGTAATTTTATTGTTAGTAGACAAAATTTTACACGAATCTTTTGAGAGTTAACACTAACTAAATATCACATGGTTTTTTTGTTTGTGCTCTCAAAAAGTACTTTTCACCCCATGTAGTATTAGTACATGTTCTGGGACTATCTGTATTATTTCGTGTTCGCGGCACCTGTGTTGTTGTGTTCACCCAGGACTGCTTTTGTTGCCCCCACCGTACACTATTTTGGTTGTCTAAAATTATCATTGAGTGACGTAGTTTTATAACATAATTCTCTAGTTTCTGTTATTACTAAGGAAACCCAAATATGCAAGTGAAAAACTTTAAAATATGCACATAAATATGCAAATAATTTTCTTAAAATATGCACATACATGTTGTAAATATGCAGTAAAAAAAATCGTATTGTATGGTTTAATCCACACTGACACACTACTGGCTTTGGGCATTTCACTGTAGTAAAATACGACTCACAAGATAAAAAAGCACAAATCGACGTAGCCACTTTAAAAGCACAACCAAAAATGAAATCTAATAAATTAATAATACAAGTATGCTCTGATGGCCGTCTGGGGTTTACTGACTGGTTTTTACTGACCATAAAATAATAAAATTTATTTTGGGGAAAACCACCGGCGCGGCGGCGGCGCACATTGGGGCGACGGCGAAAAAAAAAATCGGATATTGGATGAAAAAATTAAAGATGTATTTAATATATATCATAAACCATACATAAATATGTTTATAACTAATTTATTCCTTCTGCCTTCCTTAAAATTATCCATTGAAGTGTGACATTTTCGTCAATGTTGGAATTTCTGTAATTCGAGAAATTACATTCTAAATTTTCTGTGGACAACCTAACTACGAATATGAGTTAAACGCTTACTAGAACTTGTTTATTAGGTTTCAAACAACAAATTAATCTTAGTGTAACGTCATTAGAGTGCTACAATATATTAATAAACATTTGACATATCAGACACAAAAAATTATTCTTACTTCAATATTCAAAGATGTATAAAATTTTTGGAATGAGGTGGAATGAGCTATTTTTATCCCCCTTCGTCCCCCTTTGTTAAAAAAAATGGACATTAAAGTTCCCCCGACTTGATCTAACGTTCTCCACTCGGCCATTCTCTCGGGCAATATTCTAATCAAATGAAAAAATGACGATATACTCCTCATTTCTTATGAAGTATACACTTCTAAAAAAAGGGCAATTAAACTCTTGTTGCCTCTTTTCGGCAACGCGGCTTGACTACTTTGAAATTTCGATCTCAATGCGAGTGTTTGCTTACATCGCGCGCCATAGTGAAACAAATGCGACATTTTTCGGTCATTTGCTCATAACTTCGACATTTGTCAATGGAATGACTTCAATTTAATATACATAATGTACGATTTATATATTTTCAGAAATATGAAATCAAAATCATACAATTTATTATCACGAGCATGATAAAGCGTAAAGATAATTCATGTAAAGATAATTATTCACAGAATCAAAACTATTCAGCAGATTATAAACGATGCATCGGCAAAAGGCATTTTAAAGCTAAATGTTGATACTTACGCGTAGTATTAACGAAATTTATGAGAAAAATATTTGTGCCTGTGTTATGTCATGAAAATCCTTGAAACCGTCGTTTTTTTGCAAATTTCCGTCATTTTTCTCAAAATTACGACGCGGTAGCCAAATTTGGACAACGGATTCGTCTTCAGCAGGCAAAAATACATTGAAAATGACTATTCGCACTCGTGTAATCGAAAAATTTTTCAATTTGTTGTCTAGTATTTTGAAATAATCATCTTTACGCTTTATCGTGCACGCGATAACAGTATATAGTATGATTTTTATTTCATATACTGAACATATATTAATCGTACGTTATGTGTATTAAGTTTGAAGTCATTCCAATAACAAATGTGGAAGTTATAAGCAAATGACCGAAAAATAACGCATTCGTCCCATTGTGCGGCGGCCTGAACATTGACCCTTATTCCGAAAAAATGAATGAAAACGCCTGCCAAAGACCTACATTATTATAAATTCCTTCAAATATGCACATATATGCTATTTTTAAAGCATTTATGCAAATATTTAGAAAAATGCATATAATTGCAAAATATGCAATATATGCGCTTTGCATATTTGGGTGTCCTTAGTTATTACTTAAAATTGGTGCTGCCATTAGCCTTTATGATTCTAATAGTAAAAAAAAAAAAATCACTCTGAAAATAATTTATTGTATCATTACAACATACCTAAAAATATACAACACAAAAATAAATGGCTAGGGATCTAAAATCCTCTTTTTTGAGATAAAATCGATAAAATACAATATAATAAAAAGTCGTAATAATAAAATTAGTAGAAGCAATCATGACTAGATATTTAAAAGAAAATACCTAAAATAAACAGAAAAGAATACCTTTTAGAATATCATTAACATAAGATAAAAATTATTTATTATAAAAGTTTTTTAAAAAAATATACAGACTTCAAAAAAAGATTCAAAAAGTATGATACAACATTCCAACTAATATATATATATATATATATATATATATATATATATATATATATATATATTATATATATATATATATATATATATATATATATATATATATATATATATATATATATATATACCGGGTGAAACAGCCAACATGTAACACCCTGTAATTTTTTTATTTTAAAAGTCACATATTTGCATTTTTAGATACCAGAATAGGACATTATTAGGCTTTTTTATCATTTAAGAAATATTTTTAAGTACTTCCGGTTTGACCGGAAGTCACTGCAACTTTCTTATTTTTTATGGAACTCTGTATATTTTTTTATCAATTTCAATTCGCTTTGAAATTCTCTTTCCAACGATGTATCAAAAGTTGACATTTGTTTGACAGGTGACCGGCAAAAATTGATTTAAACTCTTAGACTTAGGCGGCCATGACGGGTATACTAGCAATTGTTTTTGTTCGTTTTATCTCACTTTGGAAAGAATTTAAGACTATCCATTCATTTACAGAATTTTCTCTTTAAATAATGATTAATATCACCAAAATTAAGATAGGAACACATATTTTTATTTCACCTAGTTACACATTACAGGTTTTTTGCCAACATACATCTAACAGAACTATCTAACGCCAATTGGATTTAATATTATTTTCAGAAAATAACCCGTTTTATTAGGCAATAATGTGATATCAACAAGTTCCATTACGGACTTAGTAGGCTGTGATAAAAGAGACGAACCGAAAGTCATGGTTACTGCGTGTTACCAAAATGGCCATTATTATTGTTTACGTTACGTCAAAAATAATTTTTCGTTAACAAAAATGTAGTCAACGGATGAAAAATTAGACATGTTATTAATTTATGGAGAGTGCAGAAAGAATAGCCGACAAGCCGCCGAGTTGTACATGGGAAGATATCCCGATAGGAGGCACCCCCCAACAATTTTTTAAGGGTAGAGCAGCAGTTTAGAAGGCAACCAATTGAGCCTGCTGATGTATTTATTGGTGACGAAGAGTCAGAAATCAATGTATTGGTCATTGTTCAGGTAGATCCTACAATTTCTATAAGACATGTTGAACAAACCGGTGTAAATCGTGAAACCGCTCGCAGCATTTTAAGAAAATATAAATTCAGGTCCTACAAATATCAAATAAATCAACATTTATTTCAAACAAATTACCAAAGAAGAATGGATTATTGTTATTGGTTTTGGCAAAGATACCACCTTGATAACCAATTTCATTACAACATTCTATTTTCGGATGAATCTAGATTCACAAATTTGGGTCTATTTAATAGTAACAATGCTCGATATTGGGCCCAAGAAAACCCTGGAAATATGCGCGAAAGTGCATATGAAGAAAGATTCGGCTTTAACGTGTGGTTGGGTATCCTTGGCACAAGAATTATTGGTCCTATTATATTTAATAGTGCGTTAAATGGAGAAAGATATTAGGAGTTCATTCAAAATGATGTTGAAGATTTTTTAGAAACTTTACCGTGGAGACATTATTTTCCAGCAGGATGGCGCTCCAGCTCACAATAGTAGAAATGTAGTAAACTACTTGAATCAAAGATTTGGTGCAAATTGGTTAGGTATCAATGGACTTAATAAGTGGCCTGCATGATCGCCAGATCTTACACCTCTTGATTTTTTTATATGGAACCATCTAAAAGAACAGGTTTACGAAAATCCGTCAACAGACAGAAACGATTTAGAAATGCGCTTAAGAAGAAATCAAATTACCGAAATCCAGTTGGAGAACGTTATGAGAGCCACGGTGAGAAAAACAAGATTGTGTAGGATTAACAACGGACAGCATTTTGAACATTTGGAATATATACCTAGCAAATTTATATCTAGTACAAAATAGTTTTACCTATTTATTTTTATTGTGTTACTTAGTTAAAATTTTACTTCTTTCTAATATTAATTAATTACAATTATCGGTTTTGTTGTGTTATTCTTATTATTAAATATTTTGGTTTTATTATTTGCATTTAAATATTTATTTAATAAATAGGTTTCTTATTTTCTGAAAATAATAATAAATCCAATTGGCGTTAGATAGTTCTGTTAGATTTATATTGGCAAAAAACCTGTAATGTGTAACTAGGTTAAATAAAAAATATGTGTTCCTATCTTAATTTCGGTGATATTGATCATTATTTAAAGAGAAAATTCTGTAACTAAATGTAAAGCATAAAATTTTGTAGGAGCCACTTAGACTCGCGAAAATGGCACGATAAATGGACAGTTTTTGCCAGTCACCTGTCAAACAAATAGCACCTTGTGATACAACACTGGAAAGAGAATTTCAAAGTGAATTGAAATTGATAAAAAAATATACAGGGTTCCATTAAAAATAAGAAAGTTGCAGTCACTTCCGGTCAAACTGGAAGTAATTGACAATATTTCTTAAGTTATAAAAACGCCCAATAATGTCCCATTCTAGTATCTAAAAATGCAAATATGTAACTTTCAAAATAAAAAAATTACAGTGTGTTACAAGTTGGATGTGTTACCCGGTATATAAGTTTGACCCTCCGAAGTTGGCATTAAATATTAATCATATGAATTAAACTTTATACGATTAGGTTTTAAAGATTGTTTTTTGTGCAAAATCTGTGGGCTCAAAGGCAAATTAGGATACAAAAAACTAAAAAAAGTATTATATCATACTTTACAGTTTCTTAAAATAGGCTATTTACATCAATATTGAAGAAAATATGTTTTGCTTATCAATTATATTAAAGGGTCTAGGCGGTTAAGATGGTGAAAAATGCCCCCAGCGCTTTTGAAAAACAAAAAAATCCTCATGTAGAACATAAAAAATATGACTCTCCTGAAATTTTCAGCCCTCTAGACCTTCCCATAACCTCAAAAATCTATAAAACGTGATTTTCGATTTTTTGGCGATATCTCCGGTTCTCTTCATCGTAGAAACCTCTTTTTTTTCAAATTGTAGGATTTTTTTATTGCCTACAACATGCTATTTTTTAAAAAAATTTTGGCGCGAAATTCAAATTGTTTTGAGCGTTTTAAATTTTTAAAATTGAATTTTAAAAAAACTAGGATTTACTTAGGCCCAAAAAAAATATATATTGTGTATTTTATGTCAAACTATGCCTGTGAATTTTTTCAAATTTTTAGAGGTGGGGGGAAAATGGTTACGAACGCGAAAAACCGCTTTTTTCGTCGTTTTTTTTTCCGCATTTTTACCTACTTTTGGGGCACAGAATTTCGTTGTAGACCCTCAGTTGCTTCAAAATTATATATATATATATATATATATATATATATATATATATATATATATATATATATATATATATATATAGGATTTTTTATTGCTTACATGCTATTTTTTTAAAAAAATTTTTGGCGTGAAATTCAAATTGTTTTGAGCGTTTTAAATTTTTAAAATTGAATTAAAAAAAAACTAGGACTTACTCAGACCCAAAAAAATATATATTGTATATTTTATGTTAAACTATGCCTGTGAATTTTTTCAGATTTTTAGAGGTGGGGGAAAATGGTTACAAACGCGAAAAACTGCTTTTTTCTTCGTTTTTCCGCATTTTTACCTACTTTTGGGGCACAGAATTTCGTTGTAGATCCTCAGTTGCTTCAAAATTATATATATATATATATATATATATATATATATATATATATATATATATATATATATATATATATATATATATATATATATATATATTATCGAAGTACTATTGAATCATTTTATGTAATATAAAGACCATATTGCGCCATTTTTCCCTTTAAAATCACGATTAAGGCAAGTTTAAGGCAAGATTAACACATTTTTAAGTTATTTTTTTTGTTTTGAGTGATTAGTCATACTTCATAATTCATCTAAATATATAATTTTATTGAAATTAAAACATTTCTGTTTATAAAAACATTATATAGAAAAAAGATTTTCTATATGTATTTAATTGAATTAGCGTTAACTTGGTAAAAATCCATATTCAACAAATTAAATACACATGTAAGTGTGATTTTTACTTTATAATATAAATATTTTTTTACTTTATATTAATAATATTAAGTAAAAATCACACTTACATGTGTATTTAATTTGTTGAATATGGATTTTTACCAAGTTAACGCTAATTCAATTAAATATAGAAAATCTTTTTTCTATATGATGTTTTTATAAACAGAAATGTTTTAATTTCTATAAAATTATATATTTGGATGAATTATGAAGTATGACTAATTACTCAAAACAAAAAAAATAACTTAAAAATGTGTTAATCTTGCCTTAATCTTGTCTTAAACTTGCCTTAATCTTATCTTAATCGTGATTTTAAAGGGAAAAAAATGGCGCAATATGGTCTTTATATTACATAAAATGATTCAATAGTATTTCGATTATATATATATATATATATATATATATATATATATATATATATATATATATATATATATATATATATATATAAATATATAATATATATGTATATATATGTATATATATGTATATATATGTATATATATATATATATATATATATATATATATATATATATATATATATATATATATATATATATATATATATATATGTATATATATATATATATATATATATATATATATATATATATATATATATATATATAATTTTGAAGCAACTGGGGATATACAACGAAATTCTGTGCCCCAAAAGTAGGTAAAAATGCGGAAAAAAAAAAAAAAAAAAAAAAAAAAACGACGAAAAAGCGTTTTTTTCGCGTTTGTAACCATTTTCCCCCACCTCTAAAAATCTGAAAAAATTCACAGGCATAGTTTGACATAAAATACACAATATATATTTTTTTGGGCCAGAGTAAGTCCTAGTTTTTTTTAAATTCAATTTTAAAAATTTGAAACGCTCAAAACAATTTGAATTTCGCGCCAAATTTTTTTAAAAAAATAGCATGTTGTAGGCAATAAAAAATCCTACAATTTAAAAAAAAATAGGTTTCTACGATGAATGAAACCGGAGATATCGCCAAAAAAACCGAAAATCACGTTTTATAGATTTTTGAGGTTATGGGAAGGTCTAGAGGGCTGAAAATTTCAGGAAAGTCATATTTTTTTATGTTCTACATGAGGATATTTTTTGTTTGTCAAAAGCGCTGGGGGCATTTTTCACCATCTTAACCGCCTAGACCCTTTGCCATTTTGAATTTATAAAAACGAATCACATATTCATAATTTATCACCTTAGAAACACCCAATTTCAAATTTTGGTCATACTAGGCTGCCGTTTTGAATTTGAGTAGAATTTTATTCACTCAAACCATTAAAAAAAAAGTTTGTTAAAAATATTGAAAACAGCATTGAAATCTGTACCTACACAGAAACAAACATAATAACTGAATTCGGAATTCCTCGTCTAATTTCTAAGTCTTTTAAAACTGAATCATATATTCACAATCTAAAAATAATATCCACCCAGTAGTTTCAGAGAAAATTGCTTACAGACGTCCATAGAACAACTCCTTTGAATTCAGTTAAAAATGTTTAACATTTTAATAAATACTGATATGTAACACTTATTGTATGTGATAGTGGCACAAATCCAAATCTGTCAAGAGTCAAGCTAATATTAAATCATTTTAGTTATAATAGATTTTTAAAATTAAGCAGTAACCATAGCAGAACAAAAAACTAAGAAATTTTATAACAGAAAAATTATATAACTTTATACAATTTAAAATTGATAAAAACCATGTTACCTATAATTTTATTTTGTGGCTTATGACACTACTGAAACAATAATGAAAATTTATTAAACTTGTTTTCATAAGTGATTGACAAATTTAAACATGAAATTAGTTTGTCCCATCACTCAATTTAGCATTTTTTCAGTGTGACCTGCATAACATAACTTGTGAACATACTAGTCTTCATTGCAAAAAGTCGTTGTTTTATCAATTTTTAAATTCCTTATGCAAGCAAATAGTTTGCAGTTAAAGAAAAGTAGATAATAGTGGATGATTGAGTGAATATCCAGACTCCAGTTTCTCTATATTTAATAGGATAACTTTTTTTTATAAAGACTATATGAAGGTTAGAACTAATTTTTTGATCAAACTACTCTAGTACTTCCCTCTTCTAGATGTAGCTGGTATTGCGAAGTCACATATAACTGCAAATGGGATAATTAATTTGAACTATGTTTTAATCTTCCCTTATTAAAACATAAACAGTGCTGATCAATAAATTTTAATTGTATTTTGTAGAATATTCATGTTAGATCACAGCTACATCATCTGTAAATTGCAGAATGTAACATCCATAAAAAGAGTCATTCATATCTTCACCAGGACAAGAAGGCCATATTAAGTTTAAACTAATTCATAAGTGTGGCAAGTTGAGCAATGGTATGCTCTTGTGCTAAGGCAGCCAGTTCTTTTACCCATTCATCAAGTAAAACCGCACATAGAGCAACATGCTGGCCTTCATTGAATTTCGGGTAAATTAAGTTAAACTGTATTTCTTCTGGAGTTGAAACTATAGGTACACTTGTGTCAATCTGACTAGGCCTTCTACCAAACATACTTGTAATTGAAGGAATATTTAAGCTCCTCCTCTTAGGGCCATTTCTTTGAAATGGTTCATTAGAATTTGAATTAGAATCTTGAAGCTGCGATTGTGAAACAGTAGATTTTTCCATATGGTACCTCCTAATATTAACCAACATAATTTCTCTGTCTACCAAAACATCTTGTGCATATTTTATTAATGCTACTCTATCTAGTTGTCTACTCATATAGTCATCAATTTGTTGCTTAATAATACCAATTATTTCAAAAATTGATTGTACATTTGGTTGTAACACCAAACAATGGTCCAATAAATAGGCTCTTAACAAAGTCTGAGGATACACAGCTAATCTAGAAATCAATCCTGTCAAATGTAAGTTAATGTAGATAGAATTTGACAAAAAATTTTTAAGTTTTTCTAATAGGATTGTCAAAAATGGTCCAGCAGTGGGTGCTTCCTCCAAATGGGGGCTATCATCCAAACAGACCATTAAATTGGATCGCTTTGGCTTTTTTGAGGACATCTGCCAAAATTCTATATCCTCTTTGACATCATCTATGTTCATATTAAAGCTTTCATAGCCACTACTGCGTTCTAATGATATGAGACTATCAGATTTTTCATCCGAATTTTGTAAAATATCATCATCACCATCGTAACTATTACTCCAACTGGAACACGCTTTCTGACATTGTCCTATTTTATTTCTAGCATCACAAAGATATGCATAATACTTTCCATAAAGGCTCTGTTTATGTTTAAAATGGTTCCACTGGGCATAGTTTCCCTCTACACTTGTTTCATTTTCTGGCAATTGACAACAAGTAGGAGCCAGTAACAAAAGCTTTTCAAAACTGGGGCACAGGGGATCTAGAGGTAGTAACACTTTTCGTTGTGATATCATTAAATGAAAACATGGCTGTAAATATTTAAAAACAAGCTCTAACAACAAATCTTCACAATTTAAATCAACCATACTCTCAAACATTGCTAAAGATACTAAACATAGTTGCCTCTCTGAATTAATCCTCTGTATTAAAATATTTAATAGTCTTTCTCCATCATACTCTACTTTTATTAGAAACTGTAGCACGGAGTGCAACAAACCAGGTTCAGTGACAGTACGTATAATTAACTCTAAATAAGCAGTAGCTGCAACTTGTTCCTGAATATTGTTTTGTAACAATGCTGCTCCTAGAACTGGAATAAGGAATCCCCGATATAGAAACTCCTGAAGTTGCCGCCTTATACTAGGATGTGCTACTTGTGAGATTGCGTTACTAAATTCTAAAGATGTTACAAAAGATAAAAGTCCTTTTATTTCGTTGACATCATCTGGCGTAAAACGATGCCAGTCAGGTACACCTATATCATCAATCACATTTGGTAAAACAGAATACAATCCACCAAGTCCTGAGGCTACTAAGACGGAAAAATTTGAATGTTCTGATATGTATACTGCTACATCTTTATTCTTTTTTGATAAAGACATACAAAGAAGCAGGGCATCCCTTGCTCTCATTCCTATTGCATCTTCTTTATGTATAAATGGTATAAGTAATGAAAATATTATAAACTTATTAATATTTTTATCAATAACAAAGAATAATTTTGCAAATTCTGCTTGCTGTACAAGCAAAGTACTTAACTGATTTAACAGATCAACTAAAAGCTTACTTATTTCTTTGGAAAAAACTTCACCATCACATGATTTTAATAACTTTAGTAACGGCTTTAAAAATGAATTGTGTTCAAACAACAAATGTCTTGATTGACTGATAAGTGTATCATACAATTTGAATTGCTCACAACGTACAGCATTTGTATATTTACCCGATCTCATACTCCATTCGAAAAGTCTATCAAGAATATTTTCACTTAAAAGGTGTTCTAAACAAGGAGATGAATTTACAGTCATATACAATCTGTCAGTTTTTTTCATGTCATATAAAAGCAAGGTGATCATTTGTTCTAGGTGATTAACAACTCCCAGGACATCATCATGA